>JARQOC010000003.1:208129179-208250873 GCA_033576535.1 Allobates femoralis | reverse complement strand
TCCTGGCTAGAGGATCACATCGTGTCTTCATAACTTCGGCCTAGGAATTTCAGTTCCGGCTGTCCGTTTTTTTGCTTCAGGACTTCAACCTTGGAACGTTGGATAAACCAGCCTCAATAATAGGCTATTAAGAATGAATGGATTATTTCCCTTATGTTGACATAAGTTGATGACCCAATGCAATTGGATTTCTGGACATTCTGACACATGTGCCTAAGAGAAGAAAAGGACACTCTTAAAGAGGACTGCTAAGTATAGAACTTACCATTTTTTTTCACCCTTAGTATTTATAACTGTATTTGCACCTTTTATATTTGTCTGCTACTTTAATATTTTTAAACATATTAACCACTGTGTCTTTTGTGTTTTAAAGCCTACAGCTTTAACAACTTTGCCTTGTTGCCCTAAATAAACTAAATATCTCCAAAAATACTTAGCAACATTTTTTGCATGTGACCTGTGTATGGCCTGTGACCATTGAGTACATTATGTGCATGGCATTCAGACCTATCATCCTTTCAATAAGTGATAGAAACATTGAGTGGGTCTTTGGACTGGTTGGATGTAAGTTTTGAGATTAATCTGTAGCTTGAGTGAGGGATGAGTGTGACATTGAGCTGTACGATTACATGGACCTCTTATAGTTCCACATTCATCATCACGGAGAAGGCTGAGTGAGGACATAACTGTGATTTAGACTCCCAGGGAAAATGACTATCTAATATATAAAGCTGAATGTGTGTATGTGTGTATGTGTGTATATCCGGGATTGGCATCTACACCGTCGCAACTATAGCCACAAAATTTTGCACAGTCACACGTCTCGACCCCGGGAGCGTGATAGGCTATGTTGTGAGGTGAAATTTTAACCCCGCGCGTTCCAGTTCACCAAACAATTTTGGCCCTATCTACATAATGGGGAAAAAGTGACAGTTACCAGTTGACAGTTGTGAATGAGAGGGGCTTAATGATAGCACCAAAGACTAACAGCACATACCAGCATATAGTCACTAAGGTGGGGCCCCAACATGAGATATTCACCACGCACGGGGACATGTATACACAACACACGCACACAAAGAGTTACAGCACGTGTATACTCGCTAAGGTGCAGCCCTAACATTGGATACTCACCACGCACCCGAACAAACACACACACACACACACACCACAAAGAGACACACACACCCCCAAGGGGACACACACACACTCTATAGCGACACATGCACTCACCCCACAGGGACACACACACACACACACCACAATAAGACACACATGACACAGACACACACACCACACAGACCCCCCCCACAGGGACACACACACATAGCCACATTATAGGGACACATGCACTCACCCCACAGGGACACACACACCACAAAGAGACACACACACACCACACAGACCCCCCCACAGGGACACACACACATACACACCCTATAGGGACACATGCACTCACCCCTCAGGGACACACACACACCACAAAGAGACACACACCACACAGAGACACACACAACACAGAGACACACACACCCCACACAGACACCCCCCCCACAGGGACACACACACATGCACACCCTATAGGGACACATGCGTCACCCCACAAGGACACACACCACAAAGAGACACACACAACACAGATACACACACACACCACACAGACCCCCCCACAGGGACACACACATACACACCCTATAGGGACACATGCACTCACCCCACAGGGACACACACACCACAAAGAGACACACACAACAGAGACACACACCACACAGACCCCCCACAGGGACACACACACATACACACCCTATAGGGACACATGCACTCACCCCACAGGGACACACACACCACAAAGAGACACACACAACAGAGACACACACCACACATACCCCCCCACAGGGACACACACATACACACCCCAGGGACACACACACCACACAGACAGACACAGATGTGCACAAATCACCTCACACAACTCGCCTCATACGTGTGCTATCTTTATTTTCCAAACATAAACATCTGATTAAAAACAGCCAATGTGCAACACATGTGCCATATAGGGGGGAATTAAGGCAGATGTCAGTCACATGAGCTGTCTATTATGTGTATGTGTGAGGTAACATATACTGCCTGGCCAGGGGGTGGATTTACTGTTGGCTGGAGATTTATTAGGCTGCCTATAGCAATCAATCACAGCTCAGCTTCTATTTTCCTACAGGTCATTAATATGACATATTCAAATTCTATTTTGTTATAGCTAACAGCAGTTATTTATTAACCCGGGCGTAGCCGGGTACTACAGCTAGTAATTAGATAAAATACAGGTAAGTATATAAGAAAAAAATATTTATTGTGATAGTATAAGAATGGATAATGTGTTTTTCGGCTAAAATATTAAAAAACCTTCATAGGGTCTTTTTTAACCCCTTAGTGACTGAGCCAATTTCCACCTTAATGACCAGACCGTTTTTTGTAATTCTGACCATTGTCCCTTTATGAGGTAATATCTCTGGAACTCTTCAACGGATCCTAGCGATTCTGAGATTGTTTTTTCGTGACATATTGGGCTTCATGTTAGTGGTAAATTTAGGTTAATAATTTTTGCGTTTATTTGTGAAAAAATAAAAAATTTGGCGAAAATTTTGAAAATTTAGCAATTTTCACATTTTGAATTTTTATTCTGGTAAACCAGAGAGTTATATGACACAAAATAGTTAATAAATAACATTTCCCACATGTCTACTTCACATCAGCACAATTTTTGAAAAAAAAAAAAATTTTGTTAGGACGTTATAAGGGTTCAAAGTTCATCAGCAATTTTTCATTTTTCCAGCAAAATTTACAAAACCATTTTTTTTTGTGACCACATCACATTTGAAGTCCCTTTGAGGGGTGTACATGACAGAAAACACCCAAAAGTGACACCATTCCAAAAACTGCACCCTCAAGCTACTCAAAACTACATTCAAGAAGATTATTAACCCTTCAGGTGCTTCACAGCAGCTAAAGCAAAGTGGAAATAAAAAATGGACATTTTAATTTTTCCAACAAAAATGTCCTTTTAGCCTAAATTTTTTCATTTTCACATGGGCAACAGGATAAAATGGATCCTAAAATTTGTTGGGCAATTTCTCCTGAGTACACAGATACATCATATGTGGTCATAAACCACTGTTTGGGCGCACGGCAGGGCTCAGAAGGGAGGGAGCGCAGTTTGACTTTTGGAGCTAATTTACCATTCAAAAAGTCAAATGGCGCTCCTTCACTTCTGAGCCCTGCCGTGCGCCCAAGCAGTGGTTTATAACTGCATATGAGGTATCGGTGTACTCAGGAGAAATTGCCCAACAAATTTTAGGATGCATTTTATCCTTTTGTTCATGTGAAAATGAAAAAATTGAGGACAAAAGGAAATTTTTGTGGAATAGAAAGTACTTTTTAAATTTTACGGATCAATTTGTAAAGCACCAGAGGGTTCAACGTGCTCACTATGCATCTAGATACGTTCCTTGGGGGGTCTAGTTTCCAAAATGGGGTCATTTGTGGGGGAGCTCCAATGTTTAGGCACACAGAGGCTCTCAAAACGCGACATGGTGTCCGCTAACAATTTGAATGGAAAATTAGCTCCAATTGTTAGCGGACACCAAGTCACGTATGGAGAGCCCCTGTGTGCCTAAACATTGGAGCTCCCCCACAAGTGACCCCATTTTGGAGACTAGACCCCCCAAGGAACTTATCTAGATAGGTGGTGAGCACTTTGAACCCCAAGGTGCTTCACAAATGAATCCGTAAAAATGAAAAAAGAACATTTTTGTGGAATAGAAAGTACTTTTTAAATTTTACGGATCAATTTATAAAGCACCAGAGGGTTCAACGTGCTCACTATGCATCTAGATACGTTCCTTGGGGGGTCTAGTTTCCAAAATGGGGTCACTTGTGGGGGAGCGCCAATGTTTAGGCACACAGGGGCTCTCCAAACGCGACATGGTGTCCGCTAACAATTTGAATGGAAAATTAGCTCCAATTGTTAGCGGACACCAAGTCACGTATGGAGAGCCCCTGTGTGCCTAAACATTGGAGCTCCCCCACAAGTGACCCCATTTTGGAGACTAGACCCCCCAAGGAACTTATCTAGATGGGTGGTGAGCACTTTGAACCCCAAGGTGCTTCACAAATGAATCCGTAAAAATGAAAAAAGAAACATTTTTGTGGAATAGAAAGTACTTTTTAAATTTTACGGATCAATTTATAAAGCACCAGAGGGTTCAACGTGCTCACTATGCATCTAGATACGTTCCTTGGGGGGTCTAGTTTCCAAAATGGGGTCACTTGTGGGGGAGCTCCAATGTTTAGGCACACAGGGGCTCTCCAAACGCGACATGGTGTCCACTAACAATTTAAATGGAAAATTAGCTCCCATAGTTAGCGGACACCATGTTGCATATGGGGAGCCCCTGTGTGCCTAAACATTGGAGCTCCCCCACAAGTGACCCCATTTTGGAAACTAGACCCCCCAAGGAACATATCTAGATGCACAGTGAGCACTTTCAACCCCCTGGTGTTTCACAAATTAGTCCGTAAAAAGGAAAAAGTGATTTTTGTGAAAAAAAAAAGTACTTTTTCATTTTTACGGATCAATTTGTGGAGCACCTGGGGTTTCAAAGCGCTCACTATGCATCTAAATAAGTTCCTTGGGGGGTCTAGTTTCCAAAATGGGGTCACTTGTGGGGGAGCTCCAATGTTTAGGCACACAGGGGCTCTCCATACATGACATGGTATGCGCTTACAATTCCAATTGTTAGTTGACACCATGTCACGTATGAAGAGACTCTATGTGCCTAAACATTGGGGCTCCCCAACAAGTGACCCCATTTTGTAAACTAGACGCCCCAAGGAATTTATCTAGATGCATAGTGAGCATTTTGAACCCCCAGGTGCTTCACAAACTGATCCGTAAAAATGAAAAAGTACTTTTTTTCCACAAAATCTTCTTTTTTTTTTCCTTTTTACGGACTAATTTGTGAGGCACCTGGGGGTTTAAAGTGCTCACTATGCATCTAGATACGTTCCTTGGGGGGTCTAGTTTCCAAAATGGGGTCACTTGTGGGGGAGCTCCAATGTTTAGGCACACAGGGGCTCTCCATATGCGGCATGGTGTCTGCTAACAATTTGTATGGAAAATTAGCTCCAATAGTTAGCGGACACCATGTCGCATATGGGGAGCTCCTATGTGCCTAAACATTGGAGCTCCCGCACAAGTCACCCCATTTTGGAAACTAGACGCCTCAAGGATTATATCTAGGAGTATAGTGAGCATTTTGAACCTACAGCTACTTCACAAAATTTGATAAAGTCATATTGAACATTTTCTTTTTTTCACACAATTTCTCACTTTTAGAGCATGTGCACAAGATACGGAGACACCGTGTCCTGGTTGTCTCCTCTCCTGCTTTTTTTTTAGTATTTCTTTATTAAATTTTTAAAAAAAAAACGACGTGGGGCTTCGCCATATTTTTGGTCCAGCCAGGTACAGCAGGCAGCTACGGGCTGCCACCAACCCCTTCTGCCTAGTTTTACCTGGCTGGAAACCAAAAATATAGGGAAGCCCTATTGTTTTTTTAATTATTTCTTGAAATAATTAAAAAAAAAATGGCGTGGGCTTCGCCACATTTTTGGGCCAGCCAGGTACAACTAGGCAGCTGGGGGCTGGAATCCTCAGCGTAGGGAGGCCCAAGCTTTCTGGCCCCCCCCCGCTGCGAATTGCAGTCCGCAGCCGCCCCAGAAAATGGCGCATTCATAGAAGCGCCATTTTCTGGCGCTGTATCCAGCTCTTCCAGCTGCCGTGTAGCGGTGGCAGACTGGGTAATAAGGGGTTAATGCCAGCTTTTTTTGCAGCTGGTACTAAGCCCGAGATTCTTAATGTCTGGCCAATATTAGACCGGGCCATTAAGAATCCCTAGTAAATTGTAAAGAAGACACAAGACAGAAAAAAATATTTTTATTAGAAAAAACACACAGACACTATTTAGACCCCATCTTTATTATTCTTTGGCATCCGACGTAGTCCAGTAGGAAGGTCCGACGTAGTCCAGCAGGAAGGTCCGACGTAGTCCAGTGGGAGGTCCCTCGATGATTTTCAGTCTTTTACAGCATATGGGGGCGTCCCCCATATGCTATAAAATCTGGCATTCTTCCAGGAGAATGACAGGTCATGACCTCAGTAGGATGATATCAGGTCAGGATCCTTGGTTCACAAAGCGTCAATTGTAATCCCATCATGGGATCACAATTGACCCTTTGTGAACCAAGGATCCTGACCTGACATGACCTCACTGAGATCATGAGCTGTCAGTCTATGCAGAGACTGCTCTGTCTGCTAACAGACTGACAGTTCATGACCTCAGTGAGGTCATGGCAGGTCAGGATCTTTGGTTCACACAGGGGTCAATTGTGATCCCATCATGGGATCACAATTGACCCTTTGTGAAATAAGGATTCTGACCTGCCATGACCTCACTGCGATCATGAGCTGTCAGTCTAATGACAGACAGTGCAGTCTCTGCATAGACTGACAGCTCATGATTGCAGTGAGGTCATGTCAGGTCAGGATCCTTATTTCACAAAGGGTCAATTGTCCAAAATACCTGATCACAGCACCGCACCTCGTGGAAGTACAGTCCCTGCAGCAGCTGCATTGTTCGAGCGATTACGCTGGTTGTGTGCTACACAACCTGACCAGGTGAGCAAATCTGATTTTTTCACATTTACCTGCCTATAAAGGATAAGACCCTATGTGCGCATTCTCAACCCTCTAGATATATTAGCAGACAGAGCAGTCTCTGCTCTGTCTGCGAATGAAGCCGGCAGACAGCACAGGGAGCCAGGAGAAGAAGGAGCCGCTCCAGGGAGATGAAGACAGGTGAGATCGGGGGATGACCGGGGGGGGCTGTTGGAAGCAGGGGGCCAGGGTGCATTAGATCCCTCCCCGATGTGACGTGTGTGACATGTCACATCGGGGAGGATTGTGCAGGAGGGGGCAGCCGGTTGTTCCTGAGCGCTGCGGCGCTGTTTTAGAGAGGGGGAGGAGGAGGAGGGAGGACGAAGGAGCTGGGGAGCTGGGCAGGAGGAACGTGGGGGGAACCGGAGGGGGCTGTTGAGGCTGATGGGCACAGGAGGAGGCTGTTGGGCACCAGCACTGACATTTCCATGCGATCTGACATGTATGACATGTCAGATCGCATGGAGATGCAGCAGCGGTGGCGGGTTTTAGCGCCCGCCGCCGCCATTTTGAGACAGATCGGGGGAGGGGTGGGGGTGGGAGGAAGATCCCCGGTACCGGGGGTCTTAGGACACTTAGGGGTTAATGCTTCACTGACATCCGACGTGTGTTTTCACGTCGGATGAAAGTGAAAGCATTTTTTACCGGCAGTCTCATTTTTTGTAATGTGATGACCGGTAAACGGTGCTTACCGGTCATCACATTACCGGTGATGGTAAAAAAGCCCCCGTTCCATAATCTTGGGGGTCTCAGCTACCCCCGGTAGCTGAAACCCCGGAGATTTTTGACCACTGGGGGGCGCTAGAGCACTTTCCCTGGCTGACGTCTACAGACGTCAGCCAGGCATAAGTACCCATTTTTTCCGACGTCTCTGGGCGTTAGGCCGTCGTTATGGGGTTAAAATAGATGAAGAATGTATAAAACTTTGATGAGCATTAAAATGATGACTCCAATCTCCTCATATACCTTTTGAATTCTGTGAGATGAAGCTGAAAGGAGTTTGTGTACCTCCTTAGAATTGGGTGTGGGATATTGGCACAAAAGAACTTACTATTGAAAGCAAACCTGGAGCATTTACTACACAAATATATAGATATAATGAAAACCTCAAGAAATTAAGAATTATTTCATACTTTTTTATAGTAATTTCCCCAGGGAGAGCCACAGTGTTTTTTTTGCTTCTCATACCGAGACTAGCAGAATTTGGTTCAGCTATACACTGCAGTACAAAACATCAGGAAAGATAAGGGTGAGTGAATCTCAATTTGGGATACCAGACATGTGCATTTGCACCTGCTCAGGGTAAGTGCACATACATTGTAAGATTATAATTTTAATGCCTTGGACCAACTGCTACGCTCAGATCAACACTGCACTCTATTTTTTCCTTTTAACTTTTTAGAGCAATTTTTGCTTATTGATGTTAACAAATTCTTATCATTTTAGAAAACAAGATTCCAAAGAAGTCAAGCAATGTAAATCAATAAAGCTGGGTGGTACTCATTGTCTTATGTTCCCTGCAGCTGGAGGTGAGAACTATTTACCTTTGCTATTTATATTATTAAATTTTTGGGGTCCATTTTTCTAACATAAAATTTCTTCAAAATATGAAAATATGTATTCATTCTACAGTGAAGAAAATAGTTATTTGATCCCTTGCTTTTTTTGTAAGTTTGCCAACTAACAAAGACATGAACAGTCTATAATTGTAAGGGTAAGTTAAATTTTAACAGTGAGAGATAGAATATCAAAAATAAAATCCAGAAAATCACATATAAATGTATTTGCATGTTGCAGAAAGAAATAGGTGTTTGATCCCCTACCAACCATTATATGTTCTGGCTCCTACAGATCAGTTAGATGTTCCTAAGAAACTCATTACCTGCATTAAAGACAGCTGTCTAAAATTGTCACCTCTATAAAAGACTCCTGTCCACATGTGGCGACCCTCCGGGTAAACTGCCACCAGATGTACTTCACTTCTGCGGTTAGGAGGTGTAGTGCCCCTGTTCTTCAGGTGTTGGGATGGTATGGTTGAGCCTAAAACACAGCACACACACACGTAGTGACAGGCCCCCGGGACAATGGGTAGACCCTGAGGAAGGACCCAGGCCACAAAAGGGGGACAGGACAGTGTAAGACACGTTAGTTCAGTAGTAGGAGACTGGAGAAGTAACATCAACTGACGGAGGAGTGGTAGTCGAGAGTGAAGAGGCGGTATGGTGCCACCTCCCGTTGGCTAAAGCTATACCACTCCCCTCGCCCATGGGAGGGAGAGAACAGCCCGGTAGAGACGGACAAGAAAGCTTGGGGTGCGGAGAAGACAGCGATCACCCGTATGTCCGAATCTGATGAGACAGCGTGGTTGGTGGAGGACACAGAGACCAGTCCTGCAGATGGTGCAAAGCTTCAAGCCCGAGCCGAAACTGTAGGTCTCTGACTTCTAATGGGAGCTGTGGCCGAACACTCGACACATATTGGGGAAGGTGGCCGAACTAGGGAGCAGTGTCCAGGAGGGATCCTAATGTTGTCTGGGACACATAGAAGCACCCGTGGCTACCGGTACCTGAGCTCTGTACTGCAGAGGGCATTGACAGCCTGGGGGGCAGAGCAATGACCCGCTCGCCTCAGATGAAAGTTATCCCTTATAACGTCAAGAGGAGAGACTCACAACAGACTGTGTCACTTAGAAGGGAGAGTAAGGGCACCCACTGTGGCTAGACTGTACTAAAGTACCAGAGATTGGCAGAGAGTGTACCCGGCGGCCCTGTTTAACACCTGAGCAAAAGTAAAACTGCAGCTGTGGTGTGAGAGACTTATATTTCTGGCAACCATCGGCCACAGAGGCCACCTATGACACTGGAGGTACTGCTGACCGAGTGACCAACTGCCGTGGTATGAGCCGGGGGAACCACTCCACTGCCCTGGGGAATGCACTCCGCCTGCGGGGAGCAGGACTATCTAAGCTGCCGGTCATCATCCCCAGAGGCTCCGTAACAGCGGCGGCCGCCCAGGCCGCACTATGTAGGTGGCATGACGAATACCCCTTAATTCCTCAGACTTTCCCTAACATCCCCCCTTTTTTAAATGACACCGCCAGGGTGACGGGACTTTGTCTCGGCCGCCGTTTGTCGCCGTGAAAAGAACTGAGAAGTGAAGATGTGAGAACAACTAGTAACTGCCCGGTATCGAGCCTTCCCCAGCCCTGAAGTGGGTGTATCACACACACTCAACCAGTCAGACTCTAACCTCTAAAACATGGGCAAGACCAAAGAGATTTCTAAGCATGTCAGGGAAAAGATCCTACACCTGCACAAGGCTGGAGTGGGCCTCAAAACCATAAGTAAGATGCTGTGTGAAATGGAGACAAATCTTAATGCACAGTTAAGATCAGGGGCTACATGCAAAATCTCACCTCATGGGGTATCTAGGATCATGAAGAAGGTGAGAAATCAGCCTAAAACTACACAGGGGAACTTGTTAATGATCTTAAGACCGCTGGACCACTGTCACCAAGAAAACCATTGGTAACACATAATGCTGTAATTGATTAAAATCTTGCAGTGACCGCAAAGTGCCACTGCTCATGAAGGCACATGTGCAGGCCCATCTGAAGTTTACCAATGAAGACCTTGGTGATCCTGAGAGTGATTGGGAGAAGGTGCTGTGGTCAGAAGACATAAAATTTGAGCTGTTTTGCATTAACTCAACTCGCCGTGTTTGGAGGAAGTTAAATACTGCCTATGACCCAAAGAACACTGTCCCCACAGTCTAGCATGGCGGTGGAAACATTATGTTTTGGGTATATTTCTCTGCTAAGGGCACAAGACTACTTCACAGCATCAATGGGACAAAAGATGGAGTCATGTACCATAAAATCCTGTGTGACAACCTCCTTCTCTCCGCCAGGACATTAAAAATGGGTTATGGCTGGGTCTTGCAGCACTACAATGACCTAAAAAATACAACCAAGGCAAAAAATAAGTGGCTCAAAAAGAAGCACATTAAGGTCATGGAGTGGCCTAACCAGTCTCTAGACCATAAAGAGGAGCAACCAGCAGGTTTTAGGGCTATAAAGTGAAGCCAGTGCGTTACAGGCTCTGGGATACTGAGTGCAATCATACCTTTACTTCAATGATTATATGTATGATTGCCGAGATAAATGTTATAGAAGCCCTTAGAAAGTGTGCAGCAGGGGGACAGAGTGTGCAGTAATTAGTATAAGAGGGGCTGGGTTTCTTTTACTGAACCTGTTTTAAATTAGCAAAATCCTCTGCCTCCCTCTCTCCCTCCCTCCATCTCCCTGTTTGACTGTGATTTCACAAACAGTAGAAGCCCCGCCCCTCAACCAGTCTCTACACATCCTGATTTGACTGTGTGATGCAGCATGCTGGGGGTTGTAGTGTCACTGGATCTGCAGACTGTGTCATGGAGCATGTTGGGGATTATAGTGTCTCTGTATGTGCAGACTGTGTGATTGAGCATGCTGGGGGTTGTAGTGTCTCTATATCTGCCGACTGTGTGATGGAGTATGCTGGGGGTTGTATGTCTGTGGATCTACAGACTGTAATGGTGCATGCTGGGGGTTGTAGTGTCTCTGTATCTGCAGACTGTGTGATGGAGCATGCTCGGGATTATAGTGTCTCTGTATGTGCAGACTGTGTGATGGAGCATGCTGAGGGTTGTAGTGTCTCTGGATGTGGCGACTGTGTGATGGAGCAAGCTCGGGATTATAGTGTCTCTGTATGTGCAGACTGTGTGATGGAGCATGCTCGGGATTATAGTGTCTCTGTATGTGCAGACTGTGATTGAGCATGCTGGGGGTTGTAGTGTCTATGTATGTGCAGACTGTGTGATTGAGCATGCTGGGGGTAGTAGTGTCTCTGTATGTGCAGACTGTGATGGAGCATGCTGGGGGCTGTGGATTATCTGTATCTGCAGATTATGTAATGTAGAATGCTGAGACTTGTGGTGTCTATGGAACTGTAGACTGTGCGATGGTGCATGCTAGGAGTTGTAGTGTCTCTGGATCTGCAGATCCTGAGCCAGTGACACTACAACTTCCAGCATGCTCCATCACACAGTCTGCACATCCACAGACACTATAACCCTCAGCATGCTCCATAGACAGATCCTCATCTGTCATCTGTAATCTGTGGTGACAATATCAGTCCAGATATGTGAGAGGTGACAAATCAGGATGTGTAGAGACTGGAGGGGGTGGGTCTTCTCCTGCTTATGACATCACCAGCCGGGAGATGGATGGAGAAAGGGAGAGAGGGAAGGGAGGGAGGGATGTTTGGCTTAAATAAAACAGACCAGTACTACACAGAAGCCCAATCCCCTCTTATGCTAATTGCTGCATACTCCATCCCCCTACTGAACACTTTTTAAGGACTTCTATCACATTTATCTCACCAATCATACATAGAATCATTGAAGTAAAGGTGTGATTGCACTCAGTATCCCATCGCTTGTAACGTAGTGGCTTCACTTTATAGCCCTAAAACCTGCTGGTTGGTCCTCTTTAATCCCATAGAAAACCTATGGAGGGAGCTGAAGCTCTGAGTTACCAAGCGAGAGCCTCAAAATGTTAATGATTTAGAGATGATATGCAAAGAGGAGTGGACCAAAATTCCTCCTGACATGTGTGCAAACCTCATCATCATCTAAAAAAACTTCTGACTGCTGTACTTGCCAACAAGGGTTTTGCCACCAAGTATTAAGTCTTGTTCGCCAGAGGGATCACATACTTATTTCTCTCTGCATAATGCAAATACATGTGTGATATTGACAATGGGATAGTCTGGATTTTATTTTTGATATTCTATCTCTCACTGCTAAAATTAACTTACCCTTAAAATTATAGACAGTTCATGTCTTTGTCAGTGGGAAAACTTACAAAATCACCAAGAGATCAAATATTTATTTCCTTCACTGTATGGAGGCAAAGATGAATGTCATCCTTGACCAAGCTGTATAGTACACACTTCAGAAAAGTCAAAGACGGACAATGTCAGACAGTTTAGTACCTATTGCAGGAAATGTTACATATTTTTAAAGGATATAAAACTTTAAAAAAAACTTAAAAAAAAGATCTTAACACCCTATTCCCATCCCTCAGAGAAGAAGTAAAAAACCACTTGTGTTTCAAACACGAAAGAGAATTGTGCTATTTTTTTGCAGTTGAAAAAAGGATGAATAAGGAGAATTAATCTATATAAAAACATATAATTCATTGATTGTGGGAGAGATGGAATGCAATGATATCAGTGGCCTGTAGTAATAGCTAATAGCTGCCTGACCTTGGCTAGGGGTGGAAGGTGGAGGGCAGTAAAAAGAATATTGCATAAAAGTATTAAAAATATTCTAAATAAGTAAGTTTTTTGAATATTGACCACAGGTTTTATATTTGTAAAATTATAAAGTTTGACTAAACTTTCACTTCACGTAACTTGCCTTCAAACAGAAGAAACTTGGAATAATGAGTCTCGCCATTGAATATTCAGCAAATGAATTGTTGAAGCATGCCAAAAGTGCTACAATAAACATTATACAAGACATGTCCTTAAAAAAAAAGATTTAGTCCAGAACTCTGCATTTTGTTTAATCAGATGTAAAACTACATGATTAGTTGGAAATCAATTAATAAGATTTGAAGGGATGCAAGACAAAATTATACAGAACACAGATGTTGCTTCTGCAGTTTAAGGTTTATTAGCTTGCCATATGTCTTTAAATTCTGGCGTTTCAGGAGGACTAAATTTTGTTGAGAAATAGTTAATTTGTGTAAAATAACTTTGAATTGGATAACTGCATCTAATAACATTTTTTAAAATAAAATTGTAAAGTATAAAAACTACTTTTCATTGTCACTTAAGAAAACCTTGAGTTATTGGTTGACGGCAAATTCAGTTTTAGTGGTCAGTGTCAAATAAAATAATAGGATTCATTAAACGAGACATAGATGCTCATGAAAATAGTTTTGCCTCTATACTAAATAAGGCACCGTTACACTGTATGAGATCGTGAACAATATCGCTCAAACGTCACGGCTTTGGAGTCGTTGAAATGACATCATTAGGACGTCATTTCGTGAAACACTGAGATACGACTACGATAAATAGTTGGATCATTGATGTTCTCAAGTCAGATGATCCTCGATCAGCAAACCTACTGCATCGCTCTGTGTCACACCGCAATAACAATGTCGTTAACGACTTCGCCCATTCACATCAGTGAACAAGTATTGTTTGCTAGGTTGTGCAAACGAAGCTCAAAAAGAAGCAAACAACGTCTTGGGCTGCGTTTGCAAAAAACGCATGCGTTTTGCGCTTTTGCAAACGCACATGCATTTTTACATGCATTTTTGTATGCGTTTTTCATGCGTTTCCATTAAAATCAATGAGGACAAAAACGCATGCGTTTTGATGCGTTTTTGCGGTAAACACGCATGAAAACGCAAATGAAGCAAAACGCAGAAGACGCATAAATGTGAAAGGGGCCTAAGTCCAAAAAATGGCCAGGACCTAAGGGGACATGGATCCGTTTTTCTAAGGGCTTAAAAAAGCGAATTGGGATGTTTGACCCTGGCCTATGTGTTTTTAAAAACGCACCCAAACGCATAAGTTTTTGGTCCCATTGATTTAAATGGAAAACACATAGAAAACGCATGCAAAAATGCATGTGTGTTTGCAAAAATGTAAAATGCATGCGTTTTTGCAAACGCAGCCCTAGAAACAGCAGCCCACGTTTTTGGTTTCATATGCAAAAATGCATGCGTTTTGCGTTTTTGCAAACGCACATGCATTTTTGCATCCATTTCCTTTGCGTTTTCCATTGAAATCAATGGGACCAAAAACGCATGCATTTGGATGCATTTTTAGCGGTTAAAAACGCATAGAAACGCAAATGCAGCAAAATGCTGACCTGCATTAGATATGAACTAGGCCTTAAAACTTGGTTCTGATTATGTACTAATGTACTTATGGTGAATCTGATGTTGTATTAATATAAATACCCATTTTTTTTGCTGTCCTTGGTTTCATGGTTTTTAAGGTTGAAGGTAGACCGTAAGTGCAAGTTTAGCATGGCAATGTGGCTCCTAGAACCAAAAAATGTTGTGCACCCTGCTGTATAGGTTGAAGTTGATAGGCTTCTTCTACCTTCAACCTAAAAAACTAGAGTCAGTTAATAAGAGATATTTAAGAATATTATTCATAAAGGCAATCTCTTATAACTCGAAACATTTTCTATAACACTAAGAATATCATAATAATAATGGGACTTCAAACTGTGGGCAGGGACTGCAGCTTTTTTCTGCAGCAATTTCACCCTATGTGAGCATACAGTTTCTTAATGTAGATACATATACAGTAGGATACAGCATTTGGGCAAAAGTAACAAATTTTACAATTATGTATTAAATAATTAATCACTTTTTAATACTTGCTGAGCACTCTGCTCAGAAATACACTGTACTGTTTGATGCTTTAGGTGTTATATTTTGCTTACAAATTGTAACAGTGATTACAGTTCATAAACTTCTCCACATGGTAACAACTCATAGTGTGCTAGTCTAGTTTTCCTAATTGTAATA
Source organism: Allobates femoralis (assembly GCA_033576535.1). Taxonomy (NCBI): domain Eukaryota; kingdom Metazoa; phylum Chordata; class Amphibia; order Anura; family Aromobatidae; genus Allobates; species Allobates femoralis. The sequence continues at coordinate 208,235,502 of JARQOC010000003.1, read as the reverse complement.
ATCAAAAGGAGCAGGATGAGTTATGACAAACAAAAATTTAGCCAAACCTTTGGTTTCTAAACAATGGTATTACATCTGCATTAAAATTTTAACAAGTCAAAAAATACAATGAAGGAAATAATTATTTGATCCCTTGCTGATTTTGTAAGTTTGCCCACTGACAAAGACTTGAACAGTCTATAATATTTAAAGAGGACCTGTCACCCCTGGTGCATGGCAAACTAAATGCAGCACTAAATACAGCATGTCTGTTGCATTCAGGAAAGGGGTCCCTCATGTCTCTAGCCCCCCTGTAAGCTTAAAAAAAGACTTTAGAAACCTGACAGTTAAGAGGTCGTCTGGGTTGGATCTTGTTAAGAGGTACTCGCTGCTGGCACAATCCTCCCTGCCTCCTCCTTGTGTGTTCCATCCCCTCTATGTGTCTGCCACCGCCTCCTCTTCTGCTGGGTCTGCCCTCCTCTTCTGCTCCTGACATCACACAGAGCAAGAGCAGAAGAGGAGGACAGACCCAGAAGAAGAGGAGATGGCAGCAGACAAATAGAGGGGACAGAGTAGCAGAGTAATACTTGCCACCGGTAAGCAGGAGAGTCGGCAGTCTGACGCGGGTGTCGGGTGCGGATGATGGTGGGATCCCGGCAGCGGCGGTGCGGAGGGACACGCAGTGTATCCAGCTACTGAGACATCTCCTGGAGCAAGCAAGGGGCTATAAAAACCCCCTCTGTAACCATGATTGTAATATCCCTGAGGAAGGCGCCAGGTGTGGCGCTGAAACGTGTAGGAGAGAGGAGGAATAAAGGATGAAATAACTTCTGGCTCTTTGGTGAGTTTATCCATACCACAGCAGCGCGGACCGTGGCACACCAGCACTCCCATCATCTCTTGGATTTAAACCACTTTCCAGTGGTCGGTGGAGGTCCTGCAGCAGCTGGAACATAGATTCCAAAAACGCCTTCAAACTGGTTGTGGGTTCACAACTGGACCAGGTGAGCAGCTTCATAGCTCCACCTTCACACTTAAGTGTCACTAGTGATAGGGCACTATTGCGCCTCTTGTCCCCCTCCCTATTTTTCTTTCTACAAATAGAGGGGACGGAAGACACAAGGAGGAGGCAGGGTGGCCTGTGCTAGCAGCCAGAACCTCTTAATAAGATCCCACTGATTAAACCTCTTAAGTGTAAGGTTTATAAAGTCTTTTTTAAAGCTTAGAGGGGGCCTAGAGCCATGGGGGACCCCTTCCCTTAATGCAGCCCTCAGTGCCACATTTAGTTTGCCATGCACCAGGGGGGTGACAGGTCCTCTTTAAGGGTAGGTTAATTTTAACAGTGAGAGATAGAATATCAAAAATAAAATCCAAAAAATCACATTGTCAAAATTATATAAATGTATTTGCATTTTGAAGAGAGAAAATATTTCAGCCCCTACCAACGATTAATAGTTCTGGATCCTACAGACCACTTAGACGCTCCTAATTAACTTGCTACCTGCATTAAAGTCAGTTGTCTTAAATTGTCACCTTCATAAAAGGCTCATGTCCACACACTCAATTAATCAGTCAGATTCTATTCTCTACAACATGGGAAAGAACAAAACCAAAAGTAAGACGCTGGTTGAGAAGGAGACAACTGTTGTTGAAATAGTAAGAAAATGGAAGAAATACAAAATAAGTGTGAATCAACATCGATCTGGGGTTCCATGCAAAATCTCACCACATGGAGAATCCAGGATCATGAGGAAGGTGAGAGATCAACCTAAAACTACACGGGAAACTTGTTAATTAGCTGCAGGCAGCTGGGACCACTGTCACCAAGAAAACCTATTGGTAACACATTACACCATAGTGGACTAAAATCCTGCAGTGCCCGCAAAGTCCCTGTAACCACCCGGGGGTCTGCCGCAGGGTTCCAGCGCCCTCTGCTTGAATAGTGCCGCTCATCTCCTCACTTCCGGGGCTACTGATTGAGCGCATGAAACTCCATCTCCGAATCAGTGACTGCTGGAGAACTGCAGGGATCATGCTCCTCCCCTCAGCCAATCACCAAGCCTCTGTGTCCTGCTAATCAGGAGTACCCTGCTGTAATATAAGCTTCCTGTTTTCTGTCAGTCCTTGCCAGGGCAATTTCTACCTTGTGAAGTTGCTATTCCTGGTCTGGTCAGGTTGTTCCTTGTTTTGCATAATATCTGATACCTGTTTGTTACTTCCAGCAGATATCTTCCCTGCCGACTCCTCGTTGACTCCGGTGTTCTTGGCCTGCTCCCCGGACCTCTTCTCTGCTGAAGTGCTGGCTCCAGTCCTGCTCCGGTATTATGTAAAATATTGTGTTGAAGGAGCACTAGTACTTCTCGTACCTGCTCTCATCCCCCATCCTCTGGTCTCTCCCTACAACTCAATCCTGTATTTTGTCTAACCTGTTGTGATCACCGATATTGTGTCATATCCTGCTCATGTTTTGTCAGTATTGTATTCTGTACATATGTTCAGTGTTGTGTTCTGCATTGGCACCCCATGGTTTTAATTGTTTTTAATTTTGTTTGGTCTATTGCACTAATAAAGTTATAATTCTCACTATTCTACTACCCTTGTGTGTTGCTCCCTCAATGTGCCTTGTCTTCTCTCCGCCATGCATATTCATTATGAGTAAGGTAAGTTAGTGGGAAATGAGAGTAATTTTTTGCTGGACCTTACAAAGCTGTCTGGGGGCCTGAGGAAAAGGCAGGCTGAAATGTATGCATGATTGTTTAAAAGTCGGTGGTAAAAAGCTGCTGGCTTTTTTGAACAATGAGCTGATGCATGCTCCACACCCGATGCTTTGCTCCCTGCCTGATCCTGCATTCCCCACCCAGTCCTCTGCCCCCAACTGCTTTTCTACTCCATGCCCGGTCCTCCGCTTCCTGCCCTGTTCTCTGCCTCCCCTTCGCCTGCTGGAAGCAAGCATGCCGGCTTTTTCAAATTTACCGCCGGTTATTTCAAACAATCAGCTAATACATCAGTTGATCATTTGAAAAAGCCAGTGGGAAATTCGGCTTTAAAGGAGTCTTTTTACGACTGGCTTTTGCAAATGATCAGCTGATGCATCAGCTCATGATTTGAAAAAGCCAGTGGTAAAAAGAGTCTCGGCAGGCTCACTTCCAGCAGGTGGAGGGAAGGCGGAGAACAGGGCGGGAAGCAGTGGACCAAGTAGGGAGTGAAAAATAGGTTTGGGGCGGAGGACTGGGTGGAGAATCGAGGATCGGATGGGGAACAAGGGTTCAGGCAGAGATCGAAGCAGTTGGCAAGGAGCATGTATCAGCTAATTGTTTAAAAAACAATCAATGAAAACCACACCAGATATTTAATTTATATGCACATTTATATCCTGTGGGTAAATCCCGCATTTATATATATGGACCAATTGCATAAACTACCATAGTCAACCAAAAGAGAGAGAAAAAGCGATCCAAAGGTCCAAACACGTGAGGTATACTTTATTAATCAGATGTGCATAACAAAGTTAAAATTTGGGGAGCATACAATAATAACCACACAGCAGGTGTTAATGCAGTGACAATTATATCTCTATAAAATTAAATAGACGTATAACTCAAAGTCAACACAGTACACATATATTTCATATGTAACAGATGCAGTAGTTCAGACCTAAAAATAAAGTTAGAAGATAAGAAACCTATCCAGGTATTTAATTAAAAATAAAATCCAATTTGCGCCATACTGTGTTTGCAATAATTACCCTCGGTATATTTTTGTATTGCTCACCTTGACCAGTTGTGCCGTCCGCACAACTGGATTAACTTGCACACTTGCGAGGTCTTTGAAATAATGAATTTCACTCTTCTGGAATGATGTGAAAATTAGCGTCTTCAGCGTTTTCCTCGGTTGTCAAGGATCACGTGACAGCTCAAGAGGATTATCTAAATGACGAAGGCCAGGTCCTGTAGCCCAGAGCAGCTGCACATCCCACTCCCCGCAGGGAGGATATGTAAGGTAATGAAGAAAGGATAGAGTATATGGTAAGCGCTAGGGAATAATTACAGCTCCACGGCCAGTAGTAAATTACCTTTAGGCTTTAATAAAAATGTGTACAACACGCGGGTCCATTAACCATTAGTGGTTAATGGACCCCCGTGTTGTACACATTTTTATTAAAGCCTAAAGGTAATTTACTACTGGCCATGGAGCTGTAATTATTCCCTAGCGCTTACCATATACTCTATCCTTTCTTCATTACCTTAAGTATTTAATTAAGGCAGTGACACTATGCGTTTAGGCTGATATTGTGTCCCAAAACATTTATCCAAAATTGTTATCCTCTAGTTTCTTGGTACCACTGAGACAATATATCAGTCTATATAGAATGTATAGGATAGAGGACTTATTATATATGGATATATCTCTCACATATATCCAATTCAATGGGAAGCCAAGGAGGCCAAACAGTAACCACAACTGCCTATACATACTCCCTAGTCCAGCTAGGATATGGTTAAAGGATAGTTAAATCTATCCTGGTATTTAATTTAGGGAGTGGCACTATATATTCAGGCAGATATTATATCCCATGGCTTTCAACCAGGATTATTATCCTCTAATCACTTGATACCACAGAACCAATATCACAGCATGTTCAGAATGCACAAGGTAGAGGACCTATCACAAATGAACTCATCTCCCACATGTATCTGGTAAGATAGGAAACCAACCAAGTCACACAGTGCGCTCAACTACCCATATACACTCCCTAGTCTAAATCACTTAGATGCATCCATAAGGGTATACATGATGGTACTGGATTTACCTTCAGATGGGAAACCACTGTGTACACCACTTGCGCTCGATGTGCATTTTGGTGTGAAGTCTTTTTCAGGGACGTGGTTGCAAAAGGGGAAGAGGAAGTTTTATAGGAGGTGCCAGCCAATCATAGCACGGCCTAGTTGCCATGGTGACGAACGCTCGGTCAGACCAGAGCAGGGCCATGTCGCAGCGGCAGCGTCATGGGGAGGAGTAGAGCGGATCATGTGAATTGCTCCAAACATCACCATAGTGACGCTGACACTGTCCGCGAGCACCCGGATCACAACCATGCCGCAAATAAAAACGCACTGTGTAGGTGAGGATGCCAAAATATGAAGAGAGGAGGAATATATACAAAAAGATATGGATAACAACTAGGGCATATATTCAAAAGACCCCAATATATAGTATGGGATAGAAGGCAATTATGGATAAGATATATTTATATATCACTATTAAATGGGTACGATGGAATTACCAATGATAATGGATAGATAGTGCAACAATTGTTATAATAACTAAGTTAATAAAAGTTGGAAAAATAGTTTACATATCTATACATGCCTATTGTCCTAGTTCACAGTAGAGTTGTAGTGACAATAGGATAACAAGATATTTTTTATATGTCCTCATTTATATATGGTGCACATATCATGTGATCCGGGTGCTCGCGGACAGCATTGGCATCTCTATGGTGATGTTTGGAGCGGATCTACTCCTCCCATGATGTTGCCGCTGCGACGTGGTCCCGCTGTAGTCTGACCGAGCATTCGACACCACGGCAACTAGGCCACGCTATGATTTGCTGGCACCTCTTCAAAACTTCCTCTTCCCCTTTGCAACCACGCCCCCTGAAGAAGGTTTAACACCGAAATGCGCTTAGGGCACTAGCGATGTACACAGCGGTTTCCCCTCTGAAGATAAATTCAGTACCATCATGTATACCCTTATGGATGCATCTAAGTGATTTAGACTAGGGAGTGTATATAGGTAGTTGAGTGCACTGTATGACTTGGTTGGTTTCCTATCTTACCGGATACATGTGGGAGATGAGTCCATTTGTGATAGGTCCTCTACCTTGTCCATTCTGAACATGCTGTGATATTGGTTCTGTTGTATCAAGTGATTAGAGGATGATAATCCTGGTTGAATGCCTTGGGATATAATATCTGCCTGAATATATAGTGCCACTCCCTAAATTAAATACCTGGATAGATTTAACTATCCTTTAACCATATCCTAGCTGGACTAGGGAGTATGTATAAGTAGTTGTGGTTACTGTTTGGCCTCCTTGGTTTCCCATTGAATTGGATATTTGTAAGAGATATATCCATATATAATAAGTCCTCTATCCTATACATTCTATATAGAAACAAAGGAGAATGGTGTGCGGTGTTAAGGGAGCGCTGGAGGGAACTAATAAGGGACCGGAGTTATTTAGATTAATATACCAACCTAATTTATTTCAAGAGGTAAATATCACTCTCTATAATGCCACAACGTACTTCAACACCTGTCGCTGTCTTCCTCAGGTGGAATAGAGAGCCATTTTGATCAAAACCTTATGAACCTTAATACACCAATAGGATTACCTTTGTAATTATGACATCACACATCACACAGGATGTCTAGAATGACATGATATAAAAAGTCACATGATATGATCCAATGATTACTCTAAAAATCATTAAAAAACATTAAAAAGTAGCTGCAATAATTAATTAAAAAATCTCAAAAGAGCAATACAATAAAAAGCAAAATATCAGAATATATAACTTAATAAAAAATTATAAAAATACATAAAAATGAATAATATACAATAGAAATAGATGAAATTTTATAACATTATGGCTTCAAAATGGAACCATATTTGACACATAGAAAAAAGACCTGATAGGTATCCAATTAATTAAAAATATACCCAATAATAAACTACAAGTAATATAAATTCATATTTCTTCAAATCTATACATACTGTATGAGTAAATTCTCAAAGGATAGAAATCTACATTGTGTTGCTCTTCTGAGATTTTTGAATTATTGTATGCTTTTTATTTACTGCAGCTACTTTTTAATGTTTTTAGAGTAATCATTGGTTCATATCATGTGACTTTTTATATCATGTGATTTTAGACATCCTGTGTGATGTTATGCTTACAAAGGTAATCCTATTGATGTATTAAGGTTTTGTTTATAAGGTTTTGATCATAATGGCTCTCTATTCCACCTGAGGAAGACAGCGATGGCTGTTGAAATACGTTGTGGCGTTATAGAGAGCGATATTTACCTCTTGAAATAAATTACCGTATATACTCGTGTATAAGCCGACCCGTGTATAAGCCGACCCCCCTACTTTTGCCCCCAAAACCTGGGAAAACCTATTGACTCGTGTATAAGCCGAGGGTGGACTCCAGCACAGGTATACAGCCCAAGCAGTGTGGTATACAGGCAGCAGCCCCCAGAGGTATATACTGGCAGCAGCCCCCAGAGGTATATAATGGCAGCAGCCCCCAGAGGTATATAATGGCAGCAGCCCCCAGAGGTATATACTGGCAGCAGCCCCCAGAGGTATATACTGGCAGCAGCCCCCAGAGGTATATAATGGCAGCAGCCCCCAGAGGTATATACAGGCAGCAGCCCCCAGAGGTATATATACAGGCAGCAGCCCCCAGAGGTATATATACAGGCAGCAGCCCCCAGAGGTATATATACAGGCAGCAGCCCCCAGAGGTATATATACAGGCAGCAGCCCCCAGAGGTATATATACAGGCAGCAGCCCCCAGAGGTATATATACAGGCAGCAGCCCCCGAGGTATATATACAGGCAGCAGCCCCCAGAGGTATATATACAGGCAGCAGCCCCCAGAGGTATATATACAGGCAGCAGCCCCCAGAGGTATATATACAGGCAGCAGCCCCCAGAGGTATATAATGGCAGCAGCCCCCAGAGGTATATAATGGCAGCAGCCCCAGAGGTATATAATGGCAGCAGCCCCCAGAGGTATATAATGGCAGCAGCCCCCAGAGGTATATATACAGGCAGCAGCCCCCAGAGGTATATATACAGGCAGCAGCCCCCAGAGGTATATAATGGCAGCAGCCCCCAGAGGTATATAATGGCAGCAGCCCCCAGTGGCACTCGCCCCCCCACACTGTGCAGAGCCCCCCCTCCCGATGCATCTTACCATCCAGCCGCGTCTTCATCACCGCCGGTCCTCCCGTCCATCCTCGCGCGCTGTGTTCCCGGTCTCATGTGACCCGGCGGTCGCAGTCGGATGACGTCATCGCGCCGGGTGACGTGAGAGCCGAACACAGCGCCCGAGGATGGACGGGAGGACGGTGATGAAGATGCGGCTGGATGGTAACATAATGCATCGGATGGGGGGCTCTGCACAGTGTGGGGGGGCGAGTGCCATTGGGGGCCTGCTGTATATGGGGGCCTGCTGTATACACCACACGCGGGTCTGTAAACATCTGGGGGCTGTATGCACGGCTCCCCCTGCCGCTGTGATGGGCGGGGGGAGCCGTGCATATCTAATGAGCGGCCCATGTGACGGGCCGCTCTGTCAGGAGCCTCCCCCCGCCTCCTCCAGCCTCCCCAGCACCCGGACACCTAGGATTACCGTATTGACCCGTGTATAAGCCGAGGGGGTGACTTTTCAGCCCAATTTTTGGGCTGAAAAACTCGGCTTATACACGAGTATATACGGTAGGTTGGTATATTAATCTTAATAACTCCAGTCCCTTATTAGTTCCCTCCAGTGCTCCCTTAACACCGCACACCATTCTCTTTTGTTTCTATGATCATATCTCCCTGCGGGGATAGCGGTGTGGAGCTGCTCCAAAGGTATAACAGGACCTGAAATGACGTCACAGGGAACGCCCCACTGGATCATGAGGTCTGACATGTGATGTCGGCTGGAAGAAACAGAGATCCAATTGTGCACCACCGCAGCTGCGCCCCTGCATGCTCCTAGGGATCCTTCTGCCGCTCACCCATGCTGGTACATTCAGTTGTTTTAGGCTGGCACAACCTTAAGCGGTAAGTGCAGCAAAATATAGGGCACAACTTATGATAAAATTGATCCGCACTAGGCGCAATCCTTTTTTCTCTTTTACATACATTCTATATAGACTGATATATTGTCTCAGTGGTACCAACAGACTAGAGGATAATAATTTTGGATAAATGTTTTGGGACACAATATCAGCCTTGATTTCCTATCTTCTAACTTTATCTTTAGGTCTGAACTACTGCATCTGTTAGGCTACTTTCACATAACGATTTTGTCAAATCCGATGCTGTCCGATATAAATCGGACAGCATCGGATCTAAACTGATCCCTGCAATCAGATGCCAAATAGGCATCCGATTCCGACATCCTGCAGGATCAGTTTGCCTGCTCCTCCTGTCACCTGTCAGCTGTTCTCCCCTGTGAGTCCCCCTCTTCTCCCCTGTGGCTCCCCCCCTCTTTTCCCCTCTGTTTCCCCTCATCACCCCTGTGTGTCCCCCTCATCTCCCCTGGTGCTCCCCCTCTTCTCCCTTCTGTTTCCCCCTATTCTCCCCTGTGTGTCCCCCCCTCTTCTCCCCTTTGTTTCCCCCTCTTCACCCCTGTGTGTCCCCCTCCTCGTCTCCCCTGTTGGTCCCCCTCATGTCCCCCAGTACTCCCCCTCCTTTCCCCTCTCCTCCAGAATAAAAAATAAAAAAAATCTTTATTCTCACTTATCCACGATCCCCGCGGCGCTTCCAACTGTCTTCTTCTGATCCTAGGACCTCTCGTGATGTCACAGTCACATGACCGGTTACCGCGGTAACCGGTCATGTGACTGTGACATCACGGCAGGTCCTACAGGCAGGAGAGGCTGGAGACGCCGAAGGACTCGTCGACAGGTGAGCATAAATGGTTTATTATTTTTAACCCCTGCCCTACTTAATTTTACTTCCGCAATGTATGTTAGATGGTCAGGAGCAGATTTACTGTACTGAGCATGCTCAGTACAGTAAAATCGGGTCCGAGGACACATCAGATGTTTTCTCGGACCCTGCTCCATAGGGCCCCATGTTAAAAACATCGGACAGAATCGGATGTGCACTAAATGCCATCCGATTTGATCCAATCCGATTTTGTCCGATTTTATTTTCGGTGCAAAAATCGGTGCATGGTCCGATTTTTGCACCGATAAAAAATCGGACAGAATCAGATCGGACCAAATCGGATGGGATTTAGTGCACATCCAATTCTGTCCGATGCCCATAGGGCTGCATCGGGGCCAAAATCGGATGCTGTCCGATTTTTCTCATACAGCATCGGAAATGAAAGATCCGTAGTGTGAAACCAGCCCTACTTATGTAATATATGTGTACTGTGTCGACTTGGAGTTATACATCTATTTAATTTTATAGAGATATAATTGTCGCTGCATTAACACCTGCTATATGGTTATTATTGAATGCTCCCCAAATTTTAACTTTGTTATGCATATCTGATTAATAAAGTATACATCATGTATTTGGACCTTTGGATCGCTTTTTCTCTCTCTTTTGATTGACATTGTTTAAAAAAGCAACTATCATGCATCTATTTCAGCCTTTCTCTCAGGCCCCCAGACAAGCATTGTAGGGTCCAGCAGCATGGTTCTCGCATTTCCCATCAAATTGCATTGTACTCGCTACTTGTATTGAGTAATAAGTAAACTCACTGAGTAATGAGTAGCCCTAATACCATACTATTCTGCAAGTAGCAAATAGTAATGAGTATACTCGCTCATCCATAGTGAACAACCAATAAAAATGAAGACTAATCCTCCTGCTGAGTTTCAAGAAAACATTATAAAATTTGTTCCCATGACTGATTGGTTTAATTGGTCTGCCCACTGGTTTCAGGGGGTAAGCAAAGGAAAATGACAAATGAATCCCCAATTTCTTAAAAAAAAGCCCTCCAAAATGTAAAAATTAATTGCAACCCCCAATCGAACACAATATTAGGAGGAATCCCATGCAAGCATACCACATAATTAATGGACTATCTGAAAATAATGTTGGCATTAGATAATCCTGATAATGAAAAAACATGAGCTTGTTTATTGAATCAGTCGACTGCCCCCCAAATAACAGTTTTATCACTATGCAATACAGTAAAGAAATCCATGGCCAAATAAGTCCATAGTCTTTCTGGACTTGGAAACGGAGCCATTTTCCCGACCGTCCAGCTTTGACATGCTTTAGTGTGTGCGCAAGTTCCACAAGAAGACACAAAACCTTTAATATCATTATACATGGGAGACAACCAAAAGAGTCACACAAGAGACTCACAATTATGGAATTCCTGCAAAAGACGTAATCTGAGGTTCACTGAAACAAATAACTTAGATCTCAGCTTCAAACTCTGACATTAGCATAATGACTACAGTACCCAGAGGAAAAATGGAGATTGGAAATTCTGGAGGAGACACAGAATGCAGGCTACGTGACACAGCCTCAGCCCTCACGTTCTTAGACTCCCAACCGGAATGGAGTAGAAAAATTTAATCTAGAAAAAAATAAAGACTATCTGGCCTGTCTAGGGGTAAACCATTTAACTAATCAATATACGGTAAGCTAAATTTTTGTGATCAGTCACCAAAGTGACTTAGTGAACTGCTGGCTCCAACTAATGCCTCCATTCTTCAAAAGCTAATTTTACAGCAAGTAACTCATGATTTCCAACATATGTTTTTTCAGCAGGTGAGAATGTTTTAGAGAAAAAGGCACATGGTCGCAGGCTAGTAAACGTTTAAGGACTTTACGTCAATACAGCCTTTATCCTGAATTCAAAAGCATCTGCCTCCACAATGAATGGCTTTTGGAGGGCTAGCTGAAAGAAAACAGGAGCATATCTAAAATATCTTTTCAAATTTTTAAAAGCCCCAACTGCCTTTGCAACCAAAAATTCAAATTCAGTCCCTTACGAGTGAGTTCAGTAAAAGGTTTGATTATCAGAAAATCCTTTAATACATTTTCTTTAATAATTGGTGAACCCTAGAAAATGTTGCAAAGTTTTAAAGGGAACCTGCCAGCTTGTTCTACTCCCCTCTGCTACCACTACCTGTTCCTGCACCTTCCTAGCTGATCCCTAACCATCAATGTCTCACCTAAAACTGCACTATAAAGTTTATGAAAATGACATATACTTACATGTAGTCTGCATCATTAGACTGCGATGGGCGGGCTCTTGGGCTCCTCCTCCCTTGCTTTCCACACACCCAGCTGGGCGTCATCGTTTGTTCTTCTGTTCCTCCTCTATTTGAAATTTCCTGCCTCCTTTTCTACTGTAAAGCGCCGGTCAGAATGTCATATCCATCCGGGTACATTGTATGGCTCATCACATGCTACGGCTCGGCTCTGGGGCATGCACAGTGCACATATTGAAGCCGAGCCGGTGATGTCATAAGCCTCCACAATGCACCAGGCCAGATATGCCATTCCGGCTGGCGCTTTACAGTAGAAGAGGAGGCAAAAAAATTTCAAGTAGAGGAGGAACAGAAGAACAAAGCAGGTCATGCTGAAAGCAAGCGCGGAGGGGAGAGTGGAGCCCCAAAGCCTGCCCATCATAGTCTATCAATGCAGTCTACAAGTAAGTATATAAGTCATTTTTTTAAACTTTATAGTGCAGCTTTAGGTGAGACTGGAATGGTTAGGGATCAGCTAGCAAGAAGCAGGGACAGGTAGTTATAGCAGGCAGAGGGGGATAGAACGAGCAGTCAGGTTCCCTTGAAGGTCACTATGTTAAACCCAATCAATTATGGCCTGTACATTTCCATGAGCCATCTTAAATCTTTTAGCCGACACAGGCGAAAAAATTAGAATATCATCATAAAAGACCACAATAAACCTTCAAATACAGTCAGAAAAAATATCATTAATAAAGTTCTGAAAGACTACAGGTATTTCTGTTAATACAAAAGATTTTCAAATGTGCCCTCAGACGTTAAAAGCGCCACCTTTCACTCATCATCCTCCTGGAAGTGTAACTAATTATAAACCCCTTTATGATCAACGTTTGGACACCATTTGGCCACAGTAAGCTCTTTATATAGGTTAGGGATAAGTGGAAGTGAAAAAGAATTCTTAATCGTTATTTTTTTTAATTTTCAGAAGTCAATTCAGGGACGGAGACCTCAATCATTCTTTTTTACAATAAAAAAATCCAGCAGCTACAGGCAATCAGAAAGGACAAAAATGCCCCTTCTGTAAAGTTTTGTTTATGTACACTTTCATGGCAGTTCGCTCAGTCGTAGACAGGCAGACTTTAGGTAATTTGACAATAGTAATAAGATTGAGAGTACAGTCATAGGATGGTGGGGAGGTAAAATCTCTTCATCCTTTTCCTAGAAAACATCTCCAAAGTCCTTCAGGTACCCTGGTAGACCCTTTAGACTAGCAGAGAAAGCATGTACAGATTTAAGACATTTTTCATGACAATAAGGACTCAATTTGACATTGTCCTTCTGACACCAATCAATGATCAGAGCGGAGGAAAGGTGAATAGAATGTTTCCGTTTGTAATTATGCATTAGGGATATAACATGGACAAATATACTAAGATGGGTCCATGTATGCCAGGAGGACCATATACAGTCATGGCCAAAAGTTTTGAGAATTATACAAATATTAACTTTAACAAAGTCTACTGCTTCAGTTTTTCTAATGGCAATTTGCATGTACTCCAGAATGTCATAAAGAGTGATCAGCTTAACAGCAATTACTTGCTAAGTCAATATTTGCCTAGAAAATGAACTTTAACCCCCAAAACATATTTCAACATCATTGCAGTCCTGCCTTAAAAGGAGCAGCTAACATCGTTTTAGTGATTGTTCCATTAACACAGGTGTGGGTGTTGATGAGGACAGGGCTGGCGATCAATCAGTCATGATTAAGTAAGAATGACACCACTGGACACTTTAAAAGGAGGCTGGTGCTTGGTATCATTGTTTCTCTTCAGTTAACCATGATTATCTCTAAAGAAACACGTGCAGCCATCATTGCACTGCACAAACAGGGAAGAGTATCGCAGCTAGAAAGACTGCACCTCAGTCAACAATCTATCGCATCATCAAGAACTTCAAGGAGAGAGCTTCCATTGTTGTCAAAAAGGCTCCAGGGCGCCCAAGAAAGACCAGCAGGCACCAGGACCGTATCTTAAAACTGTTTCAGCTGCGGGATCGGACTACCAGCAGTGCCGAGCTTGCTCAGGAATGGCAGCAGGCTGGTGTGAGTGCTTCTGCATGCACTGTGAGGCGGAGACTCTTTGAGCAAGGCCTGGTTTCAAGGAGGGCAGCAAAGAAGCAACTTCTCTTCAGAAAAAACATCAGGGACCGACTAATATTCTGCAAAAGGTACAGGGAGTGGACTGCTGAGGACTGGGGTAAAGTCATTTTCTCTGATGAATCCCCTTTTTGATTGTTTGGGACATCTGGAAAACAGCTTATTCGGAGAAGAAGAGGTGAGCACTACCACCAGTCTTGTCTCATGCCAACTGTAAAGCATCCTGAAACCATTCATGTGTGGGGTTGCTTCTCAGCCAAGGGAATTGGCTCACTCACAGTCTTGCCTAAAAACACAGCCATGAATAAAGAATGGTACCAGAATGTCCTCCAAGAGCAACTTCTCCCAACCGTCCAAGAGCAGTTTGGCGCCCAACAATGCCTTTTCCAGCATGATGGAGCACCTTGCCATAAAGCAAAGGTGATAACTAAATGGCTCAGGGAACAAAACATAGAGATTTTGGGTCCATGGCCTGGAAACTCCCCAGATCTTAATCCCATTGAGAACTTGTGGTCAATTATCAAGAGACGGGTGGACAAACAAAAATCAACAAATTCTGCCAAAATGCAAGCATTGATTATGCAAGAATGGACTGCTATCAGTCAGGATTTGGTCCAGAAGTTGATTGAGAGCATGCCAGGGAGAATTGCAGAGGTCCTGAAGAAGAAGGGTCAACACTGCAAATATTGACTTGCTGCATTCACTCATTCTAACTGTCAATATAACCTTTTGGTACTCATAATATGATTGCAATTATATTTCTGTATGTGATATAAACATCAGTCAAACATAAATAAAAACCAGAGGGCAGCAGATCATGTGAAAATATAATTTTGGTGTCATTCTCAAAACTTTTGGCCATCGCTGTATATAAGAAGAAGGACCATGTATATCAAGCGGAGGAACATATATACCAGGTGGGGGACCATATCTACCAGATATCAGAGGAGGAAAATATATACCAGAATGGGACCCATATACACCATGTATATCAGAATGAGGACATGTATACCAGGATGGGGACCATGTATACCAGGATTGGAACATACGTACGAAGATAGGGACCATATTTACTTGGATGGAGACATAAATACCAGGATGGGGAAATACAGTTAAAACCTGAAGTTTACATACACTAAATAAGAAGACACATATGTAGGTTTTTCTCACTATCTGACATGAAATCAGAATAAAATTTTCTTGTTTTAGGTTAATTAGGATTATAATAATTATTAATATTTGCCAAATACCAGAATAATGAGAGACAGAGAATGTTTTAAGGCATTTTTATTACTTTCTGCAAAGTTGCAAGCTTACTTATATTTCATTAGTATTTGGTACCATTGCCCTTAAACTGTATGACTTTGGTTAGACATGTTGAATATCCTTCCTCAAGCTTTTCACAATAGTTTGTAGGAATTTGGGCCCATTCTTCCTGACAGCACTGGTGTAACTGAGCCATGTTTGTAGCTTGCTGTGCTTGCAACTGCCTTTACAGCTTTGCCCATAAATTTTCAATGGGATTGAGAGCAGGACTTTGTGATGGCACTTTAAAATATTGACTTTACTATCATTAAGTCACTTTGTAACAAGTTTTGAAGTATGCCTTTTATCATTGCCCATTTGAAAAACCCATTTCAGCCAAAGCTTTAACTTCCTGGCTGATGTTTTGAGATGTTGCTTCAGTATGGCAACATAATATTCTTTCCTCATGATGTCATCTATTTTGTGAAGTGCACCAGTCCCTCCTACAGCAAAACAACCCCACAACATGATGCTGCAACCTCCATGTTTGACAGTTGGAATGGTGTTCTTAGGCTTCCAAGATTTTCAATTTTTCCTCCAAACATAACGATGGTCATTAGGGTCAAATAGTTCAATTCTAGTCTTGCAAGACCACAGGACATGTTTTGAAAAATGTAGGTCTTTGTTCTGTGGGTATTTGCAAAAATTAATCTGGCTTTTGTATGTTTCTTTTGGAGTAATGGCTTCTTCGTGGCAGAGTGGCCTTTCAGCCCATCTTGACACAATACTTGTTACACTGTAGATAATGACAAAATCTTTCCAGCTTCCGACATCATCTTCACAAGGTCTTTTAGTTTTGTTCTTGGATTGATATGCACATGTTGGACCAAAGCACGTTCATTTCTGGGACACAAAACCCGTCTCCTTCTTGAGCAGTATAATGGCATGATATTCTTATCTTGTTTGTACTTGCGTATAATTATTTGAACTGATGAATGAGGCACCTTCAGGTATCTGGAAATTGCACCAAAGGATGAACCAAACTTGTCCAAGTCCACAATTCTCTTCAGGTACCGTCACACAGGGACATATCGCCGGCGATATTACCGGGGATCGCGGGAGCGCGCATCCCTGACAACATCGCCGGTGAGATGTCACACTGAGCAACTTACCGGCGATGTCGCCGGCTAGTTGCCACGGCTATCGCTCGCTGGGTTGCCCAGCAACCCAGCAAGCGATCACTCGCAATGTTGGATATAGGCGGAATCGCCCGCAACATTGCAGGTTGCCGCGTTACACAGGGCGATCAGGCAGGATCGCCTGAGTAACATCGCCAGGTTTCCCAACATTGTTGGGAAACCTGGCGATGTGACTCAGGTGATTCATCGCCTGATTATCGCCCTGTCACACGAGGCAACTCGCTGGCTATGTCGCCGCAACCTGGCCACGCCCCTCAGTTGCCGGCAACATCGCCGGTGATATGTCCCTGTGTGACGGGCCCTTTCCTGATATCTTGGCTGATTTCTTTAGACTTTCCCATGATGCTGCACAAAGAAGCAGTGTGTATCAGATGTGCATTAAAATAAATCCACAGGTGTGTCTCTAATTCATTCAGATGATGCCAATAAACCAGATGCCATAAATAAGAATCTTCCCAACACATGACATCATCATATGAGCTGTCCCAAATTATTTAAAGGCATCATAATCTTAGTGTATGTAAAGTTGTGACTTTGCAGAAAGTAATAAAGTGCCTTAAAACACTCTCTCTCTTTTATTATTCTGGCATTTGGCAAATTTAATTAATTATGATTATCCTAATTCATCTAAAATGGCGAAGGTTTATTCTGATTTTATGTCAAATGATGAGAAAAATATGCGTCTTTTTATATAGTGTATGTAAACTTCTGGTTTCCACTGTGCATACAGCTTACTAGAATGGTGGCTTTAACATATGTTGGGAAAATTTAGGGTACAGTGCCTTGTGAAACTATTCGGCCCCTTTGAACTTTTCAACCTTTTGCCACATTGCAGGCTTCAAACATAAAAATATAAATTCTAATTTTTTTGTGAAGAATCAACAACAAGTGGGACACAATCATGAAGTGGAATGAAATTTATTGGATATTTTAAACTTTTTTAACAAATAAAAAACTGAAAAGTGGGACATGCAATATTATTCGGCCCCCTTGAGTTAATACTTGTAGCGCCACCTTTTGCTGCGATTACAGCTGCAAGTGACTTGGGGTATATCTCTATCTGTTTTGCACATCGAGAGACTGAAATTCTTGCCCAATCTTCCTTGCAAAGCAGCTCAAGCTCAGTGAGGTTGGATGGAGAGAGTTTGTGAACAGCAGTTTCCAGCTCTTTATAAGAGAATCTCAATTGGATTCAGGTCTGGACTTTCACTTGCCCATTCTAACACCTGGATACGTTTATTTTTGAACCATTCCATTGTAGATTTTGCTTTATGTTTGGGATCATTGTCTTTTTGGAAGATAAATCTCCGTCCCAGTCTCAGGTCTTTTGCAGACTCCAACAGATTTGAGTCCAGAATGGTCCTGTATTTGGCTCCGTTCACCTTCCCATCAATCATAACCATCTTCCCTGTTTCTGCTAAAGAAAAGCAGGCTCAAACCATGATGCTGCCACCACTATGTTTGACAGTGGGGATGGTGTTTAGATGGTGATGAGCTATGTTGCTTTTACGCCAAACTTATCATTTTGCATTGTGGCCAAAAAGTTTGATTTTGGTTTCATCTGATCAGAGCACCTTATTCCACATGTTTGGTGTGTCTCCCAGGTGGCTTGTGGCAAACTTCAAACAAACTTTTTATGGATATCTTTGAGAAATGGCTTTCTTCTTGCCACTCTTCCATAAAGGCCAGATTTTTTCAGTGTATGACTGACTGTTGTCCTATGGACAGACTCTCCCACCTCAGCTGTAGATCTCTGCAGTTCATCCAGAGTGATCATGGGCCTTTTGGCTGCATCTCTGATCAGTCTTCTCATTGTTCAAGATGAAAGTTTAGTGGGCCGGCCGAGTCTTGGTAGATTTGCAATGGTCTGATACTCCTTCCATTTCAATATGATCGCTTGCACAGTGCTCCTTGAGATGTTTAAAACTCAGGAAATCTTTATGTATCCAAATCTGGCTTTAAACTTTGCCACAACAGTATCTCAGACCTGCCCGAAGTGTTCCTTGGTCTTCATGATGCTCTCTGCACTTGAAACAGAACCCAGTGACTATCACATAGCAGGTGCATTTGTACGGAGACTTGATTACACACAGGTGGATTCTATTTATTAATACCAGTCATTTAGGACAACATTGGATCATTCAGAGATCCTCACTGAACTTCTGGAGTGAGTTTTCTGCACTGAAAATAAAGGGGCCGAATAATATTGCATGCCCCACTTTTCAGTTTTTTATTTGTTAAAAGTTTAAAATATCCAATAAATTTCATTCCACTTCACGAATGTGTCCAACTTGTTGTTGATTCTTCTCAAAAAAATTAGAATTTATATTTTTATGTTTGAAGCCTGAAATGTGGTAAAAGGTTGAAAAGTTCAAGGGGGCCGAATACCTTCACAAGGCACTCTATATTCCTTTTAAATCTTCATTTTTTTTTATCAAATAACAAAATCAAATAAAATGCAAAGCGAATTACATTTAATTAAATCAATATTGGGTGTGACATC
This sequence comes from Allobates femoralis, assembly GCA_033576535.1. Taxonomy (NCBI): domain Eukaryota; kingdom Metazoa; phylum Chordata; class Amphibia; order Anura; family Aromobatidae; genus Allobates; species Allobates femoralis. Next base: position 208,216,465 of record JARQOC010000003.1, on the reverse strand, counting down.
TGTTTGTCTTCAAAACATTATCAAAACATTAATTATTTTTATATGCTTGCACACTGCTTTTGAAGGCATACTACTACAAGCTTGTTCCAAACATCTTTCAGAACTGACCAAAGATACTCTCTGTATTTAGACCTGTGCAAATTCTTCTGCCCTGTATAATCACAAATTTGATGTGTCTCATTGGTTTATAGGCAACATCTGAGTTAATTAGAGACACTCTTGTGGATGTATTTTAATGCACACCTGAAACACACAGCTTCTTTGTGTAGCATCATGGTATAGTCTAAAGAAATCAGCCAAGAAATCAGGAAGAAAATTGTGGACTTGCACAACTCTAGTTGATCCTTGAGTAGAGTTTCCAGATACCTGCAAAAATCTTCTTTAGTCTTACATGTGCATATCAACCCATATCAAAGTACAGAAGCAAAAGATCTTGTGAAGATGGTGAAAGATGCTTGTAAGATTTTGTCATTTTCCACAGTGAAATGAGTTCTGTGTCAACATGGTCTGAAAGGCCACTCTACTAGGAAGAAGCCATTACTCCAAAAAAAACCATAAAAAAACAGAAACCAAATGCACACATGAACAAAGACCTACATTTTGGGAGTCATGCCCCTTGGTTTGACAAAACTCAAATTGAACTGTTTTTGATAACATCATGTTGTGGGGTTTCTTTGCTGTCGGAGTGAATGGTGCACTTCACAAAATAAATGCCATCATGAGGAAAGAAGATTATGTGACAGTATTGAAGCAAAATCTCAAGACATCAGGCTGAAAGTTAAATCTTTTGCAGAAATGGATCTTCCAAATGGACAATAACCCGAAGCACACTGCCATACTAGTTACAAAGTGACTTAAGGATAACAGTCAATGTTCTAGATTTGCCATCACATAGCCCTCCCTGATCTCATTCCTATTAAAAATGTATGGGCAAAGCTGAAAAGTTATGTATGAAAAAGGTGGCCTAAAAACATGGCTGAATTATACCATTTCTTTCAGGAGGAATGGACCCAAATTTGAACCAACTATTGTGAGAAGCTTGTGGAAGGAGATCCAAATTGTATGACTAAAGTCATACAGTTTAAGGGCAATGGTAACAAATAATTATGAAATATACTGTATATGATTCAAAAATGTAAATTAAAAAACAGGGTTTTTTTAGGCGCTACGAGGCAGAAAAATAAATTTGTTTATTAGTAAAAAGAGCATTCTCTTTTTACTAATAGAGGAATTTCTTTTTCTACTCTTCTTTTTACTAATAAAGGAATTTATTTTTCTGCCTCACACCTCCTAACAAAAACGTGTTTTTTTATTTTAAATTTTTGGATCACGTACACTCCTTATGGGAGTGGTTTAGCGCTGCAGTGGGGTGGATACCTTAGCTTTCTCTTCCCATCTACACCCTGCTGTGCTGACTGCTGGTAGGTAAGCTAAGGAGAAAAAGAAACTCCTATCCAGAATTCAACCCTTGCCTGGATCTGTGAACTCATCTCCATAACAGGAGTGAGGAGGTTGGGGTTCGAGAAGTATTACATATGTGCTTATTCAGAGTTGTGCCTGCCACACAACCTTTCCAGGCAAGTGAATTTGCTAGCCGATTTTGTACCCACTTGTATTAAATGGGAGCATTCATTCCTCTGTTTTTATTTTGAAATATACTGCATGGAAAGTAAAAATTATGCCTTATAGCATTCTCTTATTTTTATTATTCAGGCATTTGGTAAATATTATTAATTATGGTAATCCTAGTTGACCTAAAACCAAAAAGGATTATTCTGATTTAATGGAGGAATTAAGGAAAAGTGGTCTGTGGAGTGCCGGGGGGGCTGAAAAGTGATGATAATTGGTTAAAGTTGAAAACAAACCTTTATTTAGGTGGTTCAAGTCACAACGCGTTTAGGCAGCGGTTTACTGCCTTCATCAGGTGATTTGAGCCCCCTAAATAAAGGTTTGCTTCCAACTTTGACCACTGTTCCTTAATTCCTTGATATTTATCCTTGAGGACCTGCAGTGGCATCAGACCCCGGTCACGTGACTGCCCAGCTTCAACAGCTCAGCTCGGCACCTTCAGCTAACACCCAAAAACCAAGGCAGTTCCCGTGATTGTGCACGTCTGCACAACCTGGCATGGTAAGCAAATTCTCTCACAGCCCACCTACCCCACTGGACCACCCGGTTTTACCTATTAGTGCCTTCTTTCTCTCTTTTTTTCTCATTCTTATTTAATGTCAGACAGTGAGAAAAGACATGCAGGTCTTTTTTATATAGTGTATTTAAACTTCTGGTTTAGACTGTATAAGTTAGTATGATATGGGTCATTAAATATTTTGCTAAATTGCAGCAAAAAATGTAGCACAATTGCACTCTGTGAACATGTCCTTATACACTGCCCGTAAGGTCTAAACATAGCTGCAATATCTTATCCATCAGACTGCGCTTTCTATGTTCTCATTCATCAGTAATTTAAATGTTAAGTGTAATTAACTGCTGCTCTCAGCAATAACATTAATCAATTATCTTTTTTTAATTTGTTTTAAATAACATTTCAAAATATTTTAGAATGTCTGTATAACTCTATTGAGTACAACAGTTTTTGAAGACAAGTAGCCCAGAATAACTAAGAAATTTGAATTCATTTGTAGTTTGCACAATCTCAGCGTGAACAAAGCAGGAAAGTTTGACTAGATGAAAGTGCCTGTCAAAAATGAACTTGGCTTCAGTTCACAGCTCAAAGTGATTTAAGATTAAGGTAGATTCAAGTCCCAGAATGTGGTATTGATGAAAGTGAATATATAAAAAACCCCTCTGCTCGCAATTCTTTTGGGAACCAAGTGCCATATCTTTGTGTATGGAAAGTACTACACAAAACACCCTTCAGAATAATAGAACCATTGTTGGGGAATAGGGATAGATTCTGACAGCACTGCCCAAGTTTTTTCCCTTACTGTCATTGTATAAAGTCACGTAAAGTCAAAAGATGACAATTATGTTATATGTGTCTATCTAGCTTGCAAATCGTTGACTCTATTTCAGTAAGTCTTACGACAGGGACAGTGTCAATGCAGAATATTATTTAGCAGTCAACAAACCAATTAGAGACCCAAGTGCAGGGTCATTACTATGTCAACTTAAAGAGACACTGTCATGCAGCAATGCTCAATTGCACCGTAAATAGCTCTTGCGGCATAAAGCTAATTAGAAAATTATGGTATGGGATACGTTTATAATGCTCTGGTGAAGCTGTTCTTGAACTCTGACCTCAAGTAGGAGAAAAAATAAAACTATCTAAAAGACAATCCGTCTTAATTCCTCTAATGTCAGAAACCAGTATTTAATGGTAGAAAGTCGTTCTAATGCAGTGCACAGCACTTTAAGCATGTGTGTAAGGAAAGAGTGATAAAACAATGTCATACTTCCCTGTACTTACCGTTCAAAAGTTTGGGGTCACCAAGACAATTCTGTGTTTTCCAAGAAAACTCATACTTTTATTTATCAAATAAGTTGCAAAATGAATAGAAAATATAGTCCAGACATTGACAAGGTTAGAAATAATGATTTGTATTTAAAATAATAATTTTCTCCTTCATACTTTGCTTTTGTTATAGAATGCTCCTTTTGCAGCAATTACAGCAATTTCAGACCTTTGGCATTCTAGCTGTTAATTTCCTGAGGTAATCTGGAGTATTTCAGCCCATGCTTTCTGAAGGCCCTCCCACAAGTTGGATTGGCTTGATGGGCATTTTTTGCATACCATACAGTCAAGCTGCTCCCACAACAGCTCAATGGGGTTGAGATCTGGTGACTGTGCTGGCCACTCCATTACAGATAGAATACCAGCTGCCTGCTTCTTCTCTAAATAGTTCATGCATAATTTGGAGGTGTGCTTTGGATCATTGTCATGTTGTACTATAAAATTGTCTCCAATCAACCGCTGTCCACAGGGTATGGCATGCCGTTGCAAAATGGAGTGATAGCCTTCCTTATTCAAAATCCCTTTTACCTTGTATAAATTTCCCACTTTACCAGCATCAAAGCAACCCCAGACCATCACATTACCTCCACCATGCTTGACAGATGGCGTCAGGCACTCTTCCAGCATCTTTTCAGTTGTTTTGCGACTCACAAATGTTCTTCTGTGTGATCCAAACACCTCAAACTTTGATTCATCTGTCCATAAATCTTTTTTACAATCTTCCTCTGTCCAATACATGTGTTCTGTTACCCATATTAAAGTTTTCCTTGTATTAGCCAGTCTCAGATATGGCTTTTTCTTTGCCACTAGAGGCCAGCATCCCGGAGTCACCTTTTCACTGTAGATGTTGACATTGGCATTTTGCGGGTACTATTTAATGAATCTGCCAGTTGAGGAGCTGTGAGGTGTCAATTTCTCAAACTAGAGACTCTAATGTCTTGTCTTGTTGCTCAGTTGTGCAGTAGGGCCTCTCACTTCTTTTTCTACTCTGGTTAGAGCCTGTTTGTGTTCTCCTCTGAAGGGAGTAGCACATGCTGTTGTAGGAAATCTTCAGTTTCTTGGCAATTTCTTGCATGGAATAGCTTTCATTTCTAAGAGCAAGAATAGACTGTCGAGTTTCACATGAAAGTTCTCTTTTACTGGCCATTTTGAGAGTTTCATAGAACAAACAAATGTAATGCTCCAGATTCTCAACTAGCTCAAAGGAAGGTCAATTTTATAGCTTCTCTAATCAGCCAAACCATTTTCAGCTGTGCTAACATAATTGTGCAAGGGTTTTCTAGGGTTTCCTACACATCAATTTGTCTTCTTACACAGTTAGCATACACAATGTACCATTAAAACACAGGAGTTGTGGTTGTTGAATAAACAGATATTTGCAGCTAGAATAGTCATTAACCACCTTAATAGTGTATGGAGTGTATTTCTGTTTCATTTAATGTTAGCTTCATTAAAAAAAAAGTGCCTTTTTTTCAAAAATAAGAAAGTTTCTAAATGACCCAAATCTTGTGTGTATATATATATATATATATATATATATATATATCTTTGCACAAAAAGGATCCGAGTGCCGCAACTTCATTGAACTGTATGTATTAACAGCCATTATTGGGATGGCTTATAATTGCGAGCACCATAATAAGAAGGAGTGCTGATCCTAAACCTTTAAATTAAATATATATATTGTGAGAGTCATGTGGGATTAGTGGATGAGGGCAGGTATATCTCATCCAGGTATCTGTCCTATGCAACTTAACCTGGTCAGTATCACCTGGCTGCTAATGAATTAGTGGGAGGCGGTTGGGGTAGGTAAATGGAGTCTGGGAGGTCGGGCAGGGCTCTCTCTCAGCCTGTGTTGCTGGCTCCTGATTTCCTAAGTGAGTTTGCAGTCCAAACGGATGCTTCTGACACTGGTATAGGGGCAGTATTGTCACAAATGAGGGACGGAGAGGAACATCCGGTCCTTTATCTAAGTCGGAAGCTAAATAAAAACGAATGGAATATGCAATTGTGGAAAAAGAATGCCTGGCCATTAAGTGGAAAAGAAAAAACAAAAAATTGTTGCGCCACACTGTGCAAATTAGCCGAAGCAAGGGGTTATATTGATATGTCACTCACCTTTTCTAGTTGCGCCCCCTGCACAACTAGGTTGATGATTTGAGGTGAGATTTAACCGCAGGCATAAATCCGTTGCTACGTGTAGAGAAGCCTTTCCTTATGGAACTTCAACGTCTCTCCCAGAGATCACAAGCCCAGGGAAGGGCAGCTCCTCTGTGCTGACCAATTCCTGTCCCAGAGCTGCTCTCAAACCACACTCCCAAAGGGAGGATTTTGAGCACGATATGAAGTAAAAAGGTATGATAAAATGAGCGCTAGGGACAGAAACAGGCACTGGGCTCTTATCGAATATTACCTTTCAAATTTATTGTGAACAGTAGAAGTTACAGGTCTCCTCGCCACAACATGTTTTGACACTAAAGGTGTCTTACTCAAGTGGATCACTTGATCCACTTGAGAAAGACACCTTTAGTGTCGAAACATGTTGTGGCGAGGAGACCTGTAACTTCTACTGTTCACAATAAATTTGAAAGGTAATATTCGGTAAGAGCCCAGTGCCTGTTTCTGTCCCTAGCGCTCATTTTATCATACCTTTTTACTTCATATCGTGGCCATTAAGTGGGCTCTCGAGTCCCTCAAATATTACTTGGGGGGCAGGAAGTTCAGGCTGATCACCGACCATGCCCCTCTCAAGTGGATGCACTTGAATAAGGAAAGGAATAGCCGGGTGATCCATTCGTTCCTTGCCTTGCAGGCCTACAATTTTACGGTGGAGCATTGCCCGGGGGTGCAGATGGGGAATGCTGATGCCCTGTCACGGGTGCACTGTTTTTGTGGGTGCCATTTGTCAGCTGGAGTGGTCTAAGCAGAGGGGGGGATATGTGAGAGTCATGTGGGATTAGTGAATGAGGGCAGGTATATCTCACCCAGGTATCTGTCCTATGCAATCTAACCTGGTCAGTATCACCTGGCTGCTAATGAATTAGTGGGAGGCAGTTGGGGTAGGTAAAAGGAGTCTGGGAGGTCGGGCGGGGCTCTCTCTCAGCCTGGGAACACAGAAGGCCTGTCTGTGTATGGAGACGCATGTGAGTGAAAGCATTGATCTTTGGTTATATGGTTTGGCTGAAGGGAGAAGCCCTTCAGTCTGCAGTGAGGTTGCATTCTGTTTAGTTAGTGCCGGACAGGCAAGGATTTTTGTTTGCTGTTTTGTTTTCTTTCTGGGTGCTTTCACCTTAATAAATCTGGCCCAGTACCTGTGGCATCTAAATCTCTGCTGTTGGACTGAGTGACGCACGAGAAATACGTGCCCTTTGATCCCGGCAAAGGCGGACCCCGAGTGTGTTATCACAATATAAATACAATTTTGAATATTGTTGTTGCCATGATCAGGATGGTAATGTTTTCTTTTACATTGACCAAACCTGGACAGTAACAGGCCAGTTTGGCCTTATGGATTCAAAGCTGATATAGCTAGACCTACCTAACATGGCCAATGATTGTAATATTTTGAAATTCTGAAAATGAATAATAGAGTAAATCAACAGTGATAATTCTGTGTGAAATCTTCCATAAATAACATACATAACAATCATTCAGCCAATAGCAGTATTCCAAAATGTTCATTACTGTACAGTCCATTTATGGTATATCAACATTTTTAATCCACTCACTCAATGCAATATATTCTTTTAATAGATGTAAAGTGTGAAACCAGATTACTTTTATTTAAACAGTAAAAATCTGTAGAGAAGGCTAATTAATCTGCAAATGTGATCATCGTGCTTGTATTCTGAAGTTTGGGTTTTCTAAAGGTCAAAAGGTTTAGCTCGGCTGCTTCTACTATAATTATTATTTGCAGGGGTATTGTATGTTAATTCTCAATATAAATCTAGCAGAACATGCCTTGCCTGTCGATTTGCAGACAATCACTCATTACCAGCAAGGAAATGGCCAATTTTCAAAAAGTCATTCAGACTTAATTCAACTGCCCTTGAAACCAGTCATTAATGTAGTAATGCCTTTCTCACCAGAGAATTGACCTCACTAAGTCAAATAACTATTAACCAATGGGTATTACACTTTTCTGCATAATAGTTTTATATAAATGGTTATATGTAATTATAGTTTTATTTTTATTGTTAGCACTTAAACTAAAACCTAAGCACTACTTAGGTACCTTATGCTGTGGCATATTTAGAAGGATCATATAAAACCATTATTTTATTTCTAGAAAAAAATAGAAAAAAGTTATTATTCCAGCTTTTCTATATTCAAATGTTAAGTATTTTCAATGTAAAAGAAACATAATAATTTAAGAAAAAAAATAACAATTTTAAGCAGAGAAGCTCTGAAGAATAATCAGTTTGAATAATGCTTTATGCCCTTTGTTACTGTTTTTAATTTTTTAAGTTGTAGAGATGCTATAACTATGGACATGAACCTCCCTGATAAATGACAGGCAAAATAAAAAATTGACTGATGGCCAAAAGGCAACCATTCTGACATGTCAGACAATTTGGAGATTTAACTTTTGATAATTCCATTGTGTTTATTTCATATTGTGACATGGTAATTAATGTGTCAATAATGTCCAAGTGGCTGGTATATAATCACAGGTGCAGAAAGGGTTAAATGACTGGGTTACTCAATCTGAATGAACATCAAACTTACATCAATTAGGGTATATCGGCTATGTTTTTTTAGTCAACGTGTTTCAGTGCTCCTGGGTCTCTTCCTTAGGACAAACCAACATGTTGGATCATTTAACTTTTTCTGCACCGGTGAGTATATGCTTTATCAGTGGGGACAGCGGGTGCTGTTGTAAGCTTTTATAGTGCTTGTAACTCCTCACAACCTCTAAAAAAGAGCCTCTTTTCACCACAATTGGTTTGATTGTATCACCGATAAGACCCTATTTGCACTTTTATTTCCCTCCCTTTTAGTACAAGAGGCTGCTATGACAGATATGATTATTCACAGTAAGTAAAGTTTTAAAGTGAACCTGTCACCGTGCTCCTTAATACCTTATATATCAAATGTTAATAATGTGTCCTGCATTGTATGTAAATTAATTTTTAAGGATTTGATGGGGTGCGGCACACTTTAATCAGAGTCGCCTGCCACCTGGAAATCCTGCCCTGCCCCATTGAAACCACACCCCTCTTGTGTATGTCTGTGAATGACATACAAAGTAATTTACAGGTCTCATGCCTGCACCGTAGTGTGGGTCACTGTGCTCTATTGAAGTCGCACAGTGCCCCAAGTCTCACGAGATTTCACTGCGCAGGCATGATACTTCACAATTCACTCAAGACTTCAAGCACATATTCACATTAATTTTCACCAAAGATAAAGCAGGCAACTATGGGCTGTCACCCCAACCTGCCTGATTTTACCTTGGCTGGCAATTAAAAATACAGTGGTGACCTTTTTTTATTATTATTTAAATTAATATTTCAAAAAAATGGTGGACTCCATCCTATTTTTGATTGCCAGCTAAGGTAAAGCCAGGCAGCCAAGGGTTCGTAATCTCAGCATGGTGAGGCCCATAGTTATTAGGTCCCCCCAGGATACAGAACAGCAGCCCAGAGATGCTCCAGAAATTTGTGCATTCATTAAAAGAACCAATTCCTAGCAATTTACATGGCTCTTCCCAATGTCCTGTTGCAGTGGCAATCAGGGTGATAGAAGGTTTTAAAGACAGCTGAGTATTGAAAGCTGTCATTAAGCCCAGATTGGTAATCATAAGACTTCTATGAGACCTGCACATTACAAATCTTATAAATAAATAGTTTATTTGAATTAAAAATTACACAAACTGTTTCACCACTTTATTACCCTAAAAAAAAACAGATCTGAATGTACTATACCCCTTGATGATCCTGACTCTGCCTAATGCTGGAGGTTGCAGTGATTGAGTAAGAATCCTCTCACTGTAGCTGCTTTGGGGTATCTGCATATTTTCAAATGCCTTTTATTACATTTTATTGCAGAGATACCATGAATTCAGACTTTTTTTCTCGTTAGGCCATTTACTAATCAGACTGGATCATTTTATATTTTCATATATCAGACATTTCTGAATGTGTTGATACAACTTTATGTATTCTTTATTTTTTTGTAATGGGCTTATTTTTAATTGGGCGAAAGGTGTCTGATTTTAACTTTTGTTGGTTTTTTATATTTTTTTAGAACTTTCTTTTTTTGCTTGTTTCAGCATCTAATAGTCCCCTAAGGGGATTTGAAGATACAATCATTTCATCATCGGATCATGATAATAGGCATGGGGGTCATCAACTGATCCCCGGCTGTCATGATAACCAGTTGTCACACTGTATTTAGAGAAGGGGTGCCAATGGTCAGTATTAGTAACATCTTCCCTGCCAGCATGTGCTAAATGACGCTCTAAAGGTACCTTCACACGCCGCAATCTCGCCTGGCAATCCTAAAGGTGATATGTCGCCCAGGAGCAATCGCTGTGAAATTGCCTCACAGTTGTGGCGTGTGATTGGGGAATTTTGCGGCGATAAATCGCCTCACGGCCATCTCCTGGTTCATGAGCACTGCATTGAAATCAGCCACAATCATGAAGGCGAGATTTCCGGGTTGTGGCGTATGATAGGGTCATAGTGATGGAAAGAGCGTCGCTTCTGATTTCCCTTAGGCGTTCCTCAGCTTGCTGTAGTCCGCGCCCCGTCTGAACTGATTGGTGTGGGCTACTGTGTTCCCATTGGCTGTCAGTTGACAATGCGCCATATTTGAAGAGCTGTCCATTCAGCACCACACAATGGCAATGGCGTCATGTATTAGGCAGCCTTCCAGAGCAGGCTGCCCAATCGTAACGCTGTTGCATTGTCCGATGAGAGCGTATGGGACGCGGTGTAAACCACTGCGGCACGCCTATCTCCTCGCCGCACTGAACATGTACGTCCACATTGCCTTTGGAATTGTGGTGTGTGAAGCGGTGAGGGAATTCAGCGGGATTGCGTCCGCTGAGGGTGCGACAAATCGCCTTACTTTCAGGGCGAAATTGAGGCGCGTGATGCCGCCATCGGCGCTCTGAGGCGACCATGAAAAATGTGCACATGCACGTTAGAACGCCTTATATCGCCATAATACATACATACAACATAATAGTGAGATTTAACTGGTTAACAGTCGCAGTTGGATCGCCAAATCAATCACGGCTGTTGGAGGCGCTTCATGGCTGATTAAATCAGCTGTCAAGTGTCGGGAAAGAGGTAGTCAGAGACAAGGCCAATGACGTATATATTCGTCATTGGTCATGATAGTGTTAAAAAGAAACAGTCACCCTCCCCAGGGCCTATTAAACTAAAGGTGCCACCTTCAGCAGTGTTTATGCTGCATTTTGTGAAGGCATCACTTCCCCCTCTGGGAGACCAAAATAATGACATTATAAGAAATTACTTTAGGTCCGGGAGGTTTACTCCCCTCCCTGGACCTAAATGCCTGGTTGCTGTTACCCCTCTTCCTTAACCCTCCAGGACCCTCCTCCTCTCTTCCTTGAGACTTCTCGGCACCTGTGCAGATCCCACAGTTCTCAGGCATGGTCCGTGAGCTCTGCCCAAGTGCTGAGGTCACATGATGAAGGACCATTGCACTTGAATATAACACAGGCACCAGATCCAACCCTCTGTGGTATTATGTTTTATGCAGACTATGGGGTTGGGAATCTGGTGAGGAGGGGACAGCTGCAGTTCTGCTGTTTTCACAGGTGCCAGATTTCAAGCATAAGACCACACAGAGTGGGACCTGGTGCATGCGTTATACCATGTGACCTTGGGTAGAGCTCATGCAGCATGCCTGAGAACTGAGAGATCTGCACAGGCGCCGACGCGGCTTGCAAGGAAGAGAGGAGGAGGGTCCCGGAAGGTCAAGAAGGAGGGGTAACAGCAGCAAGGTGTTTAGGTCCGGAGAGGGGAGTATACCTAAATTAATTTTTTATAAATTCATTATCTTGGTGTCCTGGGGGTGTAGGAGGATAAGAGCCATCTTCACAAAATGCAGCATAGGCACTGCTTGAGGTGGCTCTTTTAGTTTAATAGGACCTATATAGGGGGTGACAGATTAGGGGGTGACAGATTTCCTTTAATAATAAGCATGTATTTACTGTGCTTTGTGTAAAATAATGACATTTTGTGAATAACTTTAAATATAACATTTATGAAGCACAAAGAACAGTGATCTCAATTTAATATAAGTATTATTCCATAAATTTAAGGACTTGTGTCACGCTTGGTAGGTGAGGGAATCAGGTAGCTTGATGGTGTGATGGGCAAAAGGGGGTCAGGAGAGCCTAATCTGACCCTGATGCTGGGGTCCCTGGTTTTCCCTGATCTCGGAGGTACCTCTGATGGTGAGGTGTCCCGAGCTGCCACTCTGTACCCTAAACTCCTGATTAGCCCTAGGCTGAGGGCCCCCACCTCCACCCACGGGTCAGGAATCACAGTTTCTTCCACGGCAATAGAACTCCAGGAAAGGCTTCAGCACAGCAGCAAGACTTCTTCTCAGCTTAATGATCAAGAGCCAACTAACTCTATAAACGGCATCTGACAGAGGAGAAGGGAAGCTATTTAAAGCCAGGGGGAGGGGATTCCAGGTGAGTCACACTTCAACCACTCAACCAGCAGCTGATCATAATAGTGAATGCATCTCTGGAGCACAACACAGGAGTCAGGACCTTCACACTAATCCCTAATGCAGCCCTTAAAGGAAAACAACACATCCAGCAATGTCACGGCAAACTAAGCATGTGACAACTTGTCAAGGACTTTGGCATTGTTGATCCATCTTTAGTCATCAATGTCTGATCTGTGGGGATGTGACACGGCACTTATGTTGAATAGCTATTCTTGGTGCTGTCATTGGCTAGGACTATTCAGTTGCATATCACAGCTTCATCAACTGTATAGTGTTCATGACTGGGTACGACATATCCAATCCTACTTGAGTAAATGCCATTGACAGAGATGTGCTGTGCACCTCTGCAACTGAGTAGTTCTGACTGGCAGTGGCACCAGGATTAGCTGATTGGTAGGGGTGCCAGGTGTCACACCCTCAAAGGGCATACATTAGTGCTAAAGTCCTGGATAACTTCTTGCAACATCTACAGTATATGTAAAAATAATATTCTTTCAATTAATTTTTAAGAAAGGGCAATAAGGTATATAGTGTTGGAGAAGTAAAGACAGACAAGGTAAAAAAGGTTTTTTAATAGTGTTAATTAGTGATGAGCGAGTACTAAAATGCTCGGGTGCTCGAAGCTCGGGCCGAGCATCCCGAGATACTCGTGTACTTGGCCCGAGTACTGAGCCCAATGTTATCCTATGGGAGACACGAGTATTTTTATGAAATGACTGCCGGCAGCATGTAGAAACCCTAAAAATGTCACAAAAGTCTCAGAAGAGTGCTCAAATGACATGGCAACACCATGGGGAAGACCCCTGGAAGCATTTCTCACTCAAAAGTCACAGCTGTGAACAATGTTGTCCGAGTTTCACGCCAATTTTACGGAGTCACCAGAAAACCTTCCAAAATGACACCAAAATGAATATTCAGGGTGGAAATGTTAAGGGCACATACCCAATAGTGAGATACAGCTGGTGTATGTTACTTTTTGTGATTACATGAAAGATTTTACGTGAAAACATTGTGCGGTACTCCAATGTCCCTGAGAAGAGACGTACATGAAGCCCTGTCTTGACATATTGTGCCCATTTTGAGGAACTGGGTCTATTCTAGTATTTTCCTTTGCCAGGGCAGTCTAAAATTGGGAGGCTCACCAATGCCCCAGGATAGAGACAAGCAGGAGGGCCTGTAAACCTGAAGTGGGTGTATTGTAGTATAGCCCTTTGGCAGGGCAGCCAAAAATTGGGAGGCTCCACATAGTCCCTGGATAGAGATGTGCAGGAGGGCCTGTAAACCTGAAGTGGGTGTATTGTAGTATTAGCCTTTGGCAGGGCAGCCAAAAATTGGGAGGCTCCACATTGTCCCTGGATAGAGACGTGCAGGAGGGCCTGTAAACCTGAAGTGGGTGTATTGCAGTATAGCCCTTTGGCAGGGCAGCCAAAAATTGGGAGGCTCCACATTGTCCCTGGATAGAGACGTGCAGGAGGGCCTCAAAACATTTTTCCCATTGAAAAGGAGCTGGTCTCCTGTCGTTGTAATGCCCATTCTAAAAGAATGGGCGTAAAAATTTAAGACTGGGGGTATACCTGAAACAACAGCCTAACTATTGTAACGGTCATCATGGTGGCACATGAGGAGAAGGAGGAGCAGTCCCGCCATTATCCAAGGAAGAGGAAGACGACATGGTGGATGATCCAGTAGCTAACCCAACTTGACAGGAGGATATGCAGAGCGAGGACAGCAGTGCACAGGGGGAAGGAGGTGTAGCATCCCAACAGGCAGTACGAAGCAGGGTCGTGTCCGCAGGCAGAAGACAGGCAACCGTCCCCCGGAACAACAACACGACACAAGGTTCCTGTGCAAATGTTAGGTCTTCCCGAGTCTGGCAATTTTTTAAGTTGGCTCCAGATGACTCTAAAAAGGCCATTTGCAACACCTGCCATGCCAGCATCAGCAGGGGTACGAAAACTAGCAGCCTGACTACCACCAGCATGATCAGGCACATGTCAGCCAAGCACCTGACTTTGTGGGAAGTACAACAGAGTCGAGGAGCGGTGCTTGCTGATGTCACTGCTACATCTTTGCGTGTTGTGCATTCGAGCCAATCCCCTGTCCATGCTGGCCGCGATCAAGCCTCCGGCCCTGCACCTGAAGTTGCCCACGCACAAATAACACCACCATCAAGCATGTCCTTGTCCCAGCGCAGCGTTTAATTATCCATTCAGCAAACCTTTGAACGCAGGCGCAAATACGCAGCCAACGCCCCACATGCCACAGTCCTAAATTGTCACATTTCGCGACTCATAGCGCTAGAAATGTTGCCTTTCCGGCTGGTGGAGACGGAAGCATTCCGCGACCTGATGGCGGTTGCTGTCCCACGTTACTCGGTCCCCAGCCGCCACTATTTTTCCAGATGTGCCGTCCCCGCATTGCATAACCATGTGTCCCAAAGCATCACATGTGCCCTGAACAACGCTGTTTCAGCCAAAGTCCACCTAACCAACAGACACGTGGACAAGTGCTTGTGGGCAAGGCCGCTACATCTCCTTGACGGAACACTGGGTTAATATTGTGGAAGCTGGGACCCAGTCTGAGCGAGGGACGGAACACGTCCTTCCCACACCAAGGATTGCAGGCCCTACCTCTGTCAGGGTTTCACCGACACTCTACAGCTCCGGAATGTCACGCTCCTCAGCCTCCTCCTCCTCCTGCGCATCCTCATCCACTGTACCCTCCACACCAGTCACAAGCTGGAAGCACTGCAGCACTGCCCCTGCGAAGCGGCAACAGGCAGTGCTGAAGCTAGTCTGCATAGGTGACAAACCCCACAATGCAGAAGAGGTGTGGACAGCTCTGAAACAGCAGGCAGATCACTGGCTGACACCTCTGAACCTAAAGCCAGGAAAGGTTGTGTGTGACAATGGCCGGAACCTGGTGGCAGCTTTGAGGCGAGGCCAGCTGACGCATGTTCCATGCTTGTCCCATGTGCTCAACCTGGTGGTTCAGTGGTTTCTTACATCATACCCAGAGCTGTCTGATCTGCTGATAAAAGTTCGCCGCCTGTCTGCGCATTTTCGCAAGTCACCTGCTGCTTCAGCCGGCCTTGCCGGCTTTCAGCGCCATTTGCGTCTTCCGGCCCACAGACTGGTGTGTGATGTCCCCACGCGTTGGAATTCAACTCTGCACATGTTGTCTGGATATGTGAGCAGAAGAGGGCAGTTGTTGACTACCTGCATCACCTAAGCCGTCGGGAAATGGGTCAAACTCCACACATAACACCTGAGGAGTGGAGATGGATGTCCGACCTATGTACCGTCCTCCAAAACTTTGAGGACTCCACCAAGATGGTGAGCGGTGATGACGCCATTATTAGCGTCACCATACCGCTACTCTGCCTTCTAAAACGGTCTCTGCTGAAAAACAAAGATGATGCATTGCAGGCGGAGCGCGATGACTTGGAGCAAGAAACTGTAGTGGGTGTGGGTGATAACACA
Source organism: Allobates femoralis (assembly GCA_033576535.1). Lineage (NCBI taxonomy): Eukaryota > Metazoa > Chordata > Amphibia > Anura > Aromobatidae > Allobates > Allobates femoralis. Next base: position 208,200,793 of record JARQOC010000003.1, on the reverse strand, counting down.
CAGCCCAGCTTCATGTCATAACAACGTGCAGTGGAGGACTATGACGAGGAGGAGGAGGATGAAGACATGGAGCAACTCTCTGGCCAAATTGAGGATATGACATGCACACCAGTCATACCCTCGATTCAGCATGGCTGGCCAGAGGACAGGGGAGATGAGGAGGAGGAGGACAGCATGTTCAGTCATCGTGTTGGTCAGCATACTGAAGTAATGGCTGTTAAGAGTCTGGCGCACATGGCTGACTTTATGGTAAGCTGCCTGGCTCGTGACCCTCGCGTTCAGAACATCTTGGCCGACAATCAGTACTGGTTGGCAACACTCTTAGACCCACGCTACAAGGAGAACTTTATGTCTCTCATTCCTGAGGCGGAGAGGTCAGCCAAAATGCAGCAGTTCCAGAAGGCCATAGCAACGGAAGTAGGCAAAGCATTCCCCTCACAAAACGCTAGCGGCATAGGTCAGGGAATCGGTGGACAACCAAGGCGTACGGCCGAGAGGGGCACAAGTCCAATCCGCCAGAGGTAGGGGAACAGTCTTTACGATGTGGGACAGTTTTCTCAGCCCCTCACGTACCACAGCCCGTGAGGTGCGGGGTAGTGCCACAAGAAATGCTAAGTTTGGCCACATGCTGAAGGAGTACCTTGCAGATCGAACAACTGTACTGCGAGATTCCTCTGTGCCTTACAATTATTGGGTCTCCAAGCTGGACACTTGACATGAATTGGCTCTCTACGCCTTGGAAGTCCTGGCCTGCCCTGCCGCTAGCGTTTTGTCTGAGCGTGTTTTCAGTGCCGCAGGTGGAATCATTACTGATAAACGCACCCACCTGTCAGCTGAAAATGCTGACAGGCTGACTCTGATCAAGATAAAGAAGGGTTAGATTGGGCCAGACTTCACCACACCACACACAAATGACAGCGGAATTTAAATTTTGTTATGGGAATTTGCCATGTACCTCCACTCACCCATGGGTACACACTTCTGGACTTCCGAGTGTCCAAGTGTGGGATCAGTATTGTCCGTGGACATGTACTCGGCCTGGTGGTAGGAAGGAGGATCAGGTTGGGAAATGTGCAGTGCAGTATCACGGCTACTGACACTTGACCGTGTGGAAGACAGGGTGTTTGTGGAGGTGCCAATCTGACTTGAAGCATTATTCGCTATCCAAGTAACAACCTGTTGACACTGGTCTTGGTTCAAGAGCGGTGTACTGCTGCGGGCCCCAAGAATTTGGGACAGGACGTGTGAGCGAGTAGATGTGCCCCTTTGTTGTTGCGAAATTAGTGCTTGCACACGACCTCGGCCTCTGCCTGCACCACCATCACGTTCACTTCCTTGTTCCTTGCCAACGCTCTTGCCAACGCCCTTGCGCATTTTGCCTGTATACAGCGACAACAGTCTGGTGACTGTTCGGGTCACAGGAGATTTGGATTTTAGACCCTAACCTGTATAAAGATAGTAAGTACAACAGTCTGGTGACTGTTCAGTTCACAGGAGATTTGGATTTTAGACCCTAACCTGTATAAAGATAGTAAGTAAAACAGTCTGGTGACTATTATGGTAACAGGGGAGTAGGATTTTAGTCCCTAGCCTGTATCAAGGTAGTAAGTACAACAGTCTGGTGACTGTAATGCTCACAGGAGAGTAGGATTTTAGTCCCTAACCTGTTATAACGGTAGTAAGTACAACAGTCTGGTGACTGTTCAGGTCACAGGAGAGAAGGATTTTAGGCCCTAACCTGTATCAAGGTAGTAAGTACAACAGTCTGGTGACTGTAATGGTCACAGGAGAGTAGGATTTGAGTCCCTAACCTGTATTAAGGTAGTAAGTACACCAGTCTGGTAACTGTTCAGATCACAGGGGAGTAGGATTTTAGTCCCTAACCTGTATCAAGGTAGTAAGTACAACAGTTTGGTAACTGTTCAGCTCACAGGAGAGTAGGATTTTAGTCCCTAACCTGTATCAAGGTAGTAAGTACAACAGTCTGGTAACTGTTCAGCTCACAGGAGAGAAGGATTTTAGTCCCTAACCTGTATCAAGGTAGTAAGTACAACAGTCTGGTGACTGTAATGGTCACAGGAAAGTAGGATTTTAGTCCCTAACCTGTATCAAGGTAGTAAGTACACCAGTCTGGTAACTGTTCAGCTCACAGGAGAGTAGGATTTTAGTCCCTAACCTGTATCAAGGTAGTAAGTACACCAGTCTGGTGACTGTAATGGTCACAGGAGAGTAGGATTTTAGTCCCTAACCTGTATCAAGGTAGTAAGTACACCAGTCTGGTAACTGTTCAGATCACAGGAGAGTAGGATTTTAGTCCCTAACCTGTATCAAGGTAGTAAGTACACCAGTCTGGTAACTGTTCAGCTCACAGGAGAGTAGGATTTTAGTCCCTAACCTGTATCAAGGTAGTAAGTACAACAGTCTGGTGACTGTAATGGTCACAGGAGAGCAGGATTTTAGTCCCTAACCTGTATCAAGGTAGTAAGTACACCAGTCTGGTAACTGTTCAGATCACAGGAGAGTAGGATTTTAGTCCCTAACCTGTATCAAGGTAGTAAGTACACCAGTCTGGTAACTGTTCAGCTCACAGGAGAGTAGGATTTTAGTCCCTAACCTGTATCAAGGTAGTAAGTACACCAGTCTGGTAACTGTTCAGATCACAGGAGAGTAGGATTTTAGTCCCTAACCTGTATCAAGGTAGTAAGTACACCAGTCTGGTGACTGTAATGGTCACAGGAGAGTAGGATTTTAGTCCCTTACCTGCATCAAGGTAGTAAGTACACCAGTCTGGTGACTGTTCAGCTCACAGGGGAGTAGGATTTTAGTCCCTAACCTGTATCAAGCTAGTAAGTACAGCAGTCTGGTGACTGTTATGGTCACAGAAAAGCTTGGATTCCGATCTGGATCACCCTGCCTATATCCTCCTAGATTAGTCCTGAGAAGGACTGTTGTGGTCAGCAGCAGTTTGCAGCCCTGCTCCAGATCTACCTATGAGGGCCGCAAATCTGTCCCTAAGCAGCAGCAGACACTGTCCCTACACTCACTGTCTGGATGGCTGTGTGCAGAGCACAGCGCGGCCGGGTCTTATAAAGGCTCGGTCACGCTGTGCAGGCCGGCCAATCACTGCAATGCCACAACTAACAGGGCTGTGGCATTGCAGTGGTCTGCCAGCCAATCCCTGCATGTGGGCTGGCTCTCTAAAGAGCGCCAACATGCAGGGATGAGGACCACGAGCACAGCACGAGTATCGCGAGATTACTCGGTGCTCGCCGAGTAGCCCGAGTACAGTGTTAATGTATATTTTGTCTTAAATAAATGCTTTCAAAGGACTCTGTCTGGTCATTTTTCAATATGATACTAATAATACCCTTGAATAGTGCCTGTGCAGACTTTTGGAAAACACGTAAAATCATTATCACACCGTTTGTAGTTTTCTTGCTGTTGAGGGGGAAGTGATGGCATAATTATTATGAATCACTGAACTCCATATTGGATTTATGAGATCTGAATATTTCAACCATGTACAGCATTGTTCTTCTGTGTGATGTCTTAGGAGTAAAGGTTGCCCTATTGGCCCTGCAGCCTCCTAATTAGAATGCAGAAGCTGTTTGCTAAATCCAATGTCATCTACATATGTATACAACCTTTGTGGGTTTGGAGTACTCAGGCAGACATTCCGTCTCCAACCAATGGAGATGTATATTGCTAAGACAATACTGGTGATGTTTGACTCTATATCTCTCTCTCTCCCTATATTTATATCTCTCTCTCCCTATATTTATATCTTTCTATCTCTCTCTCTCTCTCTTATAATATAGGGATAGTTAGATAATTAATATAGTGTGCCTGTGTGTATATTTAAGGTAACGTGGGTATTAGTAACTGTGGGTGTTTTACATCATTGTAACAGTAATTGATTGTGTCTTAGTTATCGTGCTATCTAGAAATCTATATATTATTGTTGTAGACTTTTTGGGGGTGTTTAATAAATATTCATTTATTAGAACAGACTTGTTTTCATTAAGTAGTCGGTATATACATATATATATACAGTTAGGGCCAGAAATATTTGGACAGTGACACAATTTTGGCGAGTTGGGCTCTGCATGCCACCACATTGGATTTGAAATGAAACCTCTACAACAGAATTCAAGTGCAGATTGTAACGTTTAATTTGAAGGGTTGAACAAAAATATCTGATAGAAAATGTAGGAATTGTACACATTTCTTTACAAACACTCCACATTTTAGCAGGTCAAAAGTAATTGGACAAATAAACATAACCCAAACAAAATATTTTTATTTTCAATATTTTGTTGCGAATCCTTTGGAGGCAATCACTGCCTTAAGTCTGGAACCCATGGACATCACCAAACGCTAGGTTTCCTCCTTCTTAATGCTTTGCCAGGCCTTTACAGCCGCAGCCTTCAGGTCTTGCTTGTTTGTGGGTCTTTCCGTCTTAAGTCTGGATTTCAGCAAGTGAAATGCATGCTCAATTGGGTTAAGATCTGGTGATTGACTTGGCCATTGCAGAATGTTCCACTTTTTTGCACTCATGAACTCCTGGGTAGCTTTGGCTGTATGCTTGGGGTCATTGTCCATCTGTACTATGAAGCGCCGTCCAATCAACTTTGCAGAATTTGGCTGAATCTGGGCTGAAAGTATATCCCGTACACTTCAGAATTCATCCGGCTACTCTTGTCTGCTGTTATGTCATCAATAAACACAAGTGACCCAGTGCCATTGAAAGCCATGCATGCCCATGCCATCACGTTGCCTCCACCATGTTTTACAGAGGATGTGGTGTGCCTTGGATCATGTGCCGTTCCCTTTCGTCTCCAAACTTTTTTCTTCCCGTCATTCTGGTACAGGTTGATCTTTGTCTCATCTGTCCATAGTATACTTTTCCAGAACTGAGCTGGCTTCTTGAGGTGTTTTTCAGCAAATTTAACTCTGGCCTGTCTATTTTTGGAATTGATGAATGGTTTGCATCTAGATGTGAACCCTTTGTATTTACTGTCATGGAGTCTTCTCTTTACTGTTGACTTAGAGACAGATACACCTACTTCACTGAGAGTGTTCTGGACTTCAGTTGATGTTGTGAACGGGTTCTTCTTCACCAAATAAAGTATGCGGCGATCATCCACCACTGTTGTCATCCGTGGACACCCAGGCCTTTTACAGTTCCCAAGCTCACCAGTCAATTCCTTTTTTCTCAGAATGTACCCAACTGTTGATTTTGTTACTCCAAGCATGTCTTCTATCTCTCTGATGGATTTTTTCTTTTTTTTCAGCCTCAGGATGTTCTGCTTCACCTCAATTGAGAGTTCCTTTGACCGCATGTTGTCTGGTCACAGCAACAGCTTCCAAATGCAAAACCACACACCTGGAATCCACCCCTGACCTTTTAACTACTTCATTGATTACAGGTTAACGAGGGAGACGCCTTCAGAGTTAATTGCAGCCCTTAGAGTCCATTGTCCAATTACTTTTGGTCCCTTGAAAAAGAGGAGGCTATGCATTACAGAGCTATGATTCCTAAACCCTTTCTCCGATTTGGATGTGGAAACTCTCATATTGCAGCTGGGAGTGTGCACTTTCAGCCCATATTATATATATATAATTGTATTTCTGAACATGTTTTTGTAAACAGCTAAAATAACAAAACTTGTGTCACTGTCCAAATACTTCTGGCCCTAACTGTATATAGTTAATCAGCATAGGAACAGAAAGTGGTAAGGAAGGGAAGATTCTGGATATCGGTGATTGTAGTCATAACCGACCATAATAACCGATAAACAGAACTAGCCCTACAACAAATTGGCGAGCCAGCCAGGAGCGGATCAGGCCAGAGGAACGTGGACACAGATAACAGGAGGCACGGTGAAGTGATCCGTTATTCTGTGCGTTCAGTGCCCTGATAGCTCAGACGGTGACACAGTTTTCAGTCTTAGTAAGACACAGGACACAGTCCTCATCAGAGAACCTTTTTCTGATTTTAACGATTTTTCTGATTCCTTTACACGATTCACACGTCTATCGGCGAGGCAGATCATCACGTCACTTCGTTCAAACACCATCAACGTTTGGTTCATCTGAGGAGTCCAGCTGGTCGGGAAAGAAGGCGTTCCGGAGTAAAGGACCTTTTTCCAAGCAGCACAAGAGGGACGAAGGAACAGACGACACCAAGCAACATGGCATCTGAACAGGTGAGTATGAACTTCTCCACCCTTAAACACCTGTGTAGAAATAGCACATTTAACCCAATACTGCCCACCGCATATAAGTCCACAGAGATGCTCTGGTCAACTTTACTGGACCAGGCATACGCACATGATAGAGTTTGTATTAGTAAAATTGTTTTCCACAAAACTAAGAAACGCCTCCAAATGCTGGCAAAATTAGTATATACTTTTGAGGACAGCATTTGCAGGCCGGAGCATGTGGAAACACTTGCTACCACAAGAAAGGCAGACAAAGTTTCCACATCGGATAACCTACACTGCCATTGTTGTGTGGAAAGCATAAAACGTATACACACTCTAGAAACTGAGCTAGAAGAAAGGGCCCAGTGTACAGCCGACAGGGGCCGGGAAATCTGTGTGTTAGAATCTAGGATATCAGAGAAAGAAACCTATTATTCTGACATGGATAGAGAGCTCCTCAGTCTGTACACTGAGATAAATCAGTTCAAGAGCAGAGTTGCATCCATGGATGCACTAGTAAGCACACTTAGAGAGGATCTGGCTGCAAAGTCGCAAACGATTGTGAATTTGCAACAGGTCATCTCTAATCTGTCACGGCCTGGTACAAATAGCATGGTGCCTTTGCCCACGAAACAGGTTTGTGTTTCGGGTACTGCACAGGATGGGGAGACCACGGCAACATGGTCCACGTCTCCCATGGATCAGAGATCCGGAGCTATAGAGTCCAGGGGACAGGTGGAACGGTCGCTACATTTCACTCAAACACCAAGGGAGTATACACGTAGCGACCGCTTCCAGGGTCAGGACGAGAGTTGGGGATATGGAGGTAGGTGGGAAAGGGATCACACCACTTCCAATCCGCCAAATCGTTCAGTAAGGTCAGATGAATTTTATCCTAACCGTAACAGTATGGAAAGGATAAAATTTCTGTTACGGATCTGCAAGGAGATCCCAAAGTATGATCCCAGTCTAGATGCGTTTACTGCATGTGATATCTTTGAAGGTCATTGCAATAAATATTCTGTGGCTCCAGAACTTCGAATGGAGCTATTCAAGTTGTGGTTGCCTACACACCTCAATCAGAGGTATGAGGCAATGGGGAGCACGGAACCCAGTAATGGACAGTTTCATGATAAGGAAGAACGCCTTTCCTTACTAATGACACTGGCAACGGGCCACGGGGACGTGACTCCAGAAATCCTAATGAAATTCAGACCAACTATACACGATGAACCTTTATCGCTGTGTAGTCGGTTTGAAGCTATGTACAGGAAGGTCACTATGGATCAAGGTATTGGTTTTCCACAAGGCATGATCCGCATGTTTGTGGAAAAATTCCCATACCTTGATACTGCAATTAGGTTGAGTGCAGCGAGAGAACCATCGCTCACTGATGCGGCCATGATTATTGAGCAGTGTAGACAAGATATACTGCACAATAAAAAGTCGGTTAAGGTTAGGGAGCATGTGCCTGTACAGGTTAGATCACAAGATGAACGTGTGCGCCATGCTAGAAAGAAGTCAGCTGTTCGCCCCTCGGCCCCACCATTTGAGAGGACAGGGAGCATTCAATGCTTTCTATGTTTGCAATTTGGGCACATGAAGAAAAATTGTCCTCAGTGGGTACGGAACCGAAACAGCCCTGAAAAATCTGGCAATAATAATGGTTTCAAGATGAAACCTAATTATGCCAGAACAGTGGGGGAACAGGCTAATGGGTCTCGGGGATATTTACAAGAGCAGACACCAAAATGTGTTGCCACTGTAAATGCCCCAGTTGATAGTTCAGGGGTTGTGGAATCTACTGATTCCACAACTAGAACTATGGTTGAGGATCTCCAAATTGCAGTATGTACCTCTCAGGTACCTACTGGAAATCTTGTCAACATCGATTGACAATTAGGGATCCCTAAAGAGCTGGCTCCAGTATGTCCTGTCATACTGGATTCTTCAGGGAGGCCCCACATAAAAGCCAGAATTAAAGATCAGGACACACAAATTATGCTTGATACTGGTGCGGAAATCTCCATTACTAATATCAAACATGATTTGCATCCAAACAGCCCTCAGTGTGTGGTGATCGGATTTGATCACCAACAAGGGGGGGTGAAGGCCCACAGAATTGAGGAAGTGATTGTCCACATTGCCAAACACTTAACCCTCAAGATCCCAATGTGGTATTACCCTGGTTCTGACAACATCATTGGAACTGATGTAATGACCCAAAATGGATGGATCCTGGATTTGGCAAACTGCATTGTGTGGAAGGGACCCAGACAATCCAAGGTGTGTGTCATACAACGCCAGTGTCTGGGACCACCTTTGCCAGCAATGGAGAATTCAGCTGATATGCTCGAACACAAATGGCCAGAGGTCTCTCATAATATAGACCTTGAACCCATTGTGTACGAACATCCTGATCTGTGGGCCCAGGGTAAAAATGACTGTGGCAGATTGATTGGTGTCCAGGTGGACATACAGGGGCCAGACCCACCCCCTCAACGTCAATATCGCTTTCCACCGGAAGCGACACAGTCGATAGTCAACACTGTCCTGGAATTGGAGACCAAGGGTGTGGTCATAGAGGGGAATTCAAAGTGCAACAACCCTCTATGGCCTGTGAAGAAAAAGGACACTGATGCGTGGCGTCTCACCATAGACCTACGTGTCCTTAATAAGTACACTCCGATGTCTGCCCCCGTAGTTGCACAAACTCCTGACATAATGGCGAGGATAAGTGGCAAAAGCCGCATATTCTCGACCATTGATGTCGCCAATGGGTTCTTCTCTATTGAACTCACAGAAAACTGTAGGTACAAATTTGCTTTCACAGTGGGGAACAAACAGTACATGTTTAATGTGCTCCCCCAGGGGTTCCACAGTAGTCCTACGTATTTTCATCAGGCATTGGCGGCCGTACTGAGCGTGTTTTCTCGGCCGGAATGTCTCCGGCAATATGTAGATGACTTACTCCTGCACACAGAGACCATGGAAGAACACTTGATTCTGTTAAGGGAGCTCTTGGGACTCCTATCTAAATCTGGACTCAAGCTGAGTCCTCACAAGGCAAATTTGGCCAGAACAGAGGTGACTTTCCTTGGGGTGCAGGTCTCTTTTGGAGCCAAAGGAATTGTGGTGGCCCGAGTGGAAGCTATGGTCAAGTTACCTCAGCCTGGCACTCTACAGGACTTACGGAAGTTCCTGGGAGTGGCCAACTTCATGAGGGAATTCATAGAGGATTTTGCTGCCAAAGCGAAACCCCTTTATGAACTCCTCAGAGGAGAAGAACCCTCACTCCAGGGCTGGTCAGAAGCACAGGATGAGGCCTTTTCAACTCTGAAAAGAGACCTCTCCTCTGCACCTGTGTTAGCCACCCCCAACCCAGATGGAGAAATGGCCATCCAGGCACATGCTGGGACTGAGTCTATCTCTGTTGTCCTTCTACAGCAGATAGGACATGATAGCAGACCACTGGGATACTTTTCCCGACTCCTCTCGCCAGTCGAACGAGGGTTCGACGAATGTGCCAAACAACTGGCTGCCATACACTATGCCGTTAAAACCACTGAGCATATTGTAGGTTTCAGATCTCTGACTGTACAGACACCACATTCTCCTTTGGTTCTTTTACTCAGAGATACACTCCCTGGAGTCTCCCAACAGAGATTCGGGAAATGGATCATGGACCTCAGTGGCCGGAATCTGAAAGTGGACCACAAGGCAAAGTATGTTCTGTCCCAGTTGTTAAACATGACAGGGACCGAACATGACTGTGGTCAACCATCACTATCCCGTACACCACAAATATTCAGGACCGACAGACATCCAGAAGACAGGGTCATCTTTGTTGACGGCTCTCGTTTCTGTCTGGACGGCACGTATGTGTCCGGATTTGCAGTGCTGGATGAGACCACAGGCACCCAGAGTCTTGTCCGGCTGCCAGGTCACATGTCAGCACAACGGGCTGAACTGGAGGCTGTCAAGGAGGCTCTCCTCCTTCAACCTCCAGGGAATCGAACTATATATAGTGACAGTTCATATGTAGTTCGATCTCTCACCCTGCACCTGAACACATGGAAAAAACGAGGGTTTGTGGACAGCCAGAATAAACCTCTGGCCCACGTTACAGTCCTAAAGGAATTGTGGGATTGGGGCATGGCACATCCAGCAGAGGCAGCCATTATAAAAGTCCCAGCACATCAAAGAGGAGAACAGCCTTTGACCATAGGAAATAACAAGGCCGACGAACTGGCCAAGTTTGCAGCAGTGTCTGGTGTCCTTCGGGAACCAGGAACTGAGCAGATCCCTGCATTCCAGATTGCAGTGAGGCAAACCAAACTAAAAGATGGCCCTGTGTCATTTGAAGAGGAACAGGCAAAAGATCCTGTTCTACTGACACATATCGCAGCTCCACAGCATCCCTGGACAATATGTCAGGGAATTCTGTGTCATGATACTGGTACCCAACAACTTCCTCTACCAGTAGTCCCGCAACATCTACAGGCAGAACTGACGAGACTAAACCACCAACTGTTTGGGCACCTTGGTCGGGACAAGCTACTGTCCCTCCTGAAAGACAAATTATACTGGTCTGGAATGTCCAACACAGTAGAGGAAGTCACCCAGCAATGTCTGGTATGTGCTCAGGTCAACCCAAGAGCATCAGCCCTGAAGCCAGTGCTGCAGCGTGTTCCACCAGCAGAGGGTCCGTGGTCCGCAATCCAGATTGATTACATCGGACCATTACCAGCAGGAAGTCGTAACTGCCGTTACGCTCTGGTGGTGGTGGATGTTTTCTCCAAATGGGTAGAAGCCATCCCCACAGTCAATGATTCAGCTTCCACTACAGCCCGGGTTCTTTGGGAACAGGTTCTCTCACGATGGGGTTTTCCAAGAGTGATAGAATCAGACAGAGGGACACATTTCACGGGTAAGGTCATGAAAGCGCTTTGTGGACTTTTGGACTAAAGCAAAGGTTCCATTTTGCCTATAACCCTAAGGCGGCTGGAATTGTGGAACGAATGAATCGCACCCTCAAATCACGGCTTTCTAAAGCACTGCTGGAGAAGGGTTCCTCATGGGTAATATCCCTTCCGGCGGTACTGATGGGTATCTGAGCAACAGAAGCTACCAGTACCGGTATCACACCATTTGAGCTGATGACTGGACGCAAAATGCCCCTGTGTCTACCCAACGAGCCCCAACTGTCTGAGCCCATGAAAAATGCCATTGCCAGAGACATGTTCCTGCAACAGGTTCAAATGAACCTAAAGGAACTGCTGCCTCATGCAGCTTTACGGTTGCACAAACCGTACCTACAGGGGGAGACACCATTGCCTTCTGTAGGGGAAAAGGTTATGGTAAAAATCTTTCGCCGATCCGGACCATGGGACGCAAACTGGGAAGGACCTTACCAGGTCCTTGAAGTAATGGGTGACACCATGCTAAGGGTACAGAGGCCGATGACAACAAAAAAGAGATCCTCTAGACGTCAGGAATCCTTTTGGATCCACATCGACCAAGCAAAGGCCACCCGAGCCTCATCAACTCAATCATAGTTGCACAAGTAGAGTTGAGTGAAAGGGGGGGTTGATAGATCGGAGGTGGCTCCCTAAGTAACATTGTAAATATAGTATACATGAATCTACAATAACAGATATATGTAAAACCACTATAATCATTCAACAGGTCACTGGACGCCAGGCCACAACGATATCAAGTGGCCAGAGAAGTAGGGAATACCTGAACTGGGTACACCTCCAGTTTGTGACGCTAGTGGTAAGCATGATGATGGCAGGCTCAGCCTCTTCAGGGAATCGTTGGGAACCTAATAATGGTACAAATATGTCAGTTTTGGGACCAGGTCTCTTAGGGTACCTTTACACGCGGCTACATTTCTTGGTGGCTACAGGTAACTTACTGGTTGCAGTGAAATCATGGAGAGATTATTCCATTTGTACACAGCAACAAGATAGAACCTTGTCTCCATGATTTCACTGCAACCAGTAAGTTACCTGTAGCCACCCTAGAAATGTAGCCGCGTGTAAAGGTACCCTTAATGGTAGAATGCCTAGAAGGTAAAATCCAAGAACCGTACAGTAATTTTAACTTCATTCCAGGACAATGGTATCTGTATGGGTTCCAGAGAGAAGGTTTTGCTAATGGTGTCACACAGCATTATACCCCTGTAGAGAATGTGTCTGCCATACAACATGACTTACACGCCCTCTGTCTCAAGGAGTTCCAACATTTTCAAGACTCAGACCAAAACCCATCATGTCTTTGAGATGGATGTCCAGGGATCCCCACTTGCACCCCTATAACAAAGTGGAAGCCAACTCCACTTTGGTGTTGTGTACTAAAGGAGGCATTCTGAGTCCTGAAGATGTCACTGAGCAGAGTATAGGCGGATGGTATATCTTACAGGCTACCTTCACTAGGAAGGATAGTCAAGATGGGTTGAGGGTAAGGACGTACTTTGATAGACCCGTACTTGTAAAAGGCACCCTTAAGGCATATTGTATGTTGAGGGATTCCCAGATGACCATCACCAGGGAATCCAAATATGCCCAAGGACATGTGTCCACAGATTACTTACGGACTAGTGTATTGATGTTAAAGTTAAACTGCAGTAACTCTGGCCAGGCATTATGGAACGATCAGAGTGGTCCAGTGAAACTGGAGGGCTTATACCGAGCAACAGTTTTAAAGGTACGGACTGATGCCAAGGATCTGAGGTATACTCGAGTAGAGGGGTCGCCATCCATACGGTCTTTCATGATTACGATCATGAGAGAAGTCTGTGTATCGGAGGTGACTGGATACTATTTCATCACCTATGCCCACTGGGAACCGGATACACAGATGGTAAAATTGGATACTAATCCCTGGAGATGGGACTTAGTATGCAATGGGGTGGACACCCCAATTGTGGATGTATGGATGGATGGCGCCCCTATGACTGAGGAATACCGAAGCAAATACGTGTCTTCTGACTGGAAAGACCCCAGAGGCAGGGACATTAACTTTGACATCAATATAGACGGTCCATTTAAGTGGCCTTTTTGTGAGGCGGTGGACGAAGGGTGCTGGTCATTTACACAGTGGGTCTATCTGTCCAAATCCAAACCAATAGGAAACCTAGCGTTACAGGCAGGAGATAGCGATCAGTGGTACCAGTTCAGTGGTAGAGGACAAGTATGTGTGACCGTGGTAAGGGTCCCATATGAGGCTGAAGGTCTCCAACCAGTCAAACCGCACCTGGATTCTTGCAATGTTTCTACCCACCAATTGGCAGATCCCATAGCTCCTCAACTGTCATCCCCATGGAAGATCATCACAGGAACTAAATTCGTCCTATATACATGGCGAATTTCTGTAGATGACTTCAGAGTAGATCACTGGGATCACAGATGTGAGGAGTTTGTGAGGAACCAAATTGACATGATGAGAGGATGGGTAGAGGCGGGGCAAGAAGTGAGAAAAGATGATCCCCGACACAGGAAATTCAGGAGTAGGAGAGACTTGATAGAGATGGGAATTAGTGGAGGTGCATTGGGAGTAGGTGCCGTGAACACTATGGATATGGAAGTCCTGAGAGGTAAGCTCGGGGACATTGCGCGACATGCTGGGGAAGGGTTCAGAACTCAGCTTGATGTAAACCATGTCTTAGAGGGTTTGCAACATTCGCACATTGATGCCACTACCTCTCTATCTTCAGCTCTACGAGAGAAGTTTAGAAGGTTAGTTGCAGGTCTTGTAGAAGTGCAAGACAGAGTTCAGTTTGCCCTAGCATGTACGCAAGTCCAGAGTGAACTCTCTGACAACCTAAAGCATATAGTGTCCTCTCTATACAAGGGCCTCTTCCCATTCAACCTCAGACAAAGAGTAAGTTCCCTAATCTCCCCGTTTGCAGCCAACCATACAAACTGGTGGCTGGTTCAATGGCATGGGTGTCATAATCTCACCTGCACGGCATCTTCTTTGGCACCTGTATCTGGTAATATCAAGAAGGGGTACAGTGCCATGAATATAGGAATTGTTGTTAGCAATCAGACGGTGCTTCATCCACAGCTCACCTCAGACATCCTAACCTATGAGCAAGGCCATCCTTATCTGTTTGATACAGAGGGATGTTGGAGGAAAGAGGATGCTATCCTCTGTCAAGGGAGTCAAGATAGGGTGCTTAGGCACCAGTGTTGGGACTCTGAGGGGTCATGTGAGATGAAGACTAACACAATACCCTCCTCTCGTCTGAAATATTTGGGTCAAGGGTATTGGTGTTGGTACCAAGGGAAAAATGTAACGTATTCTTTATATGGCACTAATTGCACCGAAAGAGGCATACTCCTCCCAGGAGCATATTGTACCCTTAGTCCCGTTTTAGGTTTAGATGTCGCAGATCAGCAGGGGAGGACCCCGATAACACCGGAGAAGAGACTCGACATTCGCCCTGACACTCCTGTGAGACTGCAAAAGATTCCTCTTGGTTTTGGTCGTGAGCTCAAGCGTCTCTTGTTAGATTTCAGCAAAGAAGACGACATACTCCGAAATCTTCATGAGGCTGAGAATCAAGCCACAATTCAGCTTGAGCATGACAAAACCAAGATAACGAGGATTACAAATGCCTTAGATACAGACTCTAAGGTGTCCTGGTGGGAAAGTATATTTGGCTATAGTCCGACAGCTACATCGTTCTTTAATTTCATTATCCACCCTGTGATTGTTCTCCTGGTTCTTGTTCTTGTTATGTACATTGGACTGTGCCTAGTTTACAGGAGAGTAAAGAGACTTGCCCACCAGATACAAGAGAACCAGGCAGAACTTCATGAATTTAACCGCCGAAGAAGGTCCAGGACTTAGCACTAAAAGTCCTGAAACCTTGATATTATATTTGATAAGAGTGTTTAGGACATTACGTCAACTCCGCCCTGAAACCTCATAACATTGTATATTTTGTTTGGCTTTTACTTTGATTTATGGTTAAGGGATGGGGGAGGGAAATATGGTATCATTATATACTGTTTAATTTTTACATTGGGATATAGGTTTGTTTGTTTTCTTTTTTGTATGAATGAGGAAAGAGTAGGGTTCTGTAGGGACAGGCCCCATCATTGTCTAAGGTATTTGCTACTTCAACCCTTGAGTCAGAAACGTTCATAAGGGATGGATTGAAGGTCGGTTGGACTGCGTTCTTCTCACAGTCAACTTAGGTATGCTGATATCATCCCCTACCCAATAAACTCTGACCTGCCTAGTAGAGATTCAACTATCTATCCATGGAAGAACCACATTAACAATAGATGCTTCAATCAAGTTTACAGGAGAAGTCTCTGTTGAAAGTCGTGCCTCAGCTAAGAAGAATGCCATCCCCTGATTGATCTAATCCCAAGAAGGAGGTGCTCCAAGAAACCACCTGGTGAGGCCCAGCTACAGAGTGTGATTCCCGGCAGTTCCCTACACACCAGACTTGAAAAAAAAAAAAAAAAAAAAAAACTCTGGTAGGGAGAGGGGCGAACACAGGAAAACTCTGTGGGCCGATCAAGAGACGAAGGTGCAGCAACTCCAGAGTCTAAGCAGTCAAGCTGGGAAGAAGACTACTTGGGGATAAACGTGTTTCTCGAGATTGGCAATGACAAGATCAGAAGTGTACTGACAAATAGAGAACTTTATTCCTGAACCAAAGAGACCAAGAAGATCCACAAAGATGACTATGGTGTAATCTATGGATGGAGACACTGGATTACGGCGAACGGCAGGGGAGAGGTGATGGCGATGGGTGATGTCTAGATACCTAAGTGCAAAATTTTACTTCATTTCATCCTGAACGCTTATTGGTGATAGGATTGAGTAGGCAAATATATTCCACACTTCCCACTCATTTTATTGTCGTATTTTCCGACAAAAGGGGGAATGTTGAGGGGAAGTGATGGCATAATTATTATGAATCACTGAACTCCATATTGGATTTATGAGATCTGAATATTTCAACCATGTACAGCATTGTTCTTCTGTGTGATGTCTTAGGAGTAAAGGTTGCCCTATTGGCCCTGCAGCCTCCTAATTAGAATGCAGAAGCTGTTTGCTAAATCCAATGTCATTTACATATGTATACAACCTTTGTGGGTTTGGAGTACTCAGGCAGACATTCCGTCTCCAACCAATGGAGATGTATATTGCTAAGACAATACTGGTGATGTTTGACTGATAAACCATTGTTTCTTCAGATTGGCTCCAGGATATATCAAAGAGTGTTAAAACTTATTTAACACAAGACTTTCTTCCCTGATACAAGTACGCCATCCGCAGGCAGGGAATTATTACTGCATATTACAGGAGGTGATTGGAAATAGTTGCCACAAAACATACCTGAGAAGGGCGGAGTTGTAGGTTGCATGTGGGTGGGAATGTGACTATAAAAGGAGGTGAATTCAAGACCCTCTCTCTCTTTTCTACCTGGACGCACGATGGAAGGACATCCTCATCTGGTCATAAGTATCATCCTATAACTCTATCACTCTCTCTATATCTCTCTCTCTCCCTATATTTATTTCTCTCTCTCCCTATATTTATATCTTTCTATCTCTCTCTCTCTCTCTTATAATATAGGGATAGTTAGATAATTAATATAGTGTGCCTGTGTGTATATTTAAGGTAACGTGGGTATTAGTAACTGTGGGTGTTTTACATCATTGTAACAGTAATTGATTGTGTCTTAGTTATCGTGCTATCTAGAAATCTATATATTATTGTTGTAGACTTTTTGGGGGTGTTTAATAAATATTCATTTATTAGAACAGACTTGTTTTCATTAAGTAGTCGGTATATACATATATATATATATATAGTTAATCAGCATAGGAACAGAAAGTGGTAAGGAAGGGAAGATTCTGGATATCGGTGATTGTAGTCATAACCGACCATAATAATCGATAAACAGAACTAGCCCTACAACACTTGCTACAATCATATTCACCCCGTGCAGGCAGCTGGTGCATTAGTACTGTCAATTACTTTCACACCTGATTAGTTCAGTCATTTATTATTCACTCTTCTTAGGCAGCTCTCCCCTCCCTCCTCTCTCCCACCTCCCTCTGCTCTACCTGTTAGGTATTACTTTCATTTAGGAGCACTATTGCAGGCACACATTTGCCTTACCTAATCTAGATAAGATATCTACTCCAATTGGTTCTCTAAGCAGGTATCCATGCTGTCCTCTGACAGATACTGTGTATTATTTGACCTCTTGTTTTGCTGCAAACAATAAGAGCAGAGACAGCCCCCACCAACCAACCCAATGTGATTTCTACTGATCTTCTGTGCAGTAATGTGAATATGGGACATGAATATTCATCCTATGGGGAGTGAATAGCTGAGAAGAAAATGATCCCTCACTGTGATTGAGAGATAGAATAAATCTTGTTATTTGCAGTTTACAGAGGATAATAGTGAAATAAGAATAAAAGAAATACATCAATAGCGTGAGTTAGAGGTAGGAATTAGAAAATGATAGGAGTTACATATGGATTTTTTTCACCTGAGCTTCCCAAGCCTATGCACAAATGCTTGTCATACATAACATATAATTCTGGTGTGTAGGTCTAGAGAAGTACACATGTTTTATAGAAAAAAGTGTGCTCTTCCCCTTTTTTGATTAGAAGTTTGACTATTGGGACATCTAACAATTTCTAGTCATCTCTTTCTCCTTTCTGTATGGGCTGCATGGCTGGCCTATTATAATTATTGACCAATTTTTTTAATGTATGAAGGTAGCTGATTACTCCATCAAGGGAAAAAGGACTATTTACACAAGTCAACCAGTGGTGCTAAAGGACTGTTGATTAGCTACTTGTTTGATAACTGATGGTCATTTAATACTATAGTATTAGTTTAGTTTACACAGGCAGACTGCACTTCAGATGTGCAATGAATGGGCTGTATGTCATAGATAGTTCAGTGCACATGGGCTGCTATTATTCTCAGCAACACACGTCCTGTTTATACCGGGTAAAATGCAATCCTGCCCCTTTTGAAGTGTAAATGCACTTTAACTCACAGTATTCAAACTATCACAATTTATATAGTGTTTTCACAGATCTTCCATTAATAGTAATATATAGCACTGACTGTCTTTCTATGCAATGTAGAAACAATTGTTGGTTAATTTATTTTGGCATTATGAATAAATTTTATATTCTTATTGTTCTGACATATATTCGCATATCCTTGCTTACTGTTTCCTTTCTGTTTGTTTTTCTTGAATTTTATATATCTCCAATCTTTTTTGTTTGTTACAAAGCTTTATGAGTTGTCTACATTTTATGAAAGGTCATTTTAAGGATTTATAAGACAAGTAAACTTTAAGAAAGGTCATTTAAGACAATTGAAATTCTAAAGTAGCAGCAGAAAATCAAACTGACTAATGGGGATAGAATACATTTGAACTTGCCCTAACTGTGATGATCTTAACAATGATCAGTAATTTCTTTAATGTTGTACTACATGTTCAAGTAAGTCTAAACTAAAGTACAAGCAGTTAGATATAGTATTGAAGGAAAATCCACTTCTACAAACTGAAAAAGTGGATCATTCTACTCTTTATTTACAGATTATAACATTACCAGAAATTTAATTCAGTTTGTTTCTAAATACTAGTCTATGTCAACTGCAAAATCAAATTTAAAGAACTGCTAAAATTTGACCTGCAAATTATCTTAACATGTGTATTAAAATACCTACCAATCGCCATTTATTATTTGATTATGATCAGCTTTTGGATGATATGACTTAGGCCTCAGTTCTACCAGTGTATTGCATCTAATGAGACAGCATCGGATGTTAATTGCTAATGACACTCAGCTCAGGCTCTGCGAAGAGGAAATAGAGATTAATTTCTCCGTCTTCTCCATTGTCGGTCTTTGCATGTAATGCACTGCACTTGGATTTTTATCTGAGTGCACTGTAATGTTTCACACCCACCCATGGACTTGCATGAGTGCATGTGATCTGAGACCCACTGCTAAATGCAGCATGCTGCAATGTTTTCAACATGCCGATTAGGCATGAGGAAAAACTCACAAATGGATACTGCCTCATTGTTTAACAATGATGCGAGTGCAATCCATTGTTTTATCAAAATGCACTTATCCATTGTAAGTGCAAATGGAACTGAGGCCTTAAAATCAGATTTAAAATATCCTTTTCATGCATCAGGATGGAACTGTATGGTGGGAATGTTACTAGGGCATTCAGCATTGCTTCAGCATCTCCACTTTTGTATGAGCTTCTTTTCTAAAAAAAAAAAATGCACTAGCATTTTTTGTCTGCATATAGAGAAGTTCCCCATAACTCAACAGGATTCTCTCTTTTCAAACTCTATTATGGGAGAATGGTAGGAGTGACTCTTAATCTGATTAATCACTGTTAGAAGGGTAACCCTAAATCTCCAGGAGTCCCTGTCATGGAATATGTACTAAGATTCAGAGTGAGGAGAGAGGCTCAAAATTTGAACAACCTGGTTTACGAAAATGTCACCCAGGCCCAAACCAACCAAAATCTCTGGTATGACCGTAATGCCAGATGGGTGGTCTATGAAGTGGGGAAAAAGGTTCAAGTGCTAGTACCTATATTACAGAGCAACTTATAGGCTGCATAGGATTGTTCCGCTACATTATTTGTGACCCTGGATGGACCTACAAAGTGACAGGTGATTGCTCGAGCAAATATGATGAATGCCCATCATGACAGGAAGAGCTGTGTATTGAACATCTGCAGTATGGCTAAAAGGGTTAAAGTGGCCTGTTTATGAATTTGATGGCTGGGACTCAGTGAAGAGCCCCTGGATGGAACATAGAGAAGATAGAGATGGCAAGAAAGCTAGTCTCACATGCACCATAATAAAGTGTGAGTTGTAAGTGAAATTATTACATCATCAAAAGAATATTATTTTATTCTGTCATTCACATGATTGACTGTACACATAGGCCATAATCTCTTTATGATTTTTACAGGAATTTTGAACCAAGAGGCGACACTGAGACTGATTTGTTTTTCCAGACACCTCAACAAGGTGAGATGGAGCTTCAAATCTTGGGCAGATGGACTGTTAGTCATTAGTATATATTTCAGATGACTCTTCAATGGGGTGGTCGTATCGGAGGTATGTGGACTATGTCAGGGTTTAATTAATGCTCACTTTGTAGTCCATAAATTGAGTGCAATATTGAGTGACAGGAGATAAAGAGGTTTATTCATTTATTGCCTGCACTAAAGGTTGTGTAAGAAGGCTGATGGATGTTTAGAAAACCCTAGAAAACCCATGCACAGGTATGTTAGCACAGCTAAAAATGGTTTGGCTAATTAGAGAAGCTATAAAATTGACCTTTCTTTGAGAAGAAGGTTGAGAATCTGGAGCATTACATTTGTTTGTTCTACGAAACTCTCAAAATGGCCAGAAAAAAAAGACTTATATGTGAATCTCAATAGTCTATTCTTGTTCTTAGAAATGAGGGCTATTCCGTGCGATAAATTGCCTAGAAACTGAAGGTTTCCTGCAATGGTGTAAATAAATAATAGTAGACATATTTGGCAATGCCAAATCTGGAACAGCTCACTCTATAACACTATCATACTATTTAAGCCCTTCAGTAAACATCGTAAAAAAATAAATAGGAATCATGGCAAAAGAACTATACTTTTTCATCATAGTGCTAGAAAAGTGGAATTAAACGCAATAAAATTAAATTAAAAATGGTAGAGCTGAAATCATTATCTTGTCCCACTAAGAAGATGCCACCACACAGCTTTGTTGGCCGAGAAATAAAATAACTATACCTCTCAGAATACAGCAATGCAAAAAAAAAATTTTTCTATAAATAGTTTTATTGGTGTAAAAGTGGAAAATCATAAAAAAACTACCGTATATAAATGTGGTATCTCTGTAATTGTACTAATGCAAAGGAAAAAGCTGTATTATCATTTTTGCGAGACTATGAATGGTTGACTACAAAGAAAGAAATCCTGAATTGATTTTTCTTCTTGATTCTGACTCACAGAAAGTGGAAATGAAAGTGATTAAAAAATATTATGTGGCCCAAACTTATACCAATAAAAACTACAACTCATCCAACAAAAAACAAGCCCTCACATGACTCTGTCAGCAGAAATATAAGAAAATCTACAGCTTTCAAAATGTGTTTATGCAAAAAAAACTTTATTTTGTAAAAAAAAAACAAGTTTAGTGTGATAGTAGCCAACCTAAAAACCTTTATAAATTTGGTATTGTTGTAATCGTACTGACCTAATGAATACTCATCTACAGTGTATATGGCAAGGTGAATGGCGTAAAAATAGTAATAAAGCAAATTCTTCAACTGCTGCATACTGCATGCAGCGTTTCCCTGTCTGCTATGCTTAAGCGGACGCTATTTAGCTGGATGTGTGGGCGGTTACCAAGATCAACATCTGGTAACCAGGGACAGAATTGAGCAGCAGCTGCGATAACTAGCGCATATGTGCTACTGAAAAAATTACTAAGTTTTTAGCGGATGTCCGTGACATCTGCTAAAAACGGTAGTCTTACCCTGGCCTTAGTTCATGTGAAGCACCTGCAAAACGTCTTGAATTTGTTTTTGAACAGCTTTTGGAATGGTATCCCTTTTGGGCATTGTCTGTCATGTAGGCCCCTCAAAGTCATTTGAAATGTGAATATAATCCCTAAAAATAGTTTTCTAAATTTTGTTTGAAAAATGAGAAATTGCTGATAAACTGTGAGCCCCTCTAAGTTCCTAACAAAAAAAAGCTATGTTTCAAAAATTGTGATATAAAATAGATATGTGGGAAATGTTATTTATTACTACTGAATGATAACTCTCTCAATTTAGAGGATACAAAAATTAAAGATTTAAAAATTGTGAAATTTTCTGTGTTTTTGCCATTATTTTTACAGTCAATGTAGGAGAATTCCGGACACCACTAATAGGATGCAACACGTGAGTTCAGCAATACTGCTTTGCTCCGACACTGTGGAGTAGGCAGATCAGTAATGGGGCTCTGCTGGTGCGCAATCTTTCAGATTCAGGCAGTTAGAAACAATACAGACTGCAGAAATAAGTTGGCACTTACCATATGAGCCTTTGCTTTTTAATTTCTATCTAGGTGCCTACAAGCATGCGGGAAGGGAGAGCAGTAACACAAGGACGACAGCAGCGGTTTTGTGCAAGACTCACTCTTCCACAGGATCTGAAACAGCCACTGTTGTCCTTGTGTTACCATTCCTCTTCCCTCCCATGCTTATTTGCACCTTGAAAAAAAATACAGTAAAAAGCAAAGTGCCATCTTATTTCTGCAATCTGTATTGGTACAATATTTTTACATATACAGTTTAAAATACAAAAAATATCATCCTAAATATACCTCTAACATGAACTACAATATGTCATGAAAAAATAATCTCAGAATCACTGGAGTCCATTGAAGCGTTCCAGAGATATCGCATCATAAATTGACACTGGCCAGAATTGAAAAAAAAAAAAAGACCCGGTTATGAAGGTGAAAACAGGCTCAGGTATGAAGGGGTTAAAACATCTACACACTATGACATACAACTCTTAGGTGATAAAAGTGTTGATGGGTATAGTTACTTAACATACAACTATATGTTATGTTGCATTGCTCATTCTATTCATTTAAATTGTGCATTAAAAGTGGAAATGTAAGGGAGTAACCAGGTGAATTATTATTGGCCTCTGAAGGAAAATTTTAAATAACAAGAAAAGAGATCAGTTTTCTTCACATTTAGGCTGGAGTCATACCAGCATGTGTCTCGCACGAGTCTAACATTGCATTTCCCGACACAGCCACCCACTCTTCGGACAGGAACGTGTCATCTGCATGTATCTCTGTGTAGCTGACAGCATCCTATCTGGAGCATGGGCAGATATTTTGGGTGATCCAATGCTAGGCTTGCAAGAGTCACAAAAGTGTGACTCCAGCCTAAATGTAAAAGTACAAGGAGCTGTATTTCTCAATGAATTATCAGTTTAGCTTGGAAAGTGTAATAAAAGTGTTTCCTAATTGGAGAAAAAACTGATTATTTATTAAGATATATTATAAAGTTTCTTGTATTTGTTTGTACCATTAACGTGAGAACATCATATTTTTTTCTTTATAATCCATGATAGGCAATTATTAAAGCATAATAATGTAGAGGTCTAATGAATGCTCTGATTATGTGCTTTGGTTGATGTGCCATAAGATTCTTTATGCCCTAGTGATTTGATTCCTGTAATGAGACTGCATTTCCCATAATGCCAAAGTCTCATTGCATTTCTCCTGCTCCAACTTATGAAGTAAACAGTTTATAGAGCTTCTCTTTCCTAATGTGTCAACAAAGCTTTAGTATATTCTATGTGACTGGTAGACATAGAAAGGAAAGGGCACCTGTGCAGCAACAACTTCTAGACCTTTTGCAGTTCAATAGCTCATCATAATGCAAAATTCAACCTGTTTTCGCAGCAAAAATGGGTCCCTTAAAATGGGTACCTTAAAAATATAAATCAAAGAATGGTGACATGCGTTTGTATTCTGTTCCCCTGAATAAATACTTTGTAGGCCCAAATGTTTCTGCAATTACTGCTGCAAGTATTTTGGGTTACGCCTTTAGGAGCTTTGCATATCTAGAGACTGAAGTTTTTATCCATTCTTTTTAGAAACTAGCTCTAAATCTATGAGATTGGATGAACAGTAGATTTAATTTCCACAGTAGCTCAGCACATTATTTAGGGTAACTGTCCTGCTGGAAGGTGAACATGAGCCCCAGTCTCAAGTCTTTTGCAAATTCCAACAAATTTTATGGTAAGATTGCCTTTCCTTTAGCTCCATCCATCTTCCCATCAACTCTGACTAGCTTCACTGCCCCTGCTGAAAAAAAACCCAAAACTTTCCCACAGTTTGATATTGATCCAACAATTTTTGACATGTATAAGGTATTTTTAGTGGGATTTTGTACAGTGTTAAACATAGCATTTTCTATTTATCACAAAAAAATCTACTTTGGTTTCGTTTAACTAGTGCACCTTCTCTCATCTGCCATGTAGGGGACACAGCTAGAATGTGAAAGAAATTAGTCATGTCAGATTAAACCATAGTAGCGTATTTTGGGCCAAATGCAAGATCATATACGTTGCAGAAAGCTAACACTGCACATCACTCTAAAAACACCATTCCCACTGTCAAACATGGTGGTTGCAACATCATGTTGTAGTTATTATTTTCTTCAGCAGTGACAAGAAGCTGTTCAGAGTTCAGAGAGAGGAAGATGGATGCAGCAAATCAAGGGCAAACCAGAAGCAAAACCTGTTACAGGTTGCAAAGACTTGAGTATGGGTCGTAGTTTCAAATTTCAGCAAGACAATGACCTTATACATACTGCCAGAGCTACAATGGAATGTTTTAGATCAAATCATATTTATGTGTTTGTATGGCCCAGTCAAAGTCAAGAACTAAATGTCATGTAGAATCTTTGGCAAGACCTGCAAATTGCTGTTTACAGATTATCTTTTTGAAATGTCACTGAGCTAGAGCTATTTTATAATAAAAAAGTGAAAACATTTTAGCCTTTAAATGTGTGAAGCTTTTAGA
Source organism: Allobates femoralis (assembly GCA_033576535.1). NCBI lineage: Eukaryota > Metazoa > Chordata > Amphibia > Anura > Aromobatidae > Allobates > Allobates femoralis. Next base: position 208,175,948 of record JARQOC010000003.1, on the reverse strand, counting down.
GACATACCACAAATGACTTGCAGCAGTAATTGCAGCAAAAGGTGTTTCTGCAAAGTATGAACTCAGGCGCTGAATGAAAATGCTCATCACAATTTTGAGATCTATGGTTTTAAATTATTTAAAAAACATTTTTTTTCTGTATATTTCACAAATACTTGCTACCGTATACACTCGAGTATAAGCCGAGTTTTTCAGCACAATTTTTGTGCTGAAAAGTGCCCCCTTTGGCTTATACTCGAGTCACTCTGTATTTTCTGTGGGGGGATGCTGTGACCGGGGGCTGGAGGAGGCAGGAGGGGGCCACAGTGACAGCGGGCGTTCACGGGGGGCCGCTCATTAATGTAATGAATATACACTGCATCCCCCCGTCCATCAGCGGTGGGGGGAGCGGTACATATTGCACTACACTTGCCCCCATTAGTGATATACAGCCCCTATCTCTAGTATCTTGCCCCCATGCTGTGGCACATGTTTAAATAACAAACCAGTTATACATTACCTTTCCGGCGACTCTTGCAGGCTCCGCCGCATCCTCCGCTCTCCCTGCTTCTTCCTGCTTGTGCTGGTGTCATGTGACCGGCGCAGCGATGACGACATTGCTGTGACGGTCACATGACACCGGCACAAGCAGGAAGAAGCAGGAAGACCAGAGGATGTGGCGGAGCCTGCAAGGAGTCGCCCAAAAGGTAATGTGTAACTGGTTTGTTATTTTAACATGTGCTGCAGCATGGGGGCCAGATACTAGGGAGGGGGCTATATTTCACTGATGGGGGTCTGTATATCGCTGATCGGGGCCTGTATACCACTGATGGGGGCCTGTATACCACTGATGGGGGCCTGTATACCACTCATGGGGGGCCTGTATACCACTGATGGAGCCTGTATACCATGGATGGGGGCTGTATACCACTGATGGGGCCTGTATACTACTGGAGGGGCCTGTATACTACTGGAGGGGCCTGTATACCACTGATGGGGCCTGTATACCACTGATGGGAGCTGTATATCAATGATGGGGGCTGTATACCACTGATGGGTCTGTATACCACTGATCGGGGCTGTATACCAGTGATAGGGGCTGTATACCAGTGATGGGGGCTGTATACCAGTGATGGTGGGCTGTATACCAGTGATGGTGGGCTGTATACCTCTGATGGGGGCTGTATACCTCTGATGGGGGCTGTATACCTCTGATGGGAGCTGTATACCTGTGATGGGGGGCTGTATTCCAGCAAAAGGGGTGCTATAAACCACTGATGGGGGCACTATATACTGGGATGGGGGGCTATATAACAGGATAGGGGTCTGCTGCATTTCACACCCTAGGCTTATACTCGAGTCAATAAGTTTCCCTAGTTTTGAAGGGTAAAATTAGGGGCCGCAGCTTATATTCTGGTCGGCTTATACTCAAGTATATACGGTAATTAGTGTTTTTATATCACACAAAATCTCAATGAAACTCATTTAAATTTGTATGTATAACATGAAAAAATGGGGAAATATTCATAGGATATAAATACTTTTAAAAGACATTGTATCATTTTATCTTCATGGTAGGATATACAATTCTGCATTGATGGCATATCTGATTGTGAAGGGGAGGAGATATTTGATAGGAGAGAATGTCATGTTATAGATCACAGGAAGTCAATGACTAACTTCCTGCTTTCATAGTAGTTCAGGTTTAGAATGACTTGCTTTGCTAAGCACCCTATGACACAATTTCCTATATTTCATCATGTATCTATAGATGGAACTGAAGTGGGGGTAGAATAAAATAAACAGAGTACCAAAGGTTACTAAGTATTATCTATGCAAGACAAAATGCAGAAAAGAATCTTTAATTTATGCAAAGTTTCTTGAACTTACAGTGACCAATTAATCTTATAATCTACTTTTCTTTGAACATATAAAAATGACTGTTCAGTCTGAAGAGTGAACAGTATTTATACATCCCTCTTGGATAATATAAATTAGCAGTGATGCAAAAAAAAATCTATGCTACTCACTTTATTAATTTAAAGAGAAATTGCTGCAATTACTTTTTGTCTTAAAAATGATTGATTACATTAATGAAGTAATCAATTATATAATTATTATAATTATTTTAATGGAAAACTTAAATACACCAAACGAAAAGGTTTTTTTAAATTAATTTGTTTTTACAGCCAATGGAGGCAGCCATTTGCATTTGCTGGTGTATAGCAACACTTTCACACATCAAATATGGCAGGCCCTTACATAGGAGACTTGATGTCACGCTTGGGAAGTGAGGGAATCAGGTAACTTGATGGTGTGATGGGCAAAGTGGGTCAGGAGAGCCTAATCTGACCCTGATGCTGGGGTCCCTGGCTTTCCCTGATCTTGGAGGTACCTCTGATGGTGAGGAGTTCCGAGTCGCCACCCTGAACCCTAAACTCCTAATTAGCCCTAGGCTGAGGGCCCCTACCTCCACCCACGGGTCAGGGATCACAGCTTCTCCCACGGCATTTGAACTCCAGGAGAGGCTTCAGCACAGCAGCAAGACTTCTTCTCAGCTCAATGACCAAGAGCCAACTAACTCTATAATGAAAGGAGGAAAGAACCAGAAAGTATGTACAAATGACCGGGATCAGAGAAACAGACCAATAATTCAAAAAATTTGTAAATCTTTATTAACAATAATACAGAGAAATATGAGCATGCTCATATTTCTCTGTATTATTGTTAATAAAGATTTACAAATTTTTTGAATTATTGGTCTGTTTCTCTGATCCCGGTCATTTGTACATGCTTTCTGGTTCTTTCCTCCTTTCATTATTGGTGTATAGCATGTGACTGGTGGATCGCCTTCTAGTGCCACTCTAACACATTTCTTTGCAACTAACTCTATAAACGGCGTCTGACAGAGGAGGGGGAAAGCTAATAAAAGCCAGGGGGAAGAGATTCCAGGTGAGTCACACTTCAAGCACTCAACCAGCAGCTGAAAATAACAGTGAATGCAGCTATGGAGCACAACACAGGAGTCAGGACCTTCACACCAATCCCTCATGCAGCCCTTAAAGGAAAACAACACATACAGCAGCATCCAGCGATGTCAGCGCAAACTAAGCGCGTGACACTTGGATCACAGTCCAACCCTATCACCTACAATCTAGCTGCCTTCTGCTGTGACTTGGGGATACCTCCTGGACTTTCCAGGTCACAGCTGTGGGAGGACATAATCTCCATATTGTTTGTAGCCCATAGAATTTCCTGTGGGCTGGACATTCCCCCTTTTACTGCTCTGTACTTGGCATGAGCTAAGCAGTTACAGGAGCTCTGGGCTAGGAGTAGTGTCAGGAAATTCTGGGATTACACATCCTGGATCAGTTGAGTATCGGAGGTGGGGAGCTGTAATTGCATCCGGATATCATCAGTACACTGTAAGGCGGCAGATTATTACTCAACGTCAACTCCATGATCATAGCATAGCAGAGAAATCCTCATGCTGCTGTGCACTGAATGCCATGTCTAAGCTCTGTTATATCACTATAAACTGATATAATGGAGCCATGTATCTAGTGCCCTTCATACTGTATGGTGACTAAGTGAGTCTATTTAACTCTGTGGTGTCCATTGTACTATATTGAGCACTATGTGGTCCATTATACAGTATTTAGCTAAATAGGGGACCATTTTATTTTTTTTTTGCACTATGTGGATCCCTTATACTTCATTGTGCACTATGTGAGGTCATTATACTATATGGTGCACTATGTGAGGCTCATTTTACTATATTATAGGTAATGAATTCAATGTGGAGCCCATATGTAGTAGACTATATGAGGAATCTAGGGGTTCAATAAGATATAAATTACTTTGGAATGGCTGTAAAGTTATGAGACATGCTTTTCCATGACCCCACACAGCATACATTTTAATTAATTAATTTATTTATTTATTTCCCCAAGGGGGGAGCTACTAGAATGTCTGCTGTGGGCCCTCATTATTTACATGTATGACTCTAGTAATACCTCCTTGTCGTGGTGTAATATTTATTGTGTGACACTACTAAGTCCAGTTCTATGGGAGCAGCAGTTTAATGTGTGATCCTGCTCTATCCACTTCTATGGGAGTAGTAATATAGTGGACAGAGCAGGATCACACAAAAACTACTCTTTTACTCCCATAAAAGTGGACAGAGCAAGTTCACATTATGTGACGCCCCACCGGTCAGGTCGCCACAAAAAGAAACTGCACCCAAGTCACGGGTGTGGTCATCCACTAGCCCCAAGGTGGGGGATGGTAAGGGTGAGTCCTCAACACAGCGCAACACCACACAATACACTTAGGACCCAGGGGAACCTGGGCACAAAACCCAGGGGAGGGCCCTGTAAAACAACAAAAATGGAAGTTTAGTTTCAGTTTAAGAACAGGACAGAATAACAGGAGAGAATAACAGTGCAGTGCAGAGGACTTGAGCAGTGCCGCGCTCGTCCTAAAAGCCTAGGAACCCTAAGGGCGCCGGCGGAGCTGGATTGGCCAGTTCACCTGAATCCGGGACTGATACCACCAGACAGAGGGGTTGTGGTAAGACACAGGGACCGGCCGTGAATGCGGCATGGAAGTCTGTCACAAAACCGATGAAACTGGATGCTACGAGCTTCATAGGAGCTGTAGCTCACACACCTGGTGTATACCCAGAGATAGCAGCCGAACAAAGGTCCAGGAAACAGATACCAGTCACCCATCAACAGCCGTGGCTGCAGGATCAGGGCTCTGCATGCAGAGGCGCTTACAATAGTGCTGAGTAAAAGAGACAGGACCAGGGAAAGGCTGAAGCACAGGCACACCGCCGAAGATCTCATACCTGCCATCCCCGTTCTACTAAAGACTGTACAGACCAGAGGTTTTCCAAGAGTGTGTAACTTCGATAATCTGTTGTACTTGAAGCTAGCTGTGAGTAAAACCAGGAAGAGAATTGCAGAACGGTGTGAGACTGGGATTATTTCTGCGGTGACAGCCTGTGGAGGCCGCTGAATAAGGTAACAAGGACTAAATTAATCCCATCCTGCTAGAGACTAATACTCATTACACCTTGGGATCCCCTCCACCCGAGGGGTGCCACTCCATTTTAGCTGCCCATCCATAGTCCCCAGAGGTTCTGCAGCAGCGGTGACTACCTATAGCCACAAACCATGGGTGGCATCACTAATAACTCCTTTATACATCACCCCTTTACCTACATTAGCCAAGAACTGCCTGTTACAACTGAACTCAGGGTCACAGAAGCCAGGTCTTGACCCCTGTGACTCCCCAGAACTGCTAAACAGCCCGGTTCCTAGTACCCTACGGCCCTGTGGTGACACAATTACACCACTGCTTACATAAAAATGGGTTTAGCAGTGTGACATATTTATAAGGGAGCATTTGTGTAATCTGTGACTCCGCTTTGTCAACTTCTATGGCCTCAGTAGTTTAATGTGCAAAACATCTCGCTTCACTTCTATGCAAGCAGTGGTGTAATGTGTGATTTTTGCTTCGTCCACTAATATGGGAGCAGTGAAGTAATGAGTGATCCTGTTCTTTCCATTTCTATGAGAGTAGTAATATAGAGGACAGAGCAGGATCACGCAATAACTACTCTTTTACTCTCATAAATGTGGACAGAGCAATGTCACATTACACCCTGCTTCCATAGAAATGGAGAGAGCAGGGTGACACATTTAAAAGGGAGCCTTTTTGTAATGTGTGACCCCGCTCTGTCAACTTCTATGGGCGCAGCAGTTTATTGTGTAAAACATCTCTGTACACCTCTATGCAAGCAGAGGAGTAATGTGTGATCTCAGCTTCGTCCATGTATAGGGGAGCAGTGAAGTAATGTGTGATCCCTGCTTCATCCATTTATACAGGAACAGTAAAGTAATGTTACACTGCTCTGTCCAGTTCCATTAGGGCCGCATTGTGATATGTGACAAGCGCTATATCAACTTCTGTGGGAGCAGTAATGAAATGTGTAAACCCGCTCCATCCACTTCTGTTGGAACAGTGATTTAATGTGTGGTACTGCTCCATAAAGATTTAAAGGAGCAGTAATGTAGTAAATTTAGTGCGATCACATATTACATTACTGCCCCCTTAGAACTGGACAGTGGAAAGTTACATTACACTGTTGCGCAAAAAGAAGTGGACACAGTGGAATTAAATTTTATTAAGGGAGAAGTAGTGTAATGTTTGATCCTGCTCTCTCCAATTTTATGGGAGTAGTAATGTAGTAGATGGAGCCGATTAACATGTTTCAAATAGATACTTTAAATCAATTTGAGTGATATGCTTTGCTGAGCCCTTTATTTAATTCTAGCGTGTGTTACTTTAAGTGTATCTAACCCCAGCTTAACATAAAGTGATCATTACCAACTATCAGAATCGGTGCAGCCAGACGTCCTCGGTGACACTGTCTACTTGTCATTATTACTTTGCAGTCATCAACAAAATGGCTCCGCACTGTGATCCTAAACTTCATCCTCACTTATTCTTTTTGAAACACCCAGAAGGAAAGGAGGGATGTCAGATACATGGAGCAGATCAAGCTCACATTTACTGTAGTCGCAATGTGAAGTAGTAGTACACTAGCTTGCCATGGAAAGTTGCAGCGGCTGCTCTCCCCAGTGTTTGAGTAAATCGAACATCTCAAACCTTTTAAAATAATTTTTCATACTTTACAACATTAAAAAAATATTTTTTTTTATTAAAACTTTCTACTTTTTGAATTGTTTAAAGAACTTTTGTTGTGGCACATTCCCTTTAAACTCTCATACACACAAACATTAGTGCATTGTAGATTGTAGGTAACACCCAGTCTAGAGGGGTTGTGTTAATGGACTATCTACTATAGTTTTCCCCAGAGTGCTGCATAGAATAAAAAGGATATCTATATTTACCTTACTTTAGATACTGGTGTCAGTCTTCATCCCTTTCTGGTCTCATTGCAAAAACAGCTGTGGTCTTCACAATTCTGTCAGAGAGGACTTTAAGGAGTTATTGCCTTCTCAGGATTAGGTTTATAAAGTTAGGAAAAAGACAATATTTTATCAATACATTTACCGTATATACTCGCGTATAAGCCAAGTTTTTTAGCCCAATAATTGGGCTGAAAAGTCCCCCCCTCGGCTTATACGCGAGTCACTGTATACTGTATACACTGCATACAGTGTATACAGTATACAGGCCCGCTTCCATCAGTATACAGGCCCCCCTGCCTTGTGCACAAACCTGTAAAGGAAGAGATTAGTATACTTATCACTGTCCCGCTGCCGCTGTCCCGCCACCGTCATCGCGGTCCTCCGTCTTCTTCCGTCTGCTTCCGGCTTCCTCCGGTCGGCGCAGGCAATGACGTCATTGTCTGCGCGACCAAGGAGGAAACCGGAAGAAGATGGAGGAGCGCGATGGCGGCGGCGGGACAGCGGCAGCGGGACAGTGATAAGTATACTAATCTCTTCCTTTACAGGTTTGTGCACAAGGCGGGGGGGCCTGTATACTACCACTGGGGCTGTATATACCACTGGGGCTGCGTGTATACTACCACTGGGGCTGTATATACCTCGGGGGCTGCTGTATACTGATGGGGGGGCTGTATATGTGGCACCCCAAGGGTTAATGTGCCACAGAAACATCAACACAGGTTTACTCCCCACACAACACTACACTGGAAAGTGGGAGGAGCTTAGGTGGCACCTGCACTAGTGGGAGGAGCTAAGTTGTTTACCAAAGAGCAGGAGTGACAGTTAGTTTAGTTTAGTCTGGAGCAGGAGCAGAGCCAAGTAGAAGTGGAGGTCCTGAGGGGTCTGAGGAGAGGAGACAGAGGAACAGAGGAACATACCCGGGATAAAGAGTTACCCCAAAAACTTGACCCCGGGAGGCGCTTAAGACGGATACCGGATCCGAGGCTGTGCCTGAGACAGACAGGACAGTAAACACCGGCATAGTGAAGGTCCACCATCTTCACAACACCATAGCAAAGCAACACGGAGGGGTCAGTGACACAGAGGACTCAAGTTGCCCAGCATATTGGTACCCGTGAGCAGAGACAGGGCCATCAGTACAGCTACAAGCAGCAGCAGGGCCACACACAGCGCTTAAGTAGGAAGCCAAGGACCCGGTCAGGGTGGGAGCAACCTGGTACAGACTCCGTGGACGATATTGTGTGATTTACCATCTGCAAGTAAAGACTTGGAAAGCAACAGAAACCGTGAGTGTGTGTGATCCTTATACAGAAGCCCCACTTGCCCTCATATACTGCGATTACCTCTACTCTCATCATCTCTACTGCTACCCCTACTCTCCTGCAGCATCAATAACTATCCTCACAGACTTTAACTACTACTACCACTGCCCCGGGGAACCCAGTTCTGCCCACAGGAACTATTCTATCCAAGCTGCTATCCCATCATCCCCGGAGGTTCTGCAGCAGCGGCGGCCCCATTACTGGGCGCATATAGTGGGTGGCGTCACGAGTGACAAATCCCCTGTAAATAACCCCCATTTTATTGTGCCGGCCCGGGACACGGTCCGGACCAGGACCGCCGTGACATCCCCCAGCAGTACCCCGGTCCGGCACCGAGTACCCCGTCCCAGTTGGCTCCACAACCTGGCGTCACGAACAGCATCTACCGTGCCCGGTACTGGGCATTGTGTGCCGTGATTAGTGACTGTTTTAAATCTGCCACCATTGCTGGGCGCGCGGCAAGCTGAATTGTAACTGCGCCACAGATACTGTAAATTTCAGAATGCGCCATTGCAGAGCGCGTGACGCGCGGGAAGAAAAACCACTCACCGCTCTGACGTCATCCGGAAGGGAAGAGAATCCCTGGTGCACAGCGGAACCTTTGTTAGACATCCGGACGGAAGCGGAAGACGGAGGGCGGATATTAACTAAGGGGGCCCAAGATGTCGCAGCCCAATGCACAAGGCGGCGACGGAACAGCCGGTGGAGCTGCAGCGCCGGACCCAGCGATAGTACCCGGCGGTGCAGCGGCGCAAGGAACAGCACCCATCATGCCTTTCCTAATGCCGTATACTCCAGGGGCAATGTGGCTGCCCCAATACTCCGGTGAGCCTAATACACTAACTGACGTTATGATAAAGATAAAGGAATATTATGTGATGTACCCCCTCACTCAAGCCCAGCGTGTAGGAATGATAATGGGACAGTTAACGGGCAATGCACGGCGTGAGGTTGCGTCCTGGCTGGACACAGATAAGGACACTGTAGAGCATCTAGCAGCCAGACTGAAAGCAACGTTTGAATCTGCTGCTGATACCCGGGCTAAGATGAGGTTCTTTGCATGCTACCAGAAACCTAAACAGAGTGCCAGAGACTTTGCCTTGAACCTGCAGGAAGCACTCAGAGCCCTTAAGCTGGCAGAACCTGCTTTGGCCCTGGGAGCTGATAAAATGCTATTTGACCAATTCATAGAAGGCCTCCATTCCCTTCCCACCGAGGACAGTTAAGCATGATACTGCTGCAGAACCCTGACATGACATTTACTGAGCTGAAAGATAGAGCTATCCATTTGCAGCAGCTGGAAGAGCCACGGAAGCTACCAACTGTCCTTGACACTGCAGCAGCACCTCAGCAGCTGGCAGCGCCAGCGACATCTGCCATGTCAGCAACTGCTGCTGAAACTGGAGAACTAATTTCTAATGCCGCAATCAATCAAAAGCTAGATGCCCTGACAGACACCGTGATCTCTATGGCTAAGGTCATCAAGGAAGTGCGAGAGTCAAACCTGCACCCAAGACCAAGTCGGCGACCATCAGAGAGGATGTCCAGTGGACGAGGCCCAGAAGATACCCAGCAGCAAGAGGACGACCCAGCGATCGCTACCAACCAGATGGACAGCCTATTTGCCGTCGTTGCCAGAAACCAGGCCATCTTGCTTGTGAGTGTCCTTTAAACGACGATTCCCTGGGAAGGCGGGCCGCTCCCCAGGAATGAACACTCAAGGCCCCTCAGCCTGGTATGACAGATTCGTGGGAGGAAAACCGGTGATCCCTATTGTGTTGGATGGCATTCCCTTTAGTGCCTTACTTGATACCGGGTCCCAATTAACATTCATCCCACATGTTCTTTATAAAAGGTACTGGGCTGATTCAGACATTACTAATGGGCCAGATGACTTTAACTTTGATGTATGGGATAGTAATGGACAGGTAATACCAAAGGTTGTATTTAGAGAGATGAATATTCAGGTTGGGAAGGTAGAATTGCAGAACCAGGGTGTTATAATCATAGATGTTAACCGGCGAGAACGTGAACCAGTGATGCTGATAGGAATTAATGTAATTGAGAAATGTTTTTCCGAAGTGTTAAGTGTTTTGCAGCAAATCGCCGAGACTGCCGGAACTGGACAACAGAGGCTTCTACACAAGAGATTAAAGCTCTGATGTTGAAGCAACAGGTAGAAATCTCCGGAGGTGAGATAGGCAGTGTACGAGTAAGTGATCCAATACCCATTGTAATTCCTCCCAAAACTGAAATGTTGGTCTGGTGTAGAGCCGCAATAGGCATTAAGGGGCAAGACTATCAAGCCCTGGTAGAACCCGTGTACTCAGACAGCAGACCCACCATACTCACAGCGAGAGGAGTAGTTGACGTACACAGGGGAAGAGTGCCATTACGCCTATTAAACTGCGGAGAAGATGAGGTCACATTACCAAAGTATGCTACCATGGCTAAGTTGTACACGGTTGATAACAATAACATCACAGCCGCCGAGCCCTTGAACCCGTTATGTCAGGCGGATGATAATGACTCAGAGGAGAAGCTGGAGGATTGGTGCCAAAAGTTGCATGTAGGTACCAGTTCTACACCTCCCCGTCACAAGCATGGAGTATACCGGGTAGTGAAAGAATATGAACAGATATTCAGTAAACACCCGTTAGACTTTGGGCAGATTAAAGGGGTAGAGCACACTATACCCACAGGTAACCATCAGCCTATAAAAGAGAGGTATAGACCTTTACCACCAGCTCACTACCAAACCACCAAAGACATGCTCAGAGAGATGAAATCTGCAGGGGTAATAAAAGACAGTTGTAGCCCCTGGGCAGCACCTCTAGTGTTAGTTATAAAGAAGGATGGGACCATGAGAATTTGCGTAGATTATCGGCAGATTAATCGCATCACACATAAGGACGCATACCCATTACCTAGGATTGAGGAGTCATTAGCTGCACTAAAATCTGCTAACTTCTTTTCCACCCTTGATCTGACTAGTGGGTACTGGCAGGTTCCTGTGGCCGAGGCCGACAAGGAGAAGACAGCGTTTACTATGCCGATGGGCCTCTGTGAGTTTAATTGTATGCCGTTCGGACTCTGCAACGCACCCGAGACCTTCCAACGTCTGATGGAAAGCTGTTTAGGACACAAGAACTTCGAAACTGTCCTCCTGTACTTAGATGATGTCATAGTCTATTCCAAGACGTATGAGCAACATCTACAAGATCTGGAAGAAGTGTTCGAAGCCCTATCGAAATACGGCATGAAGATCAAGCCATCCAAGTGTCACCTTCTCAAACCAAAGGTACAGTACCTGGGACACGTCGTGAGTTCAGAGGGAGTAGCACCGGATCCTGATAAAGTCACAGTGATAAGGGATTGGCCAAGACCTATGAACGTGAAAGAAGTGAGGCAATTCCTGGGCCTGGTAGGCTATTATAGAAGATTTATCAGAGGATTCACGAAGCTAGCAGCTCCTCTGCAAGACATTCTGGTAGGACGATCAAAGAAGACTTCATCCTGTAATTTCCTGACACGGTGGGATGAGGAAAGAGAAGATTCCTTCAATAAGCTGAAAAGTGCACTGACGGGGGAAAAGATCCTGGCATACCCTGATTACCATCAACCCTTCATCCTATACATGGATGCCAGCAACGTTGGACTGGGAGCAGTATTATCACAGATGCAAGGAGGCAAAGAAAGAGTTATTGCCTTTGCAAGTAGGAAGCTCCAGCCTACAGAAAGAAATCCCGAGAACTACAGCTCCTTCAAGTTAGAGCTACTGGCAGTAGTTTGGGCTGTGACTGAACGTTTTAAACATTACTTGGCAGGTGCAGAATTCACCATCTACACGGATAACAACCCGTTGACTCACCTGGATACAGCGAAACTAGGAGCTCTAGAGCAGCGATGGATAGCCCGGCTATCTAATTACAACTTTGTCATCAAAAACAGAGCAGGTCGCAAGAACGGGAACGCAGATGCCTTGTCACGGATGCCACACCTGAAAGACGTGGAAGAGGAACCGGAAAAGTTGGAAGAGATTGAACTACCAGCCTTTCATCGTTCAAAGGTACAAGATTATCAACCTGGCGCCTAACAAAGAAAGCAGGAAGTAAATCTTAACCCGTTAAGACACTACGGATGGGCCGAAGCCCAAAATAATGATCCAGCCGTGAAGCTAGTGAAAGAACTGCTTACGCAACAACGCGCACACCCTGATCAGAATGCCCCAGCTGAAGCTATACAGCTATGGAAAGATAGAGGCAAGTTGTTCCTGCATCAAGGGAAGCTCTGCAGAACGCATACCAATCCTAAAACGCATGAACTGGTCTGGCAGATAATCGTGCCCAAGCGAGCCACTCAAATGGTCTTAGAAGTTAGAAGTAATCCTGAGAGAAAGATTTTATTGGGTTGGCATGAGAAAATCCATTGAACTATGGTGCAGAAGATGTGCCGCATTCAACCTCAGAAGGAAGGATCCACAGAAAGCTCCGCTTCAACCAATAGTAACCAAGCAGCCACTCGAGCTAGTCGCATTAGACCACGTCAAGTTGCCACCAAGCCGGTCAGGCTATGTCTATGAATCATATTGTAATTGAACTGTTAAAGACCTTACCAGAATCAGAAAGAAACCAGTGGCCAGATAAATTACCTGATTTGGTAGACTTATACAACCATGTACCCGTGAGTTCTACAAACTGCACTCCAGCCTACCTTATGCGTGCAAGACCCGGTAAGCTACCAATTGATCTAGAAATGGGAATTGTAAAACCAGATACAGAAGTAGAAGAAGAAACAGATTGGGATACCCAACGTCAGAAACAGTATCAACAAGTTCAAGAATGTGTAGAGAGAAATCTTCAGCAAGCAAGAGCAAGACAAGAGAAAACTTTTAACAAACATGCTCAAGCAATGCCATTACAAGAAGGTGATCAAGTTCTCAAGAGAAAGAGACGCACTGACAAACTGGATAATCAGTGGGAAACCGTCCCATACAGTCTTACCATCTAACCTAGACAATGTTAAAACCTGTTTGATAAGCAAAGATGAAGGAAAAACGTCACAAGTCGTATCTCGTGATCAGCTAAAATTGTGTCCTGAAACACTGAAGACACCTGAAGTAACAGAACCCGTACAGGTCCAACCTATTAAAGAAGATGAAGTATTCCACACGGTACTAGGAGATTTCCCTAAAACATGGCCAAATTACCATGGAGTAGTTGTCGTACCAATGATTGCATTCCCTTCAATGGTGGAACCAACACCAGAACCTGTGTTACCAGAACCCGTGTAACCTGAAGAAGTCCCAAGACCTGAAGAACTAGAAGTAGAACCTGTAGAGGAAGAATCAATTCCTGGTCCCAGTGAGCTTGCCAGTCCTACAGCCAGATCTTCATCTAACATAGTACCAAACACTGCAAATAGGTACATGCCTACCAGCACCAATAGGCTACATGCAAGTAGTATACCCGTTTTACGCAGATCCGAGCGTAGCACCAGAGGTCAGTTACCTGTAAAATATAAATATGTTTGTGTAAATATAAATTGAACCCGGTAAACAAATGTACATAGTTAATGCAACGTTAAAAAGCCCAGTACCTACAGAGACTATCCTGTATGAACTTCTTGCATATTCTTCAAACTTTTTCCTTTTTATTTTATTTTTATGGACCATACTACCACAGACTGGTTGTGGTATAAACTTTCTAGTATACATTCATTAGCCCGGAGGCAAAAGACTAAACCCCCGGAAGTACTGCTTTTTGAATTTTTGGACTGTTTTTGAAGTTTAGTGATTTTTGTGATTTTTTACTTTTAAGTCTTTGTAAATATTAATTGTATTAATTGTTTGTTTCTTTATTGTTCCACAGTCCCGGAGTGCTGTACTAAGGGGGAATGTGGCACCCCAAGGGTTAATGTGCCACAGAAACATCAACACAGGTTTACTCCCCACACAACACTACACTAGAAAGTGGGAGGAGCTTAGGTGGCACCAGCACTAGTGGGAGTAGCTAAGTTGTTTACCACAGAGAAAGAGTGACAGTTAGTTTAGTTTAGTCTGGAGCAGGAGCAGAGCCAAGTAGAAGTGGAGGTCCTGAGAGGTCTGAGGAGAGGAGACAGAGGAACAGAGGAACATACCCGGGATAAAGAGTTACCCCAAAAACTTGACCCCGGGGAGGCGCTTAAGACGGATACCGGATCCTAGGCTGTGCCTGAGACAGACAGGACAGTAAACACCGGCATAGTGAAGGTCCACCATCTTCACAACACCATAGCAAAGCAACACGGAGGGGTCAGTGACACAGAGGACTCAAGTTGCCCAGCATATTGGTACCCGTGAGCAGAGACAGGGCCAGCAGTACAGCTACAAGCAGCAGCAGGGCCACACACAGCACTTAAGTAGGAAACCAAGGACCCGGTCAGGGTGGGAGCAACCTGGTACAGACTCCGTGGATGATATTGTGTGATTTACCATCAGAAAGTAAAGACTTGGAAAGCAACAGAAACCGTGAGTGTGTGTGATCCTTATACTGAAGCCCCACTTGCCCTCATATACTGCGATTACCTCTACTCTCATCATCTCTACTGCTACCCCTACTCTCCTGCAGCATCAATAACTATCGTCACAGACTTTAACTACTACTACCACTGCCCCGGGGAACCCAGTTCAGCCCACAGGAACTATTCTATCCAAGCTGCTATCCCATCATCCCCGGAGGTTCTGCAGCAGCGGCGGCCCCATTACTGGCCGCATATAGGGGGTGGCGTCACGAGTGACAAATCCCCTGTAAATAACCCCCATTTTATTGTGCCGGCCCAGGACACGGTCCGGACCAGGACCGCCGTGACATCCCCCAGCAGTACCCCGGTCCGGCACCGAGTACCCCGTCCCAGTGGGCTCCACATATACTACCACTGGGGCTGTATATACCTCTGCGGCTGCTGTATACTGATGGGGGGGCTGTATACTACCACTGGGGCTGTATATACCACTGGGGCTGCGGGTATACTACCACTGGGGCTGTATATACCTCTGGGGCTGCTGTATACTGATGGGGGGGCTGTATACTACCACTGGGGCTGTATATACCACTGGGACTGCTGTATACTACCACTGGGGCTGTATATACCACTGGGGCTGCTGTATACTACCACTGGGACTGTATATACCACTGGGGCTGCTGTATACTACCACTGGGTCTGCTGTATACTAACTACTGGGGCTGCTGCTGTATATACCACTGGGGCTGCTGCTGTATATACCACTGGGGCTGCTGCTGTATACTACCACTGGGGCTGCTGTATATACCTCTGGGGCTGCTGTATACTAACTACTAGGGCTGCTGCTGTATATACCACTGGGGCTGCTGCTGTATATTCCACTGGGGCTGCTGCTGTATACTACCACTGGGGCTGCTGTATATACCTCTGGGGCTGCTGTATACCACACTGCTGGGGGCTGTATACCTGTGCTGTGGTCCATCCTCGGCTTATACACGAGTCAATAGGTTTTCCCAGGTTTTGGGGGCAAAAGTAGTGGGGTAGGCTTATTCACGGGTCGGCTTATACACGAGTATATACGGTAAAAGGGAAACTGCCACCAGGTTATTGATGAGAGTGTTATAATATAGAGACCAAGACTTCGGCTCCAGTCGTGTGATACTTACTGAGTTCATTGCTGCATTTTCAAAAAAAAATCACTTTTATCAGCAGTAGACTATTAATCCTACTGCCATGTTGTCTTCCATACTCTGCATTATCCTGTTCCTTGATTGGCAGCTTTCTGCTTATGTACAATGTACATAGACATTTTTTAATCAGTGATGTGTTCGTCCTTATATATAGCTCAACATTCAATGAACAGGTAGATCTGCAGAAGAAAAGACAACAAATATCAAAAATACATCACATAGCACAGTAAGAGACACATCTATGGAATCAGGGTCTCTGTCTCTACATTGTGCTGCTTTCAGTTGAAGTAGAAAGAGCTGGGGACATACACTTTAGATGTTAAAATACCAAGAGGAATGACATGTTATAGGTTATTAGTTGTAATTAATTGATTGTAGACATCAATACCATACAGATCAATGTTGATTTTACTTTTCTACACACAATAAAGATTGGATTTTCCGTTACCGGAATTATTTTCCTTTTTCCTGTAAATAAGATGATGCAATGGGAGAAGTACAAAAAAACATGAATGTCACAAATACATTATTTTTAATCTTATTAATATCATTATTATTAATGAACTCTACTCTCCGCAGTTACTTATGCTGTATGTGTCTATATCTTATGTATGTATATCCTTTTTTATGACAAGTACATATGATGAAAAGCTATGAGAATAACAGATATTTAATTAGTATTCATGGTGAGAATCACTCTCTATTATCTCTTCTAGCAATCAATGTTTACTTTTGCTCTATCATTTTTCATTAGAATATTGTTGCTGTGTTCATTTTACTTAACATATTACTGTAGTTTATCTGAAGTCTTCGAGATAATGATTAAAACTTCAAATTCATAAAAACATATGCAGTTTAACTTTAAAGCTTGAAAGACAGTACACATTTTCTGGAATCAGTTTTGATCCTGTGTCAGTTAAACGGCTTCCTGCTGTGATAAGCATACATTGAAAAGTTACGCATCTTGGCAGGTAGTTTAGGCATTCCAAGGCCAAACTTCACAGATCAGACCGGCTTGACATTTATACTTTTGCAAGATTGGAATTGGATGCTTGGTACTATATGTCTTGAAGTACCTTTTTACAAGCTCAATTGTGTCATTGCTTTTACTGATTGTTATTTTATGTCCTTGAAGTAATATTCCAAAAAGAACTGGATTTTCAAGCTAAAGAACATAATAAAAAAAATATTAACATAATAAACATAATAAAAAAAAGTCAATGACGCACAGAAAGATAAAAACTAATTTAATGAAATCATGTTGCCCAGTGTTTTAGTTAATATAAAATGTGAAGATTGTTATTGAAAATATATTTCTATTCTACTCTGTCAGTACCTGTGGCAACCTAGCTATAAATGTATTTTTTGAGTTTAATAAGTAAAAAAAGTATAAATATGAGAATACTTGCAAAAACTATCTTGCTAAATTAAAAATTAGGCATTAATGTACACATTAGGGAATGTGCAAATAACCAGGGTTTGCAGCGCTATGGACGCAGTGTTCATTGCATCCCTAATGCTGCTTTGCACAGTGCAAGCACATTGGATGGGATTTCTAGCACATCGTAGAGTTATTCCAGCCACAGTGCGGGATGCTGTGCCGCATCTCCGCAGCATGTTAATTTGCTGCTGCGGAGTCGGAAGCGAGAACCAGCGGGTGAATGCACAGAAAATCCACCCTGCACCAAACGATGATTATGGGTACAAGGTGGCTGTGCTCACCATGAGTTCACCCGTCGCTTCCCCTAGGTCCGGAGACACTGCTTCCAGGATGGAGTGCCTCTAGATCATCTGCACATACCCTAACTTTGGAATTGGAGAGGCAAATTCTTGACCATAAATTGAAAACTTATTAGATTTCCACAATTTAATGGACACAAATGTAAATCTGGTTTACATATATTTTCCCTGAAAGGGTAAAGTGTTGATTAAAGTCTTTGACAGCCCTTTTCAAGGTTCAAAAAGAGCACTAGTGGTGAATAAGAGTAATAACATCTAAAAGAGTCAAACCATCGACTTAAAAGGTGTATTAAAAGGCACACAAGTGTATTGATTAAACAGAAGATTGCCACAAGGATCTCTACACTTCTCTACACAAATGGTATAGACTACTGAGAGAACTGTGGTCTTATGAAATCAGAACATTCAATTAAAAAAAAACTGAATCAAAAGGCCATTAAATATTGGAAAATAAGATATTAACGTTACAGCACAGTCACATCAAATGTGACATGTAACTATATTGATTATGAACCTTAGCCTCTTCATTATCTATACCAAGTAGAGGAGAAAAAATTACCTTTAAGCATCTGTGCCATTTCAAAGTGGCATTTTTAAGTGGAATATTCAGAGATAGACCAGAGATGGATTATGCTGTTTTTTCTTCTTCTATCACAGGTACGGAAAGAGACTTCATAGTGACGTATCCAACCTCCACTGTATCCAATCTGACTGTGTGCCCCTAATGTATTGTGATGGTACGGAAAGAGACTTCATAGTGACGTATCCAACCTCCACTGTATCCAATCTGACTGTGTGCCCCTAATGTATTGTGATGGTACGGAAAGAGACTTCATAGTGACGTATCCAACCTCCACTGTATCCAATCTGACTGTGTGCCCCTAATGTATTGTGATGGTACGGAAAGAGACTTCATAGTGACGTATCCAACCTCCACTGTATCCAATCTGACTGTGTGCCCCTAATGTATTGTGATGGTACGGAAAGAGACTTCATAGTGACGTATCCAACCTCCACTGTATCCAATCTGACTGTGTGCCCCTAATGTATTGTGATGGTATGAAATAGTCTCCCATCTACTTTGCACCTTAGAAATATGTTTTTTTTCTCCTCCTGCCCTTGTCTCTGTCTCCTGCTGATCCTGACCCAAACTTTCCTCTTAGCAGTAATTTGTTAATTGACCCCTGGTGTGATGAATCCTTCTCCTCTGACCCTCCCCTCTCCCTACCTGGCATATTGTTTGTTGCTCACTAGAACTATAAGTAGCATGGTGTAAGGCATTCTGTGCCTTGGCATCTGTGCCATTTCAAAGTGGCATTTTTAAGTGGAATATTCAGAGATAGACCAGAGATAAGCCAGAGGTAACCAGAAGGTAACAACTCTACCTATTTACTACCTTTCAGTACTTTACTTAGCCCATTGCATCAAAATGTCGTTCATTTCAATGCTTTTATATCTATGTGCATTAGTCATCCACTTTTATCGCCCCATTCCCCCTCCATCACCCTTTATCCACATCAGCCCCTCTCTACTTCCCTTTACTATGTCCTGCTCCCATACTCTCTTCACCCTACTCAATAATCTAAGCCCGTCATATTCCAGGGTCTTGCCTCAACAAAAACAATGTCATAGAGCCAAACATTACTCCCTCCTCCTCTTTCTACTACTGCTTATGTCAGGCGATATTTCTCCCAATCCTGGGCCACCCTCTTCCAGCTTCAACCCCCCACCACACACCTCACGTAGAAATCCCAGTAACCTTATTAGCATTACCTGCACACCTCCATCTCCTTCTTTTAAATGTGCCCTCTGGAATACACGGTCCGCATGCAACAAACTTCCCTTTATCCACAACTACTTTCTCAGTAACTCTCTTAACCTTTTGGCCCTTACTGAAACCTGGATCCAGGACTCAGACACTGCCTCCCCTGCTGCTATCTCCTACGGCGGTCTGCACTTCTCTCATTCCCCGAGACCTGGAAACAGACGTGGTGGTGGAGTTGGCCTACTCCTGTCCCCACAATGTACTTTCCAGGTCATCCCCCCTGCTCCATCACTCTCATTCCCTTCTTTTGAGGTTCACACCATTAGGTTGTTCCGTCCCCTCTCCCTCAGAGTAGCGGTGGTGTATCGCCCCCCAGGTTCAACCACCCACTTCCTCGACCACTTCTCCGCATGGCTGCCGCACTTCATGTCCTCAGAATTACCAACCCTCATCCTGGGAGACTTTAACATCCCCATAAACAGCCTCAACTCCACATCTGCATCCCAGCTCCTAGCTCTAACCAATTCTCTTGGCCTCTCGCAACTCTCAACCTCCGAGACACATAAGGATGGTAACACCCTTGACCTGGTCTTTACCCGACTCTGCTCTTCCTCCTCCTTAGACAACTCATCTCTTTCTCTCTCTGATCACAACATTCTCACCTTCACACTCTCAAACCCTCGCCCATCACAGCATAGTCCAACCTATCACACATTCAGAAATCTACAGGCCATCAACCCTCACACATTCACAGACTCTCTTCTCTCATCACTGTCCCCAATCTCCTCCTTCTCCTGCCCCAATCTGGCTGTGAATTACTACAATGACACTCTCAAAAGTACCCTGGACCAAGTAGCACCCCTCACCCTTAGAACCTCCAAACACAGAGTAAAACAGCCCTGGCTCACACCACAAACTCGATTCCTCCAGCGATGCTCGAGGAGTGCCGAACGCCTATGGAGGAAAAGTCGCTCACCAGGAGACTTCATCCATTATAAATTCATGCTAAAAACCTACAACTCTGCCCTTCACCTCGCCAAACAGACCTACTTCACCACCCTGATCTGCTCACTAGCCAACAATTCAAAGAAACGTTTTGACACCTTTCACTCTCTCCTCAGTCCGAAAGTGCAGGCTCCTATCACTGACCTCTGTGCTGACGATCTGGCCTCTTACTTCACAGAGAAAATAGAAAACATCCGTCAGGAAATCAGCTCCCAACCTTCAAGTGTTTCTACTCCCATCTCTCCCCACATCCCCTCTGGCTCACTCTCCATTTTTGACCCAGCCACAGAAGAAGAAGTCTCCAGGCTCCTCTCGTCCTCACGTCCCACTACATGCACCTCTGACCCCATTCCCTCACACTTACTACAGACCCTCTCTCCAGTGGTCACCAGTCACTTAACCACAATCTTCAATCTCTCCCTCTCTACTGGCATCTTCCCCTCCTCCTTCAAACACTCTATTATCACTCCACTACTAAAGAAAACGTCCCTTGACCCATCCTGCACAAATAACTACAGACCAGTCTCCAATCTCCCCTTCATCTCTAAACTCCTGGAGCGCCTGGTCTACACCCGCCTCACTCATTACCTCGCCACTCACTCTCTTTTAGATCCATTGCAGTCTGGCTTCCGCCCCTTACATTCTACAGAAACTGCCCTCATCAAAGTGACCAATGACCTTCTGACAGCAAAACGTAATGGTGACCACTCTCTGCTTATCCTTCTTGACCTCTCTGCGGCTTTTGACACTGTCGACCATCAGCTCCTACTCTCTATGCTGCACTACATTGGCATCAAGGACACTGCTCTCTCCTGGTTCTCTTCCTATCTTTCTGACCGCTCTTTCAGTGTATCTTTTGCTGGCTCCACTTCTTCCCCTCTTCCCCTCACTATTGGGGTCCCTCAGGGTTCAGTCCTTGGCCCTCTCTTCTTCTCTCTCTACACAGCCCCGATCGGACAAACAATCAGCAGATTTGGCTTTCAGTACCATCTTTATGCTGATGACACACAACTATACACTTCAGCCCCTGACCTTACCCCTGCGGTATTAAAGAACACCAATGACTGTCTAACCGCAGTCTCCAATATCATGTCCACTCTCTATCTGAAACTCAACCTTTCCAAAACTGAACTTCTTCTGCTCCCACCCTCTGCCAACCTCCCTAAATCTGACATCTCTCTCTCGGTGTGCGGCACCACGATAACGCCCAGTCAGCAGGCTCGCTGTCTCTGTGTTTTGATGGACACTGATCTCTCCTTCACCCCATACATACAATCTCTCACCCGCTCCTGTCGCTTGCACCTGAAAAATATCTCCAGAATTCGCCCTTTCCTCACCACGGGAACAACTAAAACCCTCACCGTGGCCCTGATTCATTCCCGCCTTGACTACTGTAATTCTTTATTAGCTGGCCTCCCCCACAGTAAGCTTTCCCCTCTCCAGTCTATCCTCAATGCAGCAGCCAGGATCACCTATCTAGCAAACCGTTACTCAGATGTTTCTGCTCTGTGCCAGTCACTACATTGGCTGCCCGTACACTATAGAATCCAATTCAAATTGCTCGTTGTCACCCACAAAGCTATTCATGGTGCGACACCTCCTTACCTCTCCACCCTCATCTCTGTCTACCACCCCACCCGTCCCCTTCGCTCTGAACATGACCTGAGACTAACATCGGCATTAATCCGAACCTCCCATTCCCGACTTCAAGACTTATTATTATTATTATTTATTATTTATTATTACTTCTCTCGAGCTGCACCAAAACTCTGGAATGCTCTACCCCAAGAAATTAGGACCATCCACAACTTGCATAGCTTCAGACGCTCCCTAAAAACACACCTCTTCAGGGCGGCCTATCCTTCTCCCTAACAGTAGTCACTTAGACGTAAGATATTCATTGTTATAAGCCCCTGTACTTTGTGTTCCCATCCCGTCTTAGATTGTAAGCTCCTTCGAGCAGGGTCACCTTCATTATCTGCCTTTCTTATTGTATTTCCTAAGTTGATTCTATGTTTTTGGTATGTAACTACTGCTCTGCATTACGTTTCTGTACCGTATATTTTTCTTATATGTACCGTTGTACTGTAAAGCGCTGCGGAATATGTTGGCGCTATACAAATAAAGTTTTATTTTTATTATTATTATTATATGGGTAACAACTACCTGCATCAAGCAAAAAAAGAAGAATATCATCTAATTAATTATGGTACGTTTATCCCTATCATCAGAGCTTTCTCGTAGGACAGTACCTTTTCTTATGACAATAACTATCCTTAGCTTATGATGACAATCCAGGGAATCCTGACGTCTCCTCATGTTTCTTTGTAAATGCAATTCATCAGGGAAGATTCTCTATCATATAAGCCACCACTGCTGGAAGGAATCATTGATGACTGCATCTTCACCTTGGCATAATGTCTCCACAAGTGTGCATGACAACAGAAGACATGAAAATGCTGTACCTTCTCAAGGTTCATCCATTCACTGATGGTTATGTTTAGTGTTGAGCAAGTAGTGAAATAATTGTAATCGCTATACTTGTAACAAGTACTTTGTAATACTCGTGTATTTGTCCAAACAGCGAGTCTAATGTTAGTCAATTAGTGATTGGCTCCACACACATCCGGCCATAAAACAAGTATTTCAGGGAGAAGGTGGTAGGGTGGGCTTTTTATTCTACTCTCACTGGAGTGCACTCCCTTTGTATACTGGAGCTGCCAATTTGTGTCAGATCGTTCACAATCGACACATCACTCAAGAGCACCAGTGATGCTCGCTAAGTTACAGATAATGCAAATTCCTTACTATCCATGCGAGTAGTGAATAGTAATGTTTACACTTGCCCGTCACTAGTTATGTTAAAAGATTATTCCATTTACTCAGGCTTGTAATAGCCTTCCATAAAGCAGATGACCCCTCTAGTGGGTCACAATATTTAATCAATGCTCACACTGAGGTGTGGTAGAGGACTCTTTACCCTCTTTTGCTTCCACAGCTCTTCACTAGTAATCGTTACTTTCATTACTCACACAGATAGTACAGTTTTCGAGGTACTCATTACCTGGCGAGTAACGCAGGTGCTTGTGAGTGATATGTCGATTGTGAACAATCTGACACAAATTTCCAGCTCCCATCAATACATAAAGGGAGTCGGAACCCCAGTGGGAGCAGACTGAATGTTAGGCTCTCTCTGGGTGGGGACAAGAAGGTGTTTTATGCCGTGAAAACTCCAAAATGCCCACCCTCCTGCCCTGTCCTGGAAATACTTGTTTTATGATGGGATTTGTGTGGGTTGAACCTATCACTATTTTGTTGTTTGCTCATCACTGCTCTTCACTAATCAGAAATTTGACATTGAAAACAGAAGTGCTAGGTATTGAAGTTGGACTAATTCATCTTCAGGAGTCAAGAAATGTTCAGTGTTACCTCTCCTGTGGAGGTGTCATTTTCTTGACACCTGTGCTGCAGCATTGTCATTAAGTACTGTAGTGGAAAAAAAGGACTTGGAAATTAAGAGAAATATAGTCAACCCTATTGGAATGGTGAAAAGGTTGACAAAATAACAATTAAAAAGAAACTGACCAGATTAGACGTATGGCCTCTAAAAAGTAAGAAGCAGCCATGGGGTCCTATGTCAAGGTTACATTTGCCTAATTTGTCCAGGGACTGAGTATAGAAATAAAAAGGATTTCCTGTGAAAAAATAGGGGTAAAAGGGTACTTTAATTACTGTTGAAGACCAAGTTTATAATGTACATGTACAATATGAGTATAAAACATAAAATCCAAAGCAGCTATGTTATTAGGGGAAACAGAGTCATCAAGCAAAAACATTATGTAGAAATTTGTGACAGGATCAATGCTTTGGAAGATTACTAACATTAGTGCCTATGGAAAAATCCAGACCTGCTGCTGAGATACAGTAATCTCTGGAGCCTTACTCTGAGACCTTTCTCAGAATGAGACTAAGAATTAATGTGCATTGTAGAATATTACCTATTTGTTTATCTTCATAACTGCCAGGATTTTTTTTTTAATAAATTGATGAATTTATTCATGTGGGGGAGTCTTTATTCAAATAAAATATTTTTTCCTGTGTGTGCTTTTTTTTTCCATTCACTTGCCAGGTTATCAAAGGGGGTGACTGATAGAATTCTATATATTTCTAACCTGTGGGCTTGATGGCAGCTGTCAATTCACAGCTGACATTAACCACATTAATTATTACCCTGACGGCCACCACACTAGGGAAATTGGGAAGAGCAGGATAAAGCACCAGATTTATATCAGCTGGAGGATGGTATTTTTCGGCTGAGAAGGGCCAAATAACCTTTATGTACTTAATTGTTATTACGCTCACATGTCTAATTGTTAATTGCCATAGCCTTTCATATCATAAAAGATCAAGAGAGATGACTCATACCAGGCTTGACAAAGGACACAGCTTGCATCAGAAGCACGTTGTCCAGCATCACCCAGCATTGTCTACAGGCTCTCTGTACATGACTGTATGCACCTTATTATGATTAGGACTAATACCATATTTTTCGGACCATAAGATGCACTTTTTTCCTCCAAATTCTAGAGGAAAGTGTGGGGTGTGGAGTCTTATGGTCCGAATGTACTGTGGCTGCCTGTGAGTAGGGGACAGTGGGGGTGTGGGAGAATTGGGGAGGCAGGAGAATATCCCCGCTATTGGACCCAGGGCTGGGGAAACCACATGGTGCCGATACTTAGAGTTGAGGAATATTCATTAGCCGCATCCCCGCTCACCTGTCAGCATAGAGCAAGGAGCAGCTAATGACTATTCCTCCACTTGAAGGAACCACGTGGTTTACCCAGCGCTGGATCCAGCAGTGTAGGGGAAATCGGGAGTCCACTGTGCTGAGGAGAGCAGGCAGAGCTGCAGAGGTGACAGCATACCTCGGAAGCACAGCGTGTGCTCACATTAACTGCTGTCACTGTCATCTTGCAGCCGATATCTTACACTTCTCTCAAATTGCAGGACCTGTGATGAGGTAATGAAGTGAGCGTGCTGGAGCATCATATGTAATGAAGGAGTGCTGTCATGTGATGCTCCAGCCCGCCCTTTTCATTACCTAATCACAGGTCCTTCAATTTGAGATAGAAGTGCTATAGATCGGCTGCAGGATGACAGTGACAGCAGTTAATGTAAGTGTAAAAGCCCAGAATGAATTGTAATTGTTAATATAGAACTGTACATACTGGCTTTCTACAACTCTTGTGGTGAACTATAACTAGCAGCATGAAAAAATGATCTGCAGGACATGCTGGGAGTTACAGTTCTCCCTTGATATGAATTGCACCTATGAGATCTTAAAGCAGCACTTCAGTGTTTTTTCTTCAACAATGGAGTGGTGCTTTAAATGTAAGCATAAGAACTGGGGGATGGGGGTTACAAATAAAGCACCACTCTAGTGCTGAAAAGAAAACAGTGGAGTGCTGCTTTAAGATCTCATAGGTGAAATTCATATCAAGGGAGAACTGTAACTCCTAGCATGTCTTGCAGATACTTTGGCATGCTGGTACTTATAGTTCTCCCTTGATATGAACTGCAACTATGAGATCTTAAAGCAGCACTCCAATGTTTTTTCTTCAGCACTGGAGTGGTGCTTTGAACATAAGCCCTCTGGTTCTTATATTCACCTTCTAGCATTTTTATACTATACCTTACCAACACCACTCAATCTTGTGGCGCCATCTCCCTCTTTTACCACATTTTTGGCTTAAATTTTTTTCCCTATTTTTTACTTCTAAAACCTGGGTGTGTCTTATAGTCGGAAAAATACGGTAATTTTTAATGTAACGACTAAATTTTGAAGAAAATGCATTCCTAACCAGAAGCTAGATCAACTTTTTTTTTTTGAATACTGCATTCCCTGGCATTGTCAGTACGCCATTTCCTGCATGCTGGACCTATTGAAATAGGTGAGCTGGATAATCTACTTTGTATTTTCTATTTATTAAGTACTGACTTTCCATGCTCCACATGTAGGGTTCCATTTTATAGCATAAGGTTGCAATGTATACCAGAGAAGCCTGTGTTGCCTCCGTATTTGCAGCTACTACTAATTTCACTGCTGCATCAGGCTCTTCAGTTAATGATGCACGGGGGTTAGAAAAACTACTGATGACAGTTAATACCTGGTGGGATTGCACCACTTTGCAAAAATTCATTAATAGGAATATGGTGCTTACAGGTCTGCAGAGTAAAAAGACCTCAACAACTGTCTTCAGTAATGAATTTATGGATGAATGGAACCAAATTCTAAGCAGTTGTTATATGAATCTTATGCTGCTTATTGTGCAGTGTGAAGAAAATAAATTGAGCAGATTACAAGAGGACATTGTTAAAGAGAATATGTCAGGTCAAAAATCCATATGTAACTGCAATCATTATTTAATTCCTTTCTCTATGCTCTCTTTATTCATGTATTTTTCTTATTTATAGTTTCCTATCTTGTGTAAACTTCAAAATAAAAGATTATTTCCATCTGTGAATCACAGTGAGCTTTCTGCTGCCCACTCCCCAAAGAATGAATATTCATGCATCACTACACATTTCTGTCTCCTCTCTCATCAGACTGTTGTGTGACTCATTGCAGAGCAGAAAGGAGGGGGGAGGAGATGTGTGATCTTAGCTGAAGCTATAGACCATTCTATCCATTGCTTGATTTCATTTTGAACCTTTAACTTTGATAATATGTGATTGGATTTCCAATAAAGTGTATTTGGGCATATTTGAGTTCTTTTTCTCCTTGTTTAGATTTAATACTATCAAACTCTTGCCCTATCTCAAGTTGTTCTTATTTGCTATTATAGATGGATTTTGGTAGATAATAGCTTTTTGGGGCTGTCGTTGGTTTATGATACTGACCTCATATTCCACAGCATGGAATTCATGGATGTAAATTTCTCTGTTTTTACACTTTTCTTACATATTGTGCTGTGTAGTCCTAATTTTTGGGAGAATGACTTTCTCTGTCCTGCTTAATTATACCAAACTTTGTACCAATTTTATATCATTGTTTATATGAATTATTCACACTGTTACATTGGGATAGACTTTAATAAAGACTATGATTAACCTATATTAGGATGCAAAGGTTATCTAATTTTTTGACAATGGGCATAAAATTTCTTTTCTGATGATTAAGGGATGTGTTCCCCTAAACGCGTCTAGGGTCTTCCTGACTATGTGATTTTATCCCAAGAATAAAGGATTTATCGTTTGTGGCATCGGATTTCCTACTCCTTTTTTATCAAATTTCACCACCAATTTAGTGTTTGTTTAGACTATTTTGGGAAATGTCCATATAAACCTTTCTCTACAACATCTTGTCTTAATGCTTTTGCCTAGGTAAAAATAGTGCAGATGTAATTCAAGTTTCCAATACTTTATTTCCGTCCTATATGGTTTGACTGACATTCCTGATAGCAGGGCTTGAGATGCTTTCCCTGTCCTCAGGAATGTCAATCAAGCTATATTGAATGTGGATAAGTCATGGATATCTTCTTGTCTTGACAGTTTCTATATCTGCTTAACTGGGAAAACCTAATTAGCAGAATGACGATTTGAATGGAGTCCACCAACTACATCTTCGGAGGCTGCAAAAGATAGCTATAAGAGTGATGGTGCTTTGGGTTGCAAAATCCTTATGAGAGCATTCCCTAAAAGAGGATCTTAGAAGAGTTTAAACGTGTTAAGCTAAATCATGGATTAGTGACTGCAAAGGTGAATAAAATATTTTATTTTTCCAAATCTCCCTCCATTGCAAAAATATTAATTTATAAAATGTAGGTTATAATTGATGTTAATTTCAAGGAGAGCTTCTAAACATTTCCCTGTACTCTGGCGTGGATAAATCTTAACCAGGCAATGACACAAAACTGAAAAAAGCACATGCTCACACAATAGGCTTTCTCCTTTGTGAGATAAGCAATAACATATCCCTTTTGTCACTAGACTGCAAGTCTTTGTGTAATTACAAAATTCTGTAAGTAGAGCAGAGAATAAGTAGTAGATCAAAAACACCTTTAGGTTGGAATGGCGGTGACATAGAGGCAAGTATGTGATACACCTATGCCCTGCCAGAATCTTGCTAGATGGGAATGGCCTCACTCAGTATACTTGCTACTCAGATTCTGATAAGACCATGTAACAATGGTTAGTGGATCTAACACCTCATAGTGTATACAATATCTGGATTCAATAGCATAGATTAACTTCAGAGCTATGGATTCAGACCGGATAACCCCTTTAAATCCATTGCGTAAACATGATCTGCAGTTTATCTTGGTTTTTTTTTTATGATTTGCATTTGACTATCCATTGTAACAATATTTTCTTACAGTCAATACATTTGTGATGATAACATTAGTTTTCAAAGTAATTAATGGGTGTAGTGTATATTATTATTTTGGCCAGGTATTTTTCCATTCCTATAAAAAATGACAGTGCATTAGGTTAAATTCAGTATTTTTTGACTTTTTAATTATTTTTTTTAAGAAATAGCCCAATCTTTACATAACACAGTCAGAAACATAAAATGTGAGCATTTAAAATGTATTTTAATTACAGTTTGGCATTGAAAATACTACTGCATGAGAGATCAGGTTTATGATTTTATTGAAGTGACAGAATTTCCCTGGAGAAAGATGTTCATATTCATTTTTTTTGTTTAAATCGACAGCTGTACAGGTAGCAAACTGTTACAGCAACTCAAGCTCATCGTAATGTGGAGAACATGCCTTTTCTCATGTCTTGGTTTTTCATTATAATAAAAAAGTGTAAAAAAAAGCAATATATTAGAAAACACTAGAAATGTATGTATTTTATTTTAGATTACCGTACATATATTCTAGATTATTTTACAATGTTTCATGAGTAAAGAAACTTAACATTTTTGATACTCAAAGTCAAAAGAACAAAAAAGAATTTGGTTACTTTGAATACTTAATGCAATCAAGTGGAAATAACCTTTCAGCAGCAATGAATGTAGCAGATGTGAGCTCAATAAGAACCATGTAGGCACACAGCTTTACAAATTCATGCAAACTTCTTATTTTTCAATGAGGTGTGCTGTTACATTAGTTCCTTTTTTAGGGTAGAACCAATCGAGTGTAATCAAATAATGTCAAATAATCAAATATCAAATGAAATGTTTAAATATATTTTCATTATAAAAATTGCAATTTTTGTCCTTGCATATATTAAGCTGAGTATAAAATCTACATATTGTCTGGAATAGTGTGAAGCTTAACTGAATAACAAAAGCAGGTATAAGTTAACTTCTTCATCTCCATCAATATAGACATATGAGGGCGTATTTTTGCGGGATGAGTTATACATTTGAATTACATCATTTGTTTTACCATATAGTGTACCGGAATACAGGTTAGAACCTGCAAAAAAAAGTGCACTTACACAAATATTTTTTTTTTTTATCCATCATGTTAACTATATGGTAAAATTGACATGTCAGTATGATGCCTCAGGTTGGTACGAGCTCATAGATACCAAACATGTATCCTTTTACTTTTACTATGTGGTAAAAAAAATTTAGAAATCATTAAAGAAAAAGAATTTCATTTTGGCGCTATTTCCTCAACTCGTAGCGTCCCCAGTTTTTGGGATCTCTGGCTCTTCACCTGATGTTTCTAATGATACCATTTTTGGGTAGATTAGGGATGGGCGAATCTACTCGTTACTACTCGGTACTCGCCGAGTAGTAAGGGATTCGCCCGACTAGTTACTCTGCGAGTAATCTCAGGGATTACTCGCACAGTAACGAGTCCGCAGGGAGCGAAGGAAGAGAGGGGGGAGAAATGCTCCTTACCTCTCTTCCGGCTTCTGCTATGTGCTGTGTGCTGGGCTCTGGGACTTGCGGGCTGCGGTAGCTCCAGGGTCCTAGAGCCTGCCTACACAGAGATGTAGCAGAGCTGAGATAGTTCTCAGCGTGCTCACTCCCTGTGCATAGATATGTATATCTACGCACAGGGTTGTGGCAGTGAAGATGTCGTTTTTGGACTACGTCGGATGGAAGAGGATTTTTGGAGTAAAGATGGAGTCTCTAATGTCTTTTTTGTTTTATTTTTAATAAAAAAATTTTCTCTATGTTGTTTTTTTTTTTTATTGAGTACTGGAAATTCATGGCGGTCATGTCTAATATTGGCATGACCGCCATAAATTTCGGGCTTAGGGCCAGCTAATAATACAAAGCTGGCCCTAACCCCTTTATTACCCAGTGAGCAACATGGCACCAGGGCCACTGGAAGAGCGGGGTTCAGCGCCAGAGGATGGCGCTTCAATGAACGCGCCATCTTCTGGGGCGGCTGCGGGCTGCAATTTGCAGCAGGGGGTGCCCAGAAAGCTTGGGCCTCCCTGCGCTGCGGATTCCAGCCCCCAGCTGCTTAGCTGTACCTGGCTAGACATAGAAATTGCGCGGAGCCCCACGCATTTTTTTTTATTATTTCATGAAATTCATGAAATAATAAAAAAAGGGGCCTCGCCTATATTCTTGTGTCCGGCCAGGTACAAATAGGCCCCTGGGGGTTGGGGGCAGCCCGTCGCTGCCTGCTGGATCTGGCTGGTTACAAAAATACGGCGAAACCCACGTAATTTAAAAAAAAAAAAAAATCTATAAAACAATCCTAAAAAAGGATTGCATCTTTACTAACCCCTCGACCATGGTGGAGGGGTTAATAAAGATGCAGTCCCTTTTATTTATATTGTTTTATGGATTTTTCAGAAAAATTTGACGTGGGCTTCGCCGTATTTTTGTAACCAGCCAGATCCAGCAGGCAGCGACGAGCTGCCCCCAACCCCCAGGTGCCTATTTGTACCTGGCCGGACACAAGAATATAGGCGAGCCCCCTTTTTTCATTATTTCATGAATTTCATGAAATAATAAAAAAAAATGCGTGGGGCTCCGCGCAATTTCTATGTCTAGCCAGGTACAGCTAAGCAGCTGGGGGCTGGAATCCGCAGCGCAGGGAGGCCCAAGCTTTCTGGGCACCCCCCGCTGCAAATTGCAGCCCGCAGCCGCCCCAGAAGATGGCGCGTTCATTGAAGCGCCATCTTCTGGCGCTGAACCCCGCTCTTCCAGTGGCCCTGGTGCCGGGTGGCTCACTGGGTAATAAAGGGGTTAGGGCCAGCTTTGTATTATCAGCTGGCCCTAAGCCCGAAATTTATGGCGGTCACGCCAATATTAGACATGACCGCCATGAATTTCCAGTAATCAATATAAAAAAAAAACACAGAGAAAATTTATTTATTAAAAATAAAACAAAAATGCCATTAGGGACTTCATCTTTATTTTAAAAATCCTCTTCCGTCCGACGTAGTCCAAAACGCAATCTCAGCTCTGCTACTTCCCTGTCTGTGCTTAGACAGACAGGGATGTAGCAGAGCTGAGAACTGACTAAACAGTCAGGGTTCAGCTCAGGGCATTAGGACCTGAGCTGAACTCTGCTGTCAGCCAGACTCGCTTTGCTCCGGAGATTCCCGAGCAGTGATGGAAGTTAATTTATTCACTGCTCCTGTCACCATTCGGGAATCTCCGGAAACAGAAGCAGAGAGACTCGGGGAGCGAGTCTGCGGCTGAGGCGGCAGCGGCGGCGGAGGCAGGGGTAAATATCCGGCCGGGCCGGTGCACCCCCCCTCTCCCCCCTCTTCCCCCTGACCTCCCCACTCTGCCCTCACCCCCTCTCCCCCCCTTCAATCTTTTTTTTTTTTTTTTTTTTTATTATTCTTTAAAAGCCAGCGGCTTTTTGCCGCTGGCTTTAAAAGAATAACATGGGGATTTGCATGTTTTTCCTCTGCTGCCAAACCCCTTATAGGGTCCGGCAGCAGAGGAATCGCTGCAATACTCGCCTCCCTATTCATTTACATTGGACTCGCTAGACTCGCAACGAGTAGCGAGTCCTGGACTCAGACTCGTTACAGTCTAGCGAGTCCGAGTAATTTAGGATTCGCCCATCTCTAGGGTAGATGCATTGTTTTGATCGCCTTTTATTACATTTAATTGCAATGTTGCGGCAACAAAAAAATGTAATTTTGATGTTTGGACTTTTCTCTTTTACACAGATTTAATTAATTGATTTTATATTTTGATATGAAGTATGTGTATTTTTTAATAGTTTTATTTTCAATAAGGCAAAATGGATGATATAAACATTTGTGGGTTTTTTATAAAACTTTTTTTTTTACTTTTACTATATTTTACATGGTTTTATAGGACGAATCAGGACTGCACAGTGCGATTGCTTGTGTTATGCAGAGAGATGCTTCAGCATAGCACAAATGATCACTTTCTGCTGGTGAAGCAGCTCAGGCATCACCAGTAGGAAGTGAGTCAATATGGCATCTGGGATCATCAGATGACCCTGGGCTGACATAGCAACACATCAGGAGGAACAGCGCAATACTCATATCGGTGCTTTGGATCGCGCTGTCAGGGATTGACAGAGCGATCAAAGGGTTAGATGATGTTAGCTACACATGTAAGCTAATCAGATCATCTGACATGCATGAGGGATGATGTGAAAGGTTCAGAACAAGAATGAATTCTCATCACCACACAATGAAAGACGTGTGGACCAACCTGTAGCAAAGCATTTTTGTAGCTCTGACCACAGTATAACAGACATGAGTCTGCTCGTTTTACAAAATAACTACTAATCTCAGAGAGAGAGAAGGATTTGGGAATACAAATTGATAACGACTTTTGACACATTCAAAGAAGGAATGAATGTTTCACATGTATTCATGTCTTTTTACATCAATTCAAAGGGCATTTGAGGATATCACACCTTCAAACAGACCCCAGTTAGAGGACAATAAACTTTGTTACCTCTTACCGAGAACTGTTATCTCAACCATTTTACCCCCCCTTCACTCCTGTTCTTGGACCAACCACTAATCAAAGGGCTATAAAACTGTCTGTTCCTCTTATCCATGATTTTACTTCCCTGGCTGCTCTTCCCCCTTCATGTCCCCTGTGTTATGTATTGCATTATCCCACCCTGTATTTATATATATATGTATATATGTTTCTCCGTAAGCTGTATCATTAAGCCTGATGAAGAGGCCATAGAGTTTCAAAAGCTTGCTTTGCTTTTTCTTACCATCTTTTCAGTTAGCCATTAAAGGGTATCAACCTCTGAGGACTCTCAGATTGTAATATTTTTCTATCTACTGGCTAACACGGTACAAATATTTATTACCTTATCTAAATGATAAATGCAACTTCAATATGTGCATTGCACAGGCGCAGAGCCCGGCCAATCATATGATCGGGCCCATAATGCACTAGGGCCAATCACGTGATCAGGCCCATAATGCACTCTGATGTACCGGCCGGTGCATCATAAGAGGAAAAGTGGGTGGGAAATTCCAAATACAGGAGGACATCAATACACAATAATGACGCCCAACGGGGCATGCGGTGAAGCAGCGAGGAGGGGGCAATGGAGCCTGGAGCCACCTTTCCAGTCTCCTGAGAGAGCTACGTCCAGTAAGTTCAAAGTCATTTTTCAGCATCTTTACAGGGCGGATTTACAACAGAGAGGGATTGTTAGGGAGCACCTAGTAAGGTATATGGACAGCTAGTGATAGGTCAGGGGGTTAATTCCAGATGACAGATTCCCTTTAATGTTTAGCGGAGGTCAGGTTTCAGCCTCCCTTACCTTGACTGTGTTTCTGAGCACTGAACACTTCTATTTCTGGGCACTCCAGGGAGGTTGAAGCTCTGGAGTATCACACCACTGGAAAATAATAGGTTCCTGTTTGCTTCACATTTGATTCCTCTCAAATCTTTTGCCATTAATGTGCAACTTTTTTTTCACACATTTTTGTGACCCTGTTTACTATTTGTGACAAAATGTTTGATGGGTCTGTGATGATGCCACAATATGTTTGCAATTTCAAAAGTACTGCATCCCTCTGTAAGGCTGCTTTCACATCAGCGTTTTACGCTGATCGCGGCAGTTGCGGTGAAAAAAACGCAACTGCCGCAATTACCGCATTACGGTCGCACTTGCGGTCCACTTGCGGCAAGCCCCATACAATGTCTATGGGGCTTGCGGCAGGTGCGGCAAATGCGGTATCGGCACTTGCGGCAGGTGCGGCCACGAAAAAAACATGGCATACCGCGTTTTTTTCGCAGCCGCACCTGCCACAAGTGCCGAAACCACACTTGCCGCACACTTACTGCAAGCCCCATAGACATTGTATGAGGCTTGCCGCAAGTGTGCCGTGATCATGGCCGTTACGCAGTAATCGCGGCAGTTGCGGTTTTTTCATCGTTGATGTGAAAGAGGCCTAAGGGCCCTTTCACATCAGCGTTTTTTTCAAATAGCGGCAGATGCGATGAAAAAACCGCATCTGCCGCGATTACCGCATACTGGCTGCACTTGCGGCACTGTTGCGGCGCGGTTGCGGTAAACGCCATACAAGGTATAGGCGGACTTGCGGCAGGTGCCAAAACCGCACTTGCCGCACCTGCCGCAAGTCCGCCTATACCTTATATGGCGTTTACCGCAACCGCGCCACAACCGTGCCGCAAGTGCAGCCGGTATGCGGTAATCGCGGCAGATGCGGTTTTTTCACCGCATCTGCCGCGATTTGAAAAAAAACGCTGATGTGAAAGGGCCCTAAGACTTGTAATCCTCATTAAGCTAATACGCATCACCCGATATGCTTCCAATCGATAATATTTTAAGTTTATACAGCTTGGAGTGTAAAATTGACAAAAAACTATTAAACTCTCAAAACACTCCCCTAATAATTGTGCACAATGTACATATCTATTAGGTCAGTTACAGTACGTCAAAGTCTTGACAAGTATGATTTTTTTTAATATAGCTATATAGGACCTGTTGGGTTTTATCGTTTTAATGTTTGTAAATTTACTTTTTAATCACTTTTTATTATTGTTCTGTTTAAATATTCATTTTGTAATATAGTTTCCAATCCTTGATACAGTAGTGTAATTTTCATAACCTAGCAGAAAACAGATATCGTGAAAGATGCCCAAAACATTTTAGGATCAAAGTATTGCAAGTCAAAATTGACTTTATGGGATTTTGATAACTGCATTTACATATAACCAAAGCACAACTATGGTGGAAGTTATTCATTGATTACTCAATGACAACATTATCTATAACACTACGGTATAATCTAAGAAAACATTAACTTTGTAGGTAATGTCAGCACCTTCAGAAAGCTGATATTGAAAACACGGTCATTTATTTGGGCCTGTGCTGGGGATAAAAAGATTATAACTACTTGTATAAACTTGTCTGGGCTGGCACAATTTAGAAGTTCCTTTAATTTTCATCACTGCACTTTTTATTAATTCATGAAGTTTTGAATTATAACATGAAGATACAGGGCTTCCAAAGTGCTACTCATAAGATTATGCATCTTAAAAGTTTTAGGAATAGACAGGAACAAGGCTTTCACTACTGTCAGTATAAATTCTGGTTTCTGTCACTGGTTTTGCTATGTTGATACTATCTCTTCACATCTTAGAATTTAGAACAGATAGCATGTATACATGGTTTTTAACATCAAATAATCTTAAATTAGGTATGTGTAGAGATGTTACATGGATCATTTTCTAATTGTGCTGTCTATGAAGATAACATTATGTTACATAATTAATCAGTGTCATTAATACCACTTGCTAAATATCTGCTGAAAATCATAATGGTGTTTTATCACTGACAGTTGCTGTAACATGAAATGTTACAGTTTTACTGGAGAATTGGTTACTGATTTGTTCTCCATACTAGGTTTACAGAAAAGCTGCAAAAAAGCAAAGAATGTCTTACACCTTTTCACATTTTAAAATTTAGTTCTATATAAAGGGTATATCTGGAATTTTATTTTTAATGTGCCTAAGCACTAACATCAGCTAGTTGCTGCCTAACTATCTTCTGTACTTGGGTCCATTCACTACCGCTCCTGCCAGGGTAATATGGATTTATCAGCAAAGCAGAGGCTTCTTTTCTGCTCCGCTCTGTAGAAGGAGTTTAGCTGGCGTTTATAGAAGATCATGATTTTCACTATACATAGCAGTGCTGATGCACTGTTATGAATAAACACAAGAGATCACTAAGTGTGCAATTAAATATAGCAAAAAGTAAAAACAGTTTTAAAAATATGAGGAATAAATAAAACGCAGAAGAACTCTCCTTTGGTCCATTAAAACTAAAACATAAAAATATCAAAATATAAAACAAACTAATCTGATCAGGCAATAAGCATACATAACAGAATTATATATTTTTTGGCCACCTCATTGCAACTAAATGCAATAAGAAGTGTTTAAAACATTGCATCTACTGCAAAATGGTATAACATCAGCTCAGGGCACAAAATAGCCATAACGCAGCTCCATATCTTAACAATTGAAAGCATTATAGTTCTTGGAAAATGTCAACACAAATACAATTTTTTTTTAATTTCTGATTTTTTTCACTACTTAACTAAAAAAATAACTATTTTTGTTTGGTGTCTGCATAACTGTCCTAAAATAGAGAATCATATTGCTAGGTCAGATTTACCGTATGGAGAACATAAAAATAATACTACAAAAAACATTCTGGAAGTAAATTATATAGTGTATTAAGCAAACTGTCTTATAGTGATAGGAGATGTTATGTGGTGATGTGTTGCACTATTTGTAGGTAGGTAGCCAGTTAAGAGCATATAGTATAAGTTAGTAAACTTGTAAGGAAAAAAAGCATACTATTACATAAGTTAAAGGTGAAAAGCCTGCATAGATTGATTGCAGGAACCAGAAGGGTTAAGTCTAGATGAGCTCATAGGGGGAGGTGCTAGTCTGTAGACTGGGGAGAGATACAGAAAATTTGAGTTGGATCTGGTGTCTGGAGTCTGCAAGACAAAAGAGAGTGAGCTTATTCTACGTTTGAAAGAGCCCAGTCTCTGGTGTTGGGAAACTGAGTGAGCAGAAAGCAGCAAAAATAAGTAAGAAACATGTGGGTATCTGAACCTCAGATGCTGGAAAAGTTTTTTTGTGAAAAAGACTAAGAGAAAGGGAAGTGAGTCCAGCAAGGTGGTAAGGTTTGGGGGACCCAAAAGAAGACAGGGTGCTGACCGGCTGATGTACAAAGGGGAAAAGGGCTGCGTTGGAATCCTCCTCCAAGGATCACTGTCCATAGTTGTGTGCAAACTGAGTCCAATTCAGCTGCCTAATAAAGAATCGTCCATAAGTAAGATGCGGTCACCAGTAACCATAAAGATTATGCCTCTGTATCACACAGAGGATGAGAAAAACACTGTCTGCTGTATAATGTTTATCCAAGCTGTTCACCGTGAAGGACAAATAAGATCATCTTCACTCACCTACACTAGGGGCTGCTGTGAGCAGACTAGTTTCCTGTATGACAGACTGTATGTGGTTGTGGGGAAGTTGCCTAAATACAAGAAGTTAAAGACAGCCTGCTATCCAGGTAGGAGAATCCCTAAAATGGCAGACAGCAATGTGGCCTTCAAGATGGCGGCAGCACGTGACCAGAAAAAAGATCGTAAAGCACAACCTGGGCAGAGAAGGTTCTGAAGCGTGCAAAAGTGTACCTGGCTGAGAGGTGTGCCATGTTTCAAGAGGGGAGGTGCAGTGGCTGGAGTCCTTCCTAAAAAGGGAGGACCGGAGGGGTGTTCGGTGAAAGATATACTCCTCGAAACCTCTGAAGAGGTTTAAAAAAATTCCCTCTTTAATGGTTTATCTAAATGTGGTTTTAAGAAAGGGTCATCATCAAGTTTGTCTTTCTTAGTCTTTTGTCTTAATGGACTAGTATGCTGAGGTGCGCCCCTTTCATTGGTACTGCCACTAAGATGTCTATCTTCAGAATTATATTTAGATGGCGTTAACATTTCTTTATGTTTATTAGTTGTGTGCATGGGGTCACGGAGTGGTATAGTTACATGAGACATCTCGGTAATCACTGATAACTTGTCTGTTGTTTTCCTTTCAGTCTCCTGTATTTGTTTGTTAGCGGATTGTGCATGAGTTGAAAAGTTTGTTCTTTGATTTTTTTTCTTTTGTTGTTTTGTTATAATGGATAAACCTTTTGGACACATTTCCCATATCAGGCTTTGATTTAGGAGGCATTTCTAGGTGATAAATTTACAATAAGTCAATTAACTATTTATTATAATGTCAATTTATCTGTCTGTCTCTTGTAATTTTAGTATGTTTGGTTGAAAGGTGACATATCTTCCCAGTGTAAGTTCATATAAAAAGTATAAGGTTATTTATGTAGTAGTTCTACACAAAGGTTTCTGTCTTGCATATATCAATAGTAGCTTAACGTATTCAATTTAGTGATATCCAAAGTCAATGAGCATTACATATAAATAATAATCCTACAATTGTAGTATTAATCCGACATAGATACCCAATAATATCTCTTCAATTAATGCATGAGACTAATGCTTTTAACACCTTGAGAATATATAAGTTAAAAATGTTAAATACATCATAGACTATACTATCCAACTATCAAACTAATGTGGTATATAATATTCATATCTTATACCACTTGTATGTGCTCCCGGTGGAGATTACTGTTAGAGGGTTTTTGAGTTATAGTTTAGTAGGTGAAGCACAGATTATTGAATTTGACATTAGTGTTTATAACTGAAGAGATGGTAAGAAAAAGCAAATAAAGCTTTTGAGACAACTCAGGTCTCTTTCTCAGACTAGAAGAGACCTACATCATCTTGAAAGCTTGGTTTGCTTTTTCTTACCATCTTTTCAGTTAGCCATTTAAAGGTACCAAACACTGAGGACTCTCAGATTTTGATATTTTTTCTATCTACTAAGGGTGCTTTCACATTAGCGTTCCCCTCCGCAGAACGCTGCGGAGGGGAGCCGCAATGTAAACGCAGCACCGCAGGTCCCTATCTTTAGAATGGGAGCGCACGGTGCTGCGCTTGACTGCGCATGACCGTGCGCACCCATTCACTCCCATATGTGATCTGTGCGCAGGCGGATGCCCGCGCACAAATCACCCAGTCTCGTCCGCACAAGAAATGCAACATGTTGGAGGGGAACGCTAATGTGAAAGTAGCCTAACACGGTACAAACATATATTTGAATAAAATGTCCCTCCTATACTAGCAGGTGATTATGTGTATCAAAGGAGAGCTATCAATGTATTTGAGCTGGATGGATAGAAGCCAACTGGGAATAGTCTAATATGAATAGCCTATGCATTCACATCATACCTAGCTCCTACTTTCATTTTTAAAATATCCCAATATTTCAGTTTGAAAGTGATATTAACAATGATTGAGCCGATCGCTAATTAAAAAAAAGAAAAATAACTAGTAAAATAAAATATAAACAAAGTTGACGCAAGACATTATAAACTACAACCTAAAAATGCAATGAGATGAATATTATAATGTAAAATTGATGTATGTGGGATAAAACATTTTAGTAAAAGAAAAATAAAATGCATGCTTGTAGTTCAGAATAAGCTTGACCACTAATGTATCTATGAAATGTAAAATGAGATCATTTATAGTATGATTCATTCATACAAAAACAGTTTAAAGCATTCTATGAAGATAAATACAGCAAAAATGTGACAATTTAACTACTAATAGTAGCAATGATAATGCTAAAATGAAATGATTAGTATTCATTCAGTTTTTATACTTCTTCATACACCAGAATGTAATGTACTTTAGAAAATTACAAATTAAAAATAAACATGGTTACGAGAGATTTGTTTATTTATTTCATATCAATTTAAAATTCTGGCTGGTCATTCAGACGAACAAATCACATTACAAAAAATTGCATTTACATATTAATCACAAGGAAAACAGAACTTCTAAATTTTTACGGATGGCTGTTTTTCTTAATTATATTTGTAACAGTCAAGTAACATCTAATTGGTAATGCTTGATAGGGGACTAGAAACAATTTTTTTTCAGGACGAACAAATGCTCAAATTTTTTTAGCCTTAAACAGAAACTTTAATAAAAAACAAAAGGTAGAAGAGAAATCTTTTTACATTTCATTGTAATTACTTTTGACAAATAAAATTAGAAAAATAAGAAGAAATTAAATAAAGTCTATTTTAATTTTGTAAGCAATATCTTTGCAAAGTACAGTTATATTAATTAATGTTAGTTAATGCACATGTATATTGGAGGCTTTGTCCACTACTTGATCTACTAGACTTTTATTTGAGGAAACCAGAAGGAGATGCAGTGATGAATACATAGGGGTTGTTCCAGTCCTTTAAGCATCTTTTTTTTACACTTGCCTGGGTCCATTAATTTGGGGTTGTCTAGTAATCAAACACCAATTAACCCCTCCCAACATAGACTACTCTGGTACTGCCCTGGCTTTGCTGCCGATGTATAGAGTGCACACAGAAGCTGAGCCTGTACCATGTATGGTGGTTGTTGATTATTCACAGATAGGCATGGAAGTGGACCTCTTTTGGCCACATCCAAAGCTAATTACTGCTTATTGTGAACAATGCCGATATGGGCCAGATTATGAATGCTATACAACTAAAGGCACATTTAAGGGAGATAAGAGTCACCCAAGTGTCAAATCAGACCATTTGGAACCATTTACATCTGTCATGGTTAGAGAGAGGTGCATCTGCTAGTCTCCAACCACCATCTGTCCTGCCTACTTGCACAACCTGACTGAAGCAATGGTCCACAACTGGGTGACAGTCCCTGCTCTCACTAGGTGCCCGGACTTACAGGAATAATGGAACAGTAGCTCCCCCGGAAGCAGCAGATGTGAAACAAATGTTGGGGCTGTACCTGTTGTGCATGGCACAGAGAGACGCACAACTCTGAGTGTAACAATGGTAAGCAGCAATATTAATTGGGACCCCACAGGCACTTTATTTATGGGCTGGGATACCCTTCTATAGTGTGGGTGTCTCGGTGGTCACTTTCTGCTAGAACCTTTGGTTTACAATAGGTGTATACCACTTCTATTATCTGCATGACTTTTCTCTCCTCTCTCTTGCCTTTTACTTGATCTATGGTTACATTGGTCTATGGCTATCAAGATGTAAGAATCTTTTGTCCACAATGAAAATGATTGAATAAACCTTTGCACTTTTGAACACTTGTGTTGGCATATCTTGAGCATTAGCACGCTCTTAGTGTGGGAAGGTATGTCTAGTTAATACAAAACTGTTGTCCTACACTTTAATAGTGATACTGTGACAAGCCCCTACTACTTGAATAACATCAATAATCATGTCATTATGCCTCTGCATGAACAACACAGGCCTGATCTATTTCTTCATGGATGACAATGCTGCAGCTCAATGAGGTTACATCATTAGGAGATGGCTGCTGGAGACTGGGGTACCTCAAATGGAGTGGCCTGCCCTTATTCCAGACCTGAATCCCATAGAAAACCTAGGAATCAGCTTAGTAATTGTGCATAGGCTTGTAACTCTGAACATCAGAGCCTCAATGACCTAAGGGCCATTTATCTAGAAGAATGGGATTCCATGCCTTAGCAGACAATGATTTGAAATGTGAACAGCTGCAACATATGCTCAAGGCCATCAGTTTTTTTGGCTTTTGTTTGAATAAATATTTTTGAGATGAGGAAATCTCCATTGCATGCTTTTACTTAAATGCCCTACTTTCATCATAAAGTATCACTGTGACATGAACATTATTTTTCCCATAAATGTCCCCCGAAAGCCAAATATCACTAACTTTTTGTGAGTA
Organism: Allobates femoralis; assembly: GCA_033576535.1. Classification (NCBI taxonomy): domain Eukaryota; kingdom Metazoa; phylum Chordata; class Amphibia; order Anura; family Aromobatidae; genus Allobates; species Allobates femoralis. The sequence continues at coordinate 208,133,716 of JARQOC010000003.1, read as the reverse complement.
GGGTATGCATTCAGAAATTACAGCACTGCACTGCAATGGACTGCATTACTGCTATCTACAATACACTTGTAAGGGCCCTTTCACATCTGCGTTTTTCGTAATTCGCGGCAGATGCGGTGAAAAAACCGCATCTGCCGCGTTTACCGCATAACCGTTCTACTTGCGGCGCGGTTGCGTTTTTTTCTATGCAAAGTATAGGCATACTTGCGGCAGGTGCGGCAAGTGCGGTTTTGCACTTGCGGCAGGTGCGGCCGCGAAAAAAACCGCAGTAAGCCGCGGTTTTTTTCGCGGCCGCACCTGCCGCAAGTGCAAAACCGCACTTGCCGCACCTGCCGCAAGTACGCCTATACTTTGCATAGAAAAAACCGCAACCGCGCCGCAAGTGGAACGGTTATGCGGCAATCGCGGCAGATGCGGTTTTTTCACCGCATCTGCCGCGAATTACGAAAAACGCTGATGTGAAAGCACCTTAAGATGAACGTATATAGTCCCCAAAATTGCCAATTTATCAAAGCCTATCAGCTGCATATTTTTGTAAAATTCAAATATAATTCTATTTCACTTGAATATATTAACTCTTCTGTTATTTAGACTTCCATTCTTTAAGTATTTCTATTTTCCAAACCTGAGCAACTCATTTGATATACGTATCTTTCTCTGTCTATCTCTCTTGCTCTCTCTATTTCTCTATATCTCTCTGCATATGGACATATCTATATACACATATATACAGAGAGATGTAGAGAAATAGAGAGATAGAGAGAGAAAGATATGTATATCAAATGATTATGTATCGATATACGTAGTATTATACTTACTGCTCTTTTGCAATAATGCGATTTGCTTAAGTGATTAATTAACATTTAATAGGTCTTCTATAGAAGAACTGCTTATGTACCATCTTCTGTGAACACTAAACTTACAATGCCAGGTTCATTTTAAACTGACATTTTTCAGATTTATTTGGGCATGATTCAATTTAACATGACAGACAAGATAAATTCCAGTTCATTGAGCCTAGTTTTACATTTGGGTATGAACGTGCACAATGTCTTAAGTGACATGTATTGTGGCATATTTTGAACAGTCTGTACCTGGAATATGATATGCAGATATGCAAACACTAATGAATCATACAGCTGTGCCATTAAAAAACAGTGGGAAAAATAATTATATTTTATTTACTTTTAAAGGTGTCATGTCTCTAAAAAGTACACCCTGTTCAAACGTATTAGAACAATTTGAGGAATTCTTTAGTATTACACCCACCTCCGTGGAATAAATGGATAGCTATGTGACGACAGCAACGGAGAATTAGACCTTGATGAAGATATTGACTTCTTACCCGCTCTTTCTCATGTTTTCTATTACTAAACACACTGTCATATTTTGTTACTAGGGTTTTTTGGCATTTCTGCAACAGTTTTTCAGGCATTAGAACTTCCTGCATAGAGAAATGACATAGACAGTTCCAAAAAAAGGCTTGTCAAGATGGTGAAAGAAACTCCAATTAAAGTTTTGCTACCTTCACACTTCTCCGGAAATGATAAAGATTTAGACCTTTACATTCCACATTTAATTAAGAATATATGTTATCTTATGCACATTCACAAGCAGCCAAAAGAAAAGTGTGAAAGTATCATTAGGTTCTAGCATTTATTTTTAATTCTTACGGTATTGGAGTCTTGACTTCATTTATGTTTTGTTCAAATAAAACTTATGGCTTTTATAAGAGTAATCTGATGCCGTAAATCCATTTGTTTACTTATATCATCATATGTTTCTTCGCAGTAAATATTTTCATGGATGAGATCTATCATTAGGATCTATCTGCACCTGAAGACAGATATGTTATGTCTTACAATTCTGTGGGATCTTACTAAGGTGAAGGGTACATGTAGTATGTATACAAACCACAAAGGTTTGGAGGTTTTTATGGAAAAAATAAGCTATTATGTTGTGTATTCAAAAAGGCCACAGTCTAATCACTAGCAAAAAATATTGAAAAACAAAGAAAAAAGTGGCCAAAAATGAATGAAAATAAACCTATATTGAACGTTGAAGTTTATATGAAAATCGCATGAACAAGTCGGCGGCATTGACACACTTAAACTACTCGAGCAGTTATTTACCTATTTGTTTGTTAAAGCAATCTTCAATTAATGAATTAGCTCCATCATTGCTAAAATAATAAAAATGTGAAGTATATAGTTTACAGTTTTGATAAAAATTGCTTAACCTCTCCTACCGGCAACATAAGTGACATAATCACAGATGAGACTCCAATTTTACAGACTCACATATCCATGTGCCTGGGCCTCAACTGGGGAAAAGCAGGATCTACATACACTTTGCTGTAATTAAAAATAATCTAAGGAAGATGAGTGGATAAGGGAGTTCTCAGTCTCTTAGGTGGTCAAACAACCCAATACACAAAAATGCAGAAAATGAGGACATTGGTCAGTAGTTCCAGATAGACTGGAGCTTTAATACGTCTATGCACCTAGACTTATGTTGCAGCATTCACCAGAAATGTTTTATCCGGTGAGCTGAATTTCTCTTTATACTATATCATACAAAATGACAAATGACCTATTGTATAAATCAGGATGGTTTATGTTACATGTAAAAACTAAAATGAAAAAATACTATATATATATATATATATATATATACAGTGCCTACAAGTAGTATTCAACCCCCTGCAGATTTAGCTGGTCTGATAAGATGCAAATAAGTTAGAGCCTTCAAACTGCAAATGAGAGAAGGATTTATTAACACAAGCATAAATCTTACAAATCAAAAAGTTATGTTGCTCAGTTGAATTTTAATACATTTTAAACATAAAAGTGTGGGTCAATTATTATTCAACCCCTAGGTTTAATATTTTGTGGAATAACCCTTGTTTGCAATTACAGCTAATAATCGTCTTTTATAAGACCTGATCAGGCCGGCACAGGTCTCTGGAGTTATCTTGGCCCACTCCTCCATGCAGATCTTCTCCAAGTTATCTAGGTTCTTTGGGTGTCTCATGTGGACTTTAATCTTGAGCTCCTTCCACAAGTTTTCAATTGGGTTAAGGTCAGGAGACTGACTAGGCCACTCCATCACCTTGATTTTTTTCCCTCTTGAACCAGGCCTTGGTTTTCTTGGCTGTGTGCTTTGGGTCGTTGTCTTGTTGGAAGATGAAATTACGACCCATCTTAAGATCCTTGATGGAGTAGCGGAGGTTCTTGGCCAAAATCTCCAGGTAGGCCGTGCTATCCATCTTCCCATGGATGCGGACCAGATGGCCAGGCCCCTTGGCTGAGAAACAGCCCCACAGCATGATGCTGCCACCACCATGCTTGACTGTAGGGATGGTATTCTTGGGGTCGTATGCAGTGCCATCCAGTCTCCAAACGTCACGTGTGTGGTTGGCACCAAAGATCTCGATCTTGGTCTCATCAGACCATAGAACCTTGAACCAGTCTGTCTCAGAGTCCTCCAAGAGATCATGAGCAAACTGTAGACGAGCCTTGACATGACGCTTTGAAAGTAAAGGTACCTTACGGGCTCGTCTGGAACGGAGACCATTGCGGTGGAGTACGTTACTTATGGTATTGACTGAAACCAATGTCCCCACTGCCATGAGATCTTCCCGGAGCTCCTTCCTTGTTGTCCTTGGGTTAGCCTTGACTCTTCGGACAAGCCTGGCCTCGGCACGGAAGGAAACTTTCAAAGGCTGTCCAGGCCGTGGAAGGCTAACAGTAGTTCTATAAGCCTTCCACTTCCGGATGATGCTCCCAACAGTGGAGACAGGTAGGCCCAACTCCTTGGAAAGGGTTTTGTACCCCTTGCCAGCCTTGTGACCCTCCACGATCTTGTCTCTGATGGCCTTGGAATGCTCCTTTGTCTTTCCCATGTTGACCATGTATGAGTGCTGTTCACAAGTTTGGGGAGGGTCTTAAATAGTCAGAAAAGGCTGGCAAAAGAGATCATTAATCCACACATGTGAAGCTCATTGTTATTTGTGCCTGAACTACTTCTTAATACTTTAGGGGGACCAAACAGAATGCTGGTGGTTTGAGGGGTTGAATAATAATTGACCCACACTTTTATGTTTAAAATGTATTAAAATTCAACTGAGCAACATAACTTTTTGGTTTGTAAGATTTATGCTTCTGTTAATAAATCCTACTCTCGTTTGCAGTTTGAAGGCTCTAACTTATTTGCATCTTATCAAACCACCTAAATCTGCAGGGGGTTGAATACTACTTGTAGGCACTGTATATATATATACAGTATATATTTTTTTTACTTGCAAAATAAAACAATCTGATTTAAAGGGTAGGTCAAGTTCTGATTATGGTATAATACTGGTATTATAATAGTATATAATATTCTTGCAATATTAACACTAGCTACTTTGGCAGTTGTAGATACAAACTTTTTGATCTTTCAAAAAACGTTTACAGGAGTTTTCTTATCAGTGGAGTTCAGGTTTATCTCAATGAAAAAGTTATCCACCTCTTATGCACAAAATATTGAAAATGCA
>JARQOC010000003.1:208064023-208129079 GCA_033576535.1 Allobates femoralis | reverse complement strand
ATAGTTGTGACCTAGACAGCACAGAGGTGTGCCCAGGTCACAGTTGCTGGAAGATGAGGAGATGAAGTCGGACACAGACCAAAGGCTCCTATGTACACGGACTGCTATATTTGAGGTGTTTATATTTCATTTCATACCAGCAAATGCAAACGGCAGCTCCCAGTGGCTGCAAAAACTGCATTTAATTTTGTAATAAAAATAATAATTTAATCAAAAATTATTAATTCAAAAACAAAAAAGACCTGGTGCCTTCTCCTTAAAGACCAAGCCACTTTGCATGTCAATGATCGATCCTCATTTTCCAAATAGGACCAGTGTCAATTTATGCACTAATAACTCTGAAATGCTTCAACTCAGCCCAGTGTTTCTGAGGTTGTACTATTGAGACACCTTGTACTTCATGTCAATATGATTTGCATTTGCATTTATTTATGAATATACTGAAAATTTGTCAGCAAATGTGACAATTTAGCCATTTTATAACTTTTAATTTTTATGTCCTTAAACCAGATAGTTACACTACCCAAATCCAATGACTGATGACGTGTCTGCATTCATAACTGTCCGATGAGTGTCTTATACATCACTAATCTGCAACCAGTGCCCATAGATCCTCACTCTTCTAGACATCTACTCCCTGTCCGTCATGTTGTCTATATACAACTGCCAAAATTCTACGTTCCTGCCCTATTGTGAGATCAGATTACATATTTATATACATATTCCTTACATTCTTTCTCCTCTAGTATGCAGAATCACATTTAATTTACCATTTTACCTATATTTACAGTATATTAAAAGTAAAATATCAAGTTTAAAATTATAAGTAAATTCTTAGACATGCATTGTATTTTACAGTGACAGTTTTCAACATTGTTTCATTCCAATTTTTATAGCTTTAGGGTAAAACATCAAAACTCTTATAGTTTTTTCCCAAGTGGTCATTATGCTACATTTTATATCTTGTCTTTCTAAGTGAAATGTCTCAGTTAATATGATGTTCTCATTTAACTATTCTATTCTTTTTTTAAACAGTTTTGAATAGGTAAATCTTAAAACATGTAAAAGTATTTTAACAACTGCTATTTCAACTATTGCTCAGACAACTGCATGTGTAACCTCATATTAAAGAAACAAAAAGCTTAGGAGGTTTTTATTTCTTATTTTCAATACAAAGAGTAAATTAGACGACTGCATTCAAAAGGATAATTTACACTGTGTGCAGAATTATTAGACAAATTAGTATTTTGATCACATGATACTTTTTATACATGTTGTCCTACTCCAAGTTGTATAGGCTTGAGAGCCAACTGCCAATTAAGTAAATCAGGTGATGTGCATCTCTGTAATGAGGAGGGGTGTGGTGTAATGACATCAACATCCTATATAAGGTGTGCTTAATTATTAGGCAAATGCCTTTCCTTAGGCAAAATTGGTCAGAAGAGAGATTTGACGGGCTCTGAAAAGTCCAAAATTGTGAGATGTCTTGCAGAAGGATGCAGCAGTCTTGAAATTGCCAAACATTTGAAGCGTGATCACCGAACAATCAAGAGTTTCATGGCAAATAGCCAACAGGGTTGCAAGAAGCGTGTTGGGCAAAAAGGTGCAAAATAACTGCCATGAATTGAGGAAAATCAAGCGTGAAGCTGCCACGATGCCATTTGCCACCAGTTTTGCCATATTTCAGAGCTACATTACTGGAGTATCAAAAAGCACAAGGTATGCTATACTCAGGGACATGGCCAAGGTAAGGAAGGTTGAAAAACGACCACCTTTGAACAAGAAACATAAGATAAAATGTCAAGACTGGGCCAAGAAATATCTTAAGACTGATTTTGTCAAAGGTTTTATGGACTGATGAAATGAGAGTGACTTTTGTTGGTCAAGATGGATGGGTCAGAGGCTGGATCAGTAAAGGGCAGAGAGCTCCACTCTGACTCAGACGCCAGCAAGGTGGAGGTAGGGTACTGGTATGTGCTGATATCATCAAAGATTAACTTGTGGGACCTTTTCGGGTTGAGGAATGGAGTGAAGCTAAACTCCCGGATCTACTGCCAGTTTCTGGAAGACAACTTCTTCAAGCAGTGGTACAGGAAGAAGTTGGTATCATTCAAGAAAAACATGATTTTCATGCAGGACAATGCTCCATCACATGCATCCAACAATCCACAGCGTGGCTGGCCAGTAAATGTCTAAAAGAAGTTAAAATAATGACATGACCCCCTTGTTCACCTGATCTGAACCCCATAGAGAACCTGTGGTCCCTCCTAAAATGTGAGATCTACAGGGAAGGAAAATAGTACAACTCTCGGAACAGTGTCTGGGAGGCTGTGGTGGCTGCTGTACGCAATGTTGATCGTAAACAGATCAAGCAACTGACAGAATCTATGGATAGAAGGCTGTTAAGTGTCATCATAAAGAAAGGTGGCTTTATTGGTCATTCATTTTTTTAAGTTTTGTTTTTGCATGTGAGAAATGTTTTTTTCTAAATTTTGTGCAGTTATATTAGTCTACCTGGTGAAAATAAACAAGTGAGATGGGAATATATTTGGTTTTCATTAAGTTGCCTAATAATTCTGCACAGTAATAGTTACCTGCACAAACAGATATCCTCCTAAGATAGCCAAATCTAAAAAAAAAACACTCCAACTTCCAAAAATATTAAGCTTTGATATTTGAGTCTTTTGGGTTGATTGAGAACATAGTTGTTGATCAATAATAAATATAATCCTCTAAAATACAATGTGCTTAATAATTCTGCACACAGTGTAGTTCCTACTTATACCCAAATATCTTTTCCACTTTTATTTGCAGGGAAAGGAAGAGGCAAGGTGAATATGTATCATATATAGATGTAAGGGCAGATTGACATTCATTTGTAAGAGGGTATTTGAGTGCATGAAAGAACTCTATTACTCAAGAAGATGTAACAGTGGTGTAATTATGCATTTTACATCTGTGTAACTATATGCTAGTGGCCTCTAGGGGACAGTATGAAGACTGCTCCCCCATTAGTTGAGAGTTAAATTGGTTGTCTAATGTAATCGGATAATTCTGTAGTCATTCTATGTGAATGCACACTTATCAATCTTCCTAACGCACGCACTGTGTGCTATGAGAATAAGCTGTTTTATAAGCCAAGAACGCATCACAATTATGCAATATGAATTTCCCAGCAACAACATGACTAGTGGCTGCGGCCTCGTTCAATACAAGTGTATGGAGTAGGCGCATCCGACTAGTGGATTGGCTGGCTAGTGGTCGTGACCTTAATTCATACTCTTTTATCAAACAAACCAAACAGAGGATTCATTATGCTTAATAAATTTTTATTTACTGGACTTACAGGAGGATACACACAAAAACGGAGAACTAAGTATTTCACAGTCCCAGGTCCTTATATAATCCTTTTTAGTTATTCCTTAGCATACAAGATATATTGCACAATCCCCATATGGCCTCTGAGTTAGTTAACAGCCTACCAGCCTAAAGAAAGGTCTTTACCTATGTATACAGGTATATAAGTATAGCTGCTCAATGGCCCTCTGAACGAAAGTGCACAGATAAAGTATGCAATATGGTCCCTGGATATTATTGGGCCCGGGACCGCTGTGAGAAGGACCCCTACGACCGTTTCGCAGGCTAATACGCCTGCTTCTTCGGGGGGAAGTGTATTGTTCCGTGCCTGTGGGTCTTATTTAAGCACACACCGCCAGGCTCCGTTACGATGACACCAGAGGTAGGCGGGGCTTCCACCCGGCATCCTGGAACGCTCTTGCATCACATCCTGCTGACGTGTGCTTCGCACAGGCAGCGGAGGAGCGTGGTGTAACCCAGGCAACCAGGGATCCTCCGACACCAACTCCACACCGCCGCTTGCTTGGGACGCATCACCATAGCAGCGGCGGTGAAGGAGGATTTTTACATAATAATTCATACACTTGTATTAAACAAGGCCATACCCACTATTTGGGGGATCTAGCCAGGAACATGCATACCAAATAATTGCAGTCTGTTTCTGGTTAGGAGACAGAAAATCCTCACAGTGCACAGTGCGTGTGCAGAGACAATTGATAAATCTGCAGTCACAAAGAGTGACTGCAGAATTATCAGTTTAGACTGGATAACCCCTTAAATAATGACATTTAATGGTGCTCTTAGTGCGGGGGCTTAGTCTATAAAAAGAAGTTGACATAGTTAGACAAGAGAGTCCCCCAGTAGGAGAGAAAGGATTGACAGGAACTATGCACAATGTCTAGTTTGGCCTTTGCCACCGATCCTTGCAGTTAAAGTACATAATATTGGAATGAACCTGGAGAAATGGGTTGATGTTGTGCTGGCAATGAGGAAGTGGTGCCCTGAAAAGCAAACCCTATCATTTATGCAAACAGGCCCCTATGGGGACTACGGGGTTGGAGCTGTAAAGGACTCCAGAAGCATACAATCAGAGGCCCAAATTCCAGACATAGCTGGTGTAAAGCTAATTTAATGAGGTGGAATAATGGACAAAGGGATAAAGTAGCAGGATGGCAGTGAAGAGCAAATGTAATCAGGTAATTAGACTGATTTTTAGACTGCGGGTCCCTGGCTAAACATGTTTCCAGAATTACTTCTGAAGGTGAGGATGTCTGTACCCCCACCCTTGCTCTGCTTCTGACAAGCACTAGGCTAAACCACCTCACCTCCACTCACAGACCAGGAAGAACAGCAACTCCCTCAAAATAAGGACATCTCCAGGCAACAAAACTGCAGAAACCCTTTGACACAAACTGTGCTAGGGTACTCACAGCTCATTGTTAATACAGAGACATAAACTCTATCAGGGCTATGAGCTCATGTTTGTGGGACTACTTCAAGGCTGAAGGATTGGTCAACCACATCAGCTAACTCACTCAGCAACTAAAATGAGTAATGTAGAGCCACTGTAAGTAACCCTTAATAGACTAAAGGAAATTAACTCCATTTTACTACTATAGAGCAATTCATAGAGACTGCAGAACAGTCTACATGTGACACAGAGCAATTCACAGAGACTGCAGAGCAGTCTAGATGTGGCACCTGAAAGTATTGAAATATGAGGAGCTATGTGCATCAAAGAGAAAAACTGTATATATCCCAAAGACTAACATTTAAAGATTGTACCCATGTTTCACAAGACCATTTAAGCAAAGACTCTTGTTTGATATGATTGACTGTTTTTGTACTTTAACCCTCATAGAGGGCAACAACAAATGGAAATTTTCAATCGACGGGCTGGCTGGGGCGAGCGATGCTGCAGGCCTAACAGGGTTGCTTCACAGCTTTGGCCCGCACTCAAGCTAGACTACCTGGCCCCTTGTCCATAGCCCTTTAATACATTAAGTCAGTAAAAGGAGGTACTGGTAGATGGGATGCATTATCCCATAGTCAAATCTGGAAAATTTAACAAACTGAAGGAATAAACAAAGACAGATTAGGGAGACCATTGGGATGTTGCGAAAGTGACTATCTTTGAGAACTATTAGGTGAAATAATTGAGGGGAGTGGGGAGAAAACAGGAGTGAGAGAAGGAAAGAAAGGAAATGGTGAGAAGGGAGCATACAATAAAAATAAATAATAAAAAAAAGTATTAGCAATGGATTATTTGAATAGATAGGATTAGGGTATCCATATTTCCTGTGTACCTATATCGGGCCCCTCGGGACGGGGGTACTCGGTACCGGACCGGATGGTGCCGGGGAAGTCACGGGTGGCTTGGTCCGGACCGTGTCCCGGGCTCGGCAATAAAAGGGGAATATTTACAGGGGATGTCACTCGTGATGCCACCCACTAAGTGCGGCCAGTGATGGGGCCGCCGCTGCTGCAGAACCTCCGGGGGTGATGGGATGGCAGCGGAGATGGTATAGTTCCAGTGGGAAGAACTGTAACCCCCGGGGCAGTAAGGGTTAAGTCTATGGTGAAGTTGTAGCATACTTACTTGCAGACGCTGCAGGATTTCTCTTCCTTGCTGGTGCTGACAGGCTTGTGGCTCTGCAGGTGGGAATCTGTTGCAACCTGTATGGGAGGAATGGTCTGCAGATAGAGACTGACAAGAGAGGCCAATTCAGGGTTTCCGTGCCTTTACTCTTTGTTTCCTTCAAGCAAGTTACAGGTCATTTGCAGTTGTTACACAGTTCAAGCACAGTTCTCAATACACGGGCACATTCTCCCTCTCCGGGTTCCCTTTGCTCTGCAGCCAGGCCTCTCTCTCTGTGACCCCTCACACAGTCTTTAGTGTCCTTTCCGGGCTGTCTACAGTCTCCATCTGTACGGGTGGTGTGTGGTGCACTGGACAGTATGGCGGTGACTCGGACCCCTCGTGGGCCCTTCTGGCTGTCACTGAGCTGCCTGTCCTTTGGGTTGGGGACCCTAACGTGGAGCTGTGGTCCCCCATCGTGTTGTTTGGGGATCCCGGGTAAACTGCGGTCCCCTCTAGAGCCGACACTCTACTCAGCCCAGCCTCCAGCAGTCCTCAGCACGAGGCTCTACCAGGCTCTCTCCTTTCTGTTTCTCTCGGTATATAGGATGGCTACTCCGCCTGCAGTCAGTTGCTTTAGCTGTGTGTCTAGGGCCCCGGGTTACACCGTCCCTCTCGGCTCTCTCACACTCCTGGGGATCTGACTCTGGATGGGCTTTCTCTCTCCTCTGGCTCGCACTGGCTCAGTACAGATTCTGCGTTCCGTGTGTCTTCACTCTTCCAGGACGTATGATTGTCTCTCAGTCTTTACATCTCAGCCTACTGTGGCCTACTTCTGGGTCTTTACAGCTCGGCTCACTCCGGCCTACTAACTTCCTTCACTCCTCCCCCTTCCTATATACTGTCAAGTCACCTGATTTCTAGTATGCCCAACCCACTCCTCTGATCCACCACCCCTCAATCTCATAGAGTTCTAATCTCAGGGCTGGATGTTACCTTCTCTTACACGTGGGTTGTGTGGGCTGTGAGGGTGTTGGTGTGCAACAATGTCCTACCTGCCTGGCTGCAGTTCCCTTTTGTGGCCTCCTGGACGCAGGGGCACCACACTTACCTACATGAGCCACGAGGCAAGGAGGGGACAAATCCCTTTTGCACTAGGCGGTTTCTGCATGACTGGTAAAAAGAGGGATCAAGTTAGTCAATAAATCTCCCTGTTAAGACCTCTAGGAGAGAAAGTCAGGAGGGTATGGAGTCAATAGGATTGCTGTTGTCAGAATCTAAGCACCTTTTCAGAACTTGAGAAAGTAATTGGAATACTGAATGTCTGGGTTTTATTATTATTATTATTATTATTTATTTATATAGCGCCATTAGGTTCCATGGCGCTTTACATGAGGATAAAGTAGACAAGGACAAGTACACTAAGAGTACCTTTACACGCGGCAACTTTTCTAGGAATTTCACTGACAACTTACTGGTTGCAGTGAAATCATGGAGACATTGTTCTATCTTGTTGCTGTGTACAAATGGAACAATGTGTCCATGATTTCATTGCAACCAGTAATTTGCCAGTGAAATTCCTTGAAAAGTTGCCGCGTGTAAAGGTACCTTAAAAGTAGACAATTGGGACATACAGGTACAGGAGGGGAGGGGGTTTGGTAAAATGATGGGATAAACGATGCAAAGTTCTGTCACAGCCAATAGTGGATTAAGAATTCACAATGCGGTACCTCACATACAGGAACATTTGACCACACAAACAAAAAAATTGGAGGCAAGTGTGAAATATCTGTTAATTGGGTAGGTTTTTCCTGTCCAGTATTTTTTTTTTTCCTTTTACCCTTTTTGCCTCTGATAAAGTTACAACAAGTTGCACAATTCAGACAAGGAAAATTACCAATTTTTTCTAGTACTAAAGAAAAAATTGGGTAAGCAATTTCTGTTTCCTGACTAATTGGTCTTTGATATTGCCTGGTCTTCTAGTACACAGGAGATCTTGGAATTTGAAGGCTTCGATTCTAGGATAAGATTTTCTCGGTAGTGGCCAATGTTTGTACATGCTCCACTCTCTTCTTTAAGAACTCTGAATATTGCAAAAATTTGAAAGAAATTCTTAAAAAGTGCTTTCGAGACATCATCTTTTTCTCCATTGATTTGCTTTAGCCCTAGAACGCATACCTAGGGCCTCGTAGGCCTATCAGGTTACTTGTTTTCTATTTTCTGTAAAAGTACTTTAGTTTGAATTTTGAAAATCTAGGTAATACTCAGGTATATAGTTGTTAGTAATTTCTAGTTATTCATATATTTTTATGTTACAGACATTTCGGTATAACAACCTTTTTTTGGGACTACCCCATATTCACGCACCTGGGGCCTTTTAGGCCTGTACTAGGTTTACATGTGATACTCAGTCTTTTTGTCTGTATTGTTGCTGGGGAAGAACTTTTATGACTCTGCTATTGCTGGGAAGAGTGTGGATTCTGCATGACAACGTGGTCATGTGATCTTGGAAGGGAGGCTCCCTCACAAAGTCATGTGTCTCTGACCTCATCGCAGGTCTTTTTGTCCTAATTGCTGGAGAGACTTTGGAGGAAGAAGTCAGCTTTCTTTTGTCTGGAAATAGAAACTTTCTGAGCTCCAAAACCAGAGGCTTCTACTGCACTACAAGAAAGTGATCTGTTGGAGGTAAGAGGAGGGGGGCTGCACTTTATCTGCTTTATATCGCTTGGTGTGCTCGGACCCTAACAAAGAGTCTTATCACATACTGTTTACAGTCCACAAGCCTGATTGTAATCTTTTTTTTTTTTCTGTTCTACTTGCGGACAAAATGTATGCAAGGAACATTTAGCCGGAAAAATAATATGCGAGAATTGTCGGGGGAATATGTAAAGTTACAAATAAATATTCCTGCACCAAGTTTGCTACAACCAAAATATGTTTTCATAAAAAAATTGTATATAGAATGCCTATATTTGGCGTGCCCGTTTACTTACTTTTTTGTTGTTTTATGCACATAATTTTGTTATGAAATATACACATCTTAGGCTGTGTTCCCAGTAGTGCTGGGGTTCGCCAGAAGGGGATACATAATGGATCTGACCTCCTGGTAACTCCAGCTAAGGCTGCCGGAATGGCAGGATTCCGCCAGCCTTAGCTGGGGTCACCAGGAGGTCAGATCCATTACGGATCCCCTCCTGGCGGACCCCAGCGCTACTGGGAATGCATCCTTACTTTGCAATTGTAAAATACATTTTGAAAAGTATTTTTATTTGAGCTATACCGTGTTATTTGCACACAGGCCTAAAAGGCCCCTGGTGCGTGAATATGGGGTAGTCCCAAAAAAATGTTGTTATACCGAAATGCCTATAACATAAAAATATATGAACAACTGGAAATTACTAACAACTATATACCTGAGGAATACCTAGAGTTTCAAAAATCTAACTAAAGTAATTTTACAGAAAATAGAAAACAGGTAACCTGGCAGGCCTGCGAGGCCCCAGGTATGCGTCCGCCAGCCTTAGCTGGGGTCACCAGGAGGTCAGATCCATTACAGAATCCCGTCCTGGCGAACCCCAGCGCTGGTGGGAATGCATCCTTACTTTGCAATAAACTTTGAAAAGTGTTTTTTTTTAGTTATTCCATGATGATTGTAAACAGGCCTAAAAGGCCCCAGTTGCGTGAATGTGTAGATTTCTAACTATGGGTATGCGTTCTAGGGTTAATAAGCCATTACTGAGTTGCAATAGAAGTTAGTGCCATACAATCTCAACTATCAGTGACTCATTTATCCAGGAAGTGGAATATCCTTAAAAGCAAAACCAACATGCTTTTAGAAGAAAATTGCAAAACTTTACAAGACAGAAAATTACAGAAATTTCAACAGGAAAGCAATGACAACATTCACAGCAAGGTTTATAGATGGATTAATTCCTTTATTACAAAAACATAGCACCAAAACCCCAATCAACGCCACCATAGTTCCTTCAGTTCTTTGATCCACACCTCTACTGGTTAATACAGCAAGCCTCTTTTTTATTGAAACAATACAGGAGAGGAATACAATACGGAACCACCAGTTTATTGAGGTGAAAAAAGAAAATATTTTTTCTTAACCCTGGAAAAAAGGCACATCTTGTTCTAACATTATCAGGAGCCACAAAGACATACATTCAAGGATAGAAATAAAAGCAGGGCTTTTTTTGTGCCGGAACGGGCCGGTACGCCGTACTGGAAAATCCGGGAAGACCCGGTGCGATCCGGTACGGCGTACCGGAATATCAGCTGCCTGCCGCCGCCCCACCCATCTGTGCAGCCCGCAGCAGACAAGCATTCCCTCTCCTCTGTGGGAGAAATGCACCGCAGAGGTAGCAGCAGCCAGCCAGGACCACCATGGGCGTGGACGCACACTTCTGGTCCAGTGAACACCGCTGATGGCAGCGGTGTGGTTTCTGTCGGCTAGAGCCAGGACCTCTTTGGGAGTGCTGAGTGTGGAGTCAGACTCAGTGCTGAGAGCAGACTCCGGAGGAGCGGGCGGGAGCCAGTGGCACAGCACTGTCAGGTGAATGGACGGCAGAGGAGAGGAAGAGAGGACAGCAGAAGAGAGCAGGTGGTGAGTGGCCCGGAGGAAAAAAGGTGCAGTATGCTGTGCAGCCAGGTTTTGTGTGCAGAGTGACTGTGTGTGCAATGTGTGTGTGTGCAATGTGTGTGTGCAATGTGTGTGGCTTTGTGTGTAACTGTGTGCAGTGTGTGTGCAGTGTGTGTGCAATGTGTGTGGCTTTGTGTGTAACTGTGTGCAGTGTGTGTGCAGTGTGTGTGCAATGTGTGTGGCTTCGTGTGTAACTGTGTGCAACGTCCTGCTACACAGTGCACGCTGCAGTGCCGGCCCCAGGAGCAGAAGAGCCTGTGGAGCTGCCCTGTGGACTGTGGAGGGCTGGAGGCAGAGACAGAGCAGCCGGGAGGATCACAGTGAGTGTAAAATAAATGTAATGTAAATAAAGATAAAGTTGGCTGCACTGTGCTCGTGATGGGGGCCTCCAGCCTCTGTCCTCCTGCACTCACCCTCCAGCCTCTGTCCTCCTGCCCTCACCCCTCCAGCCTTTGCCCTCCTGCGCTCACCCCTCCAGCCTCCGTCCTCCTGCCCTCACCCCTCCAGCCTCCATCGTCCTGCCTTCACCCCTCCAGCCTCCGTCCTCCTGCCCTCACCCCTCCAGCCTCCTTCCTCCTGCACTCACTCCTCCAGCCTCTGTCCTCCTGCGCTCACCCCTCCAGCCTCTGTCCTCCTGCCCTCACCCCACCAGCCTCTATCCTCCTGCCCTCACCCCTCCAGCCTCCATCCTCCTGCGCTCACCCCTCCAGCCTCTGTCCTCCTGCGCTCACCTCTCGAGCCTCTGTCCTCCTGCCCTCACCCCACCAGCCTCCGTCATCCTGCACTCACCCCACCAGCCTTCATCCCGGTCTAACCGCCTGCCCAACATATACTGTGCTGCTAACCACTGAGCCATCATACTTTGCTAACCACAGAGACATTGCGCAGTGCTAACCACTGAGCCACCGTACAGTGCTAACCACTGAGCCACCATACAGCACTATCCACTGAGCCACGATACAGTGCTAACCACTGAACCACTGTACAGTGCTAACCACTGAGCCACCGTACAGTGCTAACCAATGAGCCACCATGCAGTGCTAACCACTGAGCCACCGTATACAGTGCTAACCACTGAGCCACTGTATACAGTGCTAACCACTGAGCCAATGTATACAGTGCTAACCACTGAGCCACCGTACAATGCTAACCACTGAGCCACCGTACAATGCTAACCACTGAGCCACCATATACAGTGCTAACCACAGAGCCACCATATACAGTGCTAACCACTGAGCCACCGTACTGTGAGTGTATGCCCCTGTGAGTGTATGCCCCTGTGAGTGTATGCCCCTGTGTGTGTATGCCTCCCCCCCTGAAAATAAGACTGGGTGCAACGTTCGGAGCAAATATATTAATATATTAAATATATAAATCTCGCCCGGCCCCTGACGGCAGCCCGCCTCCAACCCTGCCCTCCCCAGACCCCCTCCTCTTCGGCTCCGAGAGGCGTTCCAGGAAATATTTTTTTACAAAAAAAAAGCACCGAATAAAAGTAACCTCTTAAGTGATATTTCACCTGTGACTTCAGTTTCATTGTATATGTAGTGGAAAATCCTTGTGGTCTCCTATATATGGGGGTTACCACTCTCCATTCGAGATACTGTAACGCTAGTCATAAATTTACCATCTGCTGTGGTAAAACTTGACTTCCTTTAACCTCTAATTTTACTAAAGCCAGACAATTGAAATCCTAAAGACATTTTCAAATTCTAGAACAGGTGCCTAGACCCAGAAATGGGACAACGATAAGTTTATGGTCCAGTTCAATTACCAACGACCAACGATGAACGACCTCATCATTGGTCATTGGTAAATGTCAAACACAACAATGTTGTTACGACATCACCGCAACGTCACTAAACCGGTGACATTGCAACGATATCATTGCTGATATCGTTGTGTGTGACGGGGCCTTTAGGCTATTTTCACATCTGCATTTCTCAGCATTTCTGGCAGATCTGGCAGTTTACCAGATCTGCCGGTAGCGCAAGACTGGGTTTGGCCTAATGCATTCCCTATGGGACTTGCAGACATGTGTGGCACTTGCAGTTTTGTACATGCAGGACTAGCGGTGAGTCAAGAAAAAGCTGCTAGTGCCGGATTGGCCAGATCACTGCAAAGCCGCAAGTCCCGTACATGTACGCAAGTCCCATAGGGTAAAAGGATAAGCTTCTTCAATAGATACAGTTAGGGCCAGAAATATTTGGACAGTGACACAATTTTCGCGAGTTGGGCTCTGCATGCCACCACATTGGATTTGGAATGAAACCTCTACAACAGAATTCAAGTGCAGATTGTAACGTTTAATTTGAAGGGTTGAACAAAAATATCTGATAGAAAATGTAGGAATTGTACACATTTCTTTACAAACACTCCACATTTTAGGAGGTCAAAAGTAATTGGACAAATAAACATAACCCAAACAAAATATTTTTATTTTCAATATTTTGTTGCGAATCCTTTGGAGGCAATCACTGCCTTAAGTCTGGAACCCATGGACATCACCAAACGCTGGGTTTCCTCCTTCTTAATGCTTTGCCAGGCCTTTACAGCCGCAGCCTTCAGGTCTTGCTTGTTTGTGGGTCTTTCCGTCTTAAGTCTGGATTTCAGCAAGTGAAATGCATGCTCGATTGGGTTAAGATCTGGTGATTGACTTGGCCATTGCAGAATGTTCCACTTTTTTGCACTCATGAACTCCTGGGTAGCTTTGGCTGTATGCTTGGGGTCATTGTCCATCTGTACTATAAAGCGCCGTCCAATCAACTTTGCAGCATTTGGCTGAATCTGGGCTGAAAGTATATCCCGGTACACTTCAGAATTCATCCGGCTACTCTTGTCTGCTGTTATGTCATCAATAAACACAAGTGACCCAGTGCCATTGAAAGCCATGCATGCCCATGCCATCACGTTGCCTCCACCATGTTTTACAGAGGATGTGGTGTGCCTTGGATCATGTGCCGTTCCCTTTCTTCTCCAAAGTTTTTTCTTCCCATCATTCTGGTACAGGTTGATCTTTGTCTCATCTGTCCATAGAATACTTTTCCAGAACTGAGCTGGCTTCTTGAGGTGTTTTTCAGCAAATTTAACTCTGGCCTGTCAATTTTTGGAATTGATGAATGGTTTGCATCTAGATGTGAACCCTTTGTATTTACTGTCATGGAGTCTTCTCTTTACTGTTGACTTAGAGACAGATACACCTACTTCACTGAGAGTGTTCTGGACTTCAGTTGATGTTGTGAACGGGTTCTTCTTCACCAAATAAAGTATGCGGCGATCATCCACCACTGTTGTCATCCGTGGACGCCCAGGCCTTTTAGAGTTCCCAAGCTCACCAGTCAATTCCTTTTTTCTCAGAATGTACCCAACTGTTGATTTTGCTACTCCAAGCATGTCTGCTATCTCTCTGATGGATTTTTTCTTTTTTTTCAGCCTCAGGATGTTCTGCTTCACCTCAATTGAGAGTTCCTTTGACCGCATGTTGTCTGGTCACAGCAACAGCTTCCAAATGCAAAACCACACACCTGGAATCCACCCCTGACCTTTTAACTACTTCATTGATTACAGGTTAACGAGGGAGATGCCTTCAGAGTTAATTGCAGCCCTTAGAGTCCATTGTCCAATTACTTTTGGTCCCTTGAAAAAGAGGAGGCTTTGCATTACAGAGCTATGATTCCTAAACCCTTTCTCCGATTTGGATGTGGAAACTCTCATATTGCAGCTGGGAGTGTGCACTTTCAGCCCATATTATATTATATATATAATTGTATTTCTGAACATGTTTTTGTAAACAGCTAAAATAACAAAACTTGTGTCACTGTCCAAATATTTCTGGCCCTAACTGTATAGAATAAAAAACACCAGGCACAAAATGCACTAAAACCCACAGATAAAAAATCTCAGAATAAAGTCCAAAACTATTGAATATTTGAATTTTGATCCAACATATTAACTCTATTAGTTGCTGAGTGTATTTTTTACATTTTATTATTAGAGCCAGCAACAAATGGTGTATATTAGCAGCAACTACATTGTGAGTATTAATTGTTTGAGACCTTGCCTTATTTAGGTTCCCCATGCTTCCCACTGCACATTCTATCTATTATCTATTGCTACTGGCTCCCATATACTATTATTATTTTTGCTGCTACTTTTCCCTTGATATATTTTATTTCATTATTGTACCCGATCTGATATGTGTCCCACGTTTCCCTTTTTATAGTCCACTTTATATTAAATAAATATTTGGCAAAATTAATTATTGTGGACTTTATTCTGAAAACTGGCTTCTTTTCCAGTATGTCAAATACATTCAATAAAATGTAAGTTATACATCCATTCTTGTGATCACATTACCGTGAACATTCAAATTATTTTGTTTAATAACAAAACCATGTACTATGTATAAGCTGTATATATTGTACCATATTATATTTTTATTCTTGTACTTGTTTATGTTTTTCCCTTTCCTCAGTGATATTGGGAGTAAAACCCATAAAGGATCGAAACATTCATATTATTATTGTCACATTTTGACATTGTGTGTATCCACTATATGTCTGTATTTTGAAATAGATTATAAAGTATTTGCATCCTTCAGCTTAAAGTGTGAGAAGAAATTCTCCTTATATACAGATGTAGCAATGTTGTGATATTAGGTTAGCAAGTCTAAATACCGGGTTACACCTTACGATGTCTCAGCAATCCGACCAATGATCCAACCCTGCCGGGATCGGTGGGACATCGTTAAGCTGTCAAACAGGCAGACTGACCAACGATCAGCACCAGCAAGAATGCTGCTAACCAATGTAAACATTGGGTAACTAAGCAGAGCTCTGCGCTTAGTTACCCGACATTTACCCTGGTTACCATCTCCCAGAGCTTGTTGTGCGGCGCTGGGAGATCGTTCATCGTTGGTCTGCCGCTGTCACACACGGCGATGCTGGCCACCCAGCGGGAGACCAATGACAAATTTATGGTCCAGTCCATTTACCAACGACCAACGATGAACGACCTCAATGTGGTCATTGGTAAATGTCAAACACAACGATGTTTTACGACATCACCACAACATCACCAAACCATTGACGTTGCAATGATATCATTGCCGATATCTTTGTGTGTGACAGGGCCTTTAGGCTACTTTCACATCTCCGATTCTCAGCATTTCTGGCAGATCTGGCAGTTTGCCAGATCTGCCGATAGCTGGAACACTTGCGCAAGACTGGGTTTGGCCTAATGCATTCCCTATGGGACTTGCAGACATGTGCGGCACTTGCAGTTTTGCACTTGCGGGACTACCGGTGAGTCAAAAATTGCTGCTAGTGCCGGATTGGCCGGATCTCTGCAAAACCGCAAGTGTCGTACAGGTATGAAAGTCCCATAGGGTAAAAGGATAAGCTTCCTCAATAGATATAGAAAAAATACCAGGCACAAAGTGCAAAAAAAAAACACAGATAAAAAACTCAGAATAAAGTCCAAAACAATTGAATATTTGCATATTAATCCAACATATTAACTTAAATTGTGTATATTAGCAGCAACTACATTGTGAGTATTGATTGTATGAGACCTTGCCTTATTTAGGTTCCCCATGCTTCCCACTGCACATTCTATCTATTATCTATTGCTACTGGCTTCCATATACTATTATTATTTTTGCTGCTACTTTACCCTTGATATATTGTATTTCATTATTGTACCCGATCTGATATGTGTCCCTCTTTTCCTTTACTAGTGATGGGCGAATCCTAAATTACTCGGAATCGCTTGACTCTAGCGAGTCCGAGCCCAGGACTCGCTACTCGTTGCGAGTCTAGCGAGTCCAATGTTAATGAATGGGGAAGCGAGTAATAGCGAGTAGTGTGAGATTTACAAATCGCAGATGTGTGTCGGAAGCTTCAGCCTGAAGCAATCCGAGTTTTGTCATTTATTTGCATTGGACTCGTTTACTTTGCAACTGTAATCGCTGGGAAACTCGCACAGATAAGAGTCCTGTCTCCTCAGTGTGCTGGCTGCCACAGCTCCAGGGTCCTAGAGCCCGCCTGCTACCTGATGTAGCAGTGCTGAGATTGTTCTCAGTCTGCTCATTCCCTGTGTACAGACATGAATGTCTGTGCACAGAGATGATGTAGCAGAGCTGAGATTGTTCTCAGTCTGCTCATTCCCTGTGTACAGACATGAATGTCTGTGCACAGAGATGATGTAGCAGTGCTGAAATTGTTCTCAGTCTGCTCATTCCCTGTGTACAGACATGAATGTCTGTGCACAGAGATGATGTAGCAGTGCTGAGATTGTTCTCAGTCTGCTCATTCCCTGTGTACAGACATGAATGTCTGTGCACAGAGATGATGTAGCAGAGCTGAGATTGTTCTCAGTCTGCTCATTCCCTGTGTACAGACATGAATGTCTGTGCACAGAGATGATGTAGCAGAGCTGAGATTGTTCTCAGTCTGCTCATTCCCTGTGTACAGACATGAATGTTTGTGCACAGAGATGATGTAGCAGAGCTGAGATTGTTCTCAGTCTGCTTATTCCCTGTGCATAGACATCTATATTTATGCACAGGGGATGTAGCAGAGAGGACATCGCGTTTTGGACTGCGTCGGACGGAAGAGGATTTTTTTAATTAAAGATGGAGTCCCTAATGGCTTTTTTTTTTATTTCTAATAAAAAATTTTCTTTGTGTTGTGTTTTTTTTAAAACAATTTAATAGAAATTCATGGCGGTCATGTCTAATATTGGCGTGACCGCCATAAATTTCGGGCTTAGGGCCAGCTGATAATACAAAGCTGGCCCTAACCTCTTTATTACCCAGCGTGCCACCGCTACCAGGGCCGCTGGAAGAGCGGGGTTCAGCGCCAGAGGATGGCGCTTCAATGAACGCGCCATCTTCTGGGGCGGCTGCGTGCTGCAATTTGCAGCGGGGGGTGCCCAGAAAGCTTGGGCATCCCTGCGCTGCAGATTCCAGCCCCCAGCTGCATAGCTGTACCTGGCTAGACATAGAAATTGTGCGGAGCCCCACGCATTTTTTTAAAATTATTTCATGAAATTCTGAGATTCTGACTCTGACTCTGACTCTGAGACTCTGACTCTGAAATTCATGAAATAATAAAAAAAAAATGCGTGGGGCTCCGCGCAATTTCTATGTCTAGCCAGGTACAGCTAAGCAGCTGGGGGCTGGAATCCGCAGCGCAGGGATGCCCAAGCTTTCTGGGCACCCCCCGCTGCAAATTGCAGCCCGCAGCCGCCCCAGGAGATGGCGCGTTCATTGAAGCGCCATCCTCTGGCGCTGAACCCCACTCTTCCAGCGGCCCTGGTGGCGGTAGCACGCTGGGTAATAAAGGGGTTAATACCAGCTTTGTTATACAAGCTGATATTAAGCCCGAGATTCTTAATGTCAGGCCACGTTTGACCCAGCCACTAAGAATCTCCAATAAAGGGTTAAAAAAACACAACACAGAGAAAAATTTTTATTTGAAATAAAAAAAAAAGCCATTAGGGACTCCATCTTTAATTAAAAAAATCCTCTTCCGTCCGACGTAGTCCAAAACGCGATGTCCTCTCTGCTACATCCCCTGTGCATAGATAGATGTCTATGCACAGGGAATAAGCAGACTGAGAACAATCTCAGCTCTGCTACATCATCTCTGTGCACAGACATTCATGTCTGTACACAGGGAATGAGCAGACTGAGAACAATCTCAGCACTGCTACGTCATCTCTGTGCACAGACATTCATGTCTGTACACAGGGAATGAGCAGACTGAGAACAATCTCAGCACTGCTACATCATCTCTGTGCACAGACATTCATGTCTGTACACAGGGAATGAGCAGACTGAGAACAATCTCAGCACTGCTACATCATGTCTGTGAGCAGGCGGGCTCTAGGACCCTGGAGCTGCACAGAGAAGACAGCTGGACTCGGCTCGCAATGTAACAGCAGTTACTTTGCGAGTTTCCCTGCTATCACTGGCACAGTAGCCGAGTCTAATGCAAACAATGGCAATCCTAGTTTTGTCAGCGTTTCTGACAAAACTAGGATTGATATTGATTTGCATTGGACTCGTGCGAGTAATCACTGGGAAACTCGCAGAGTACCGAGTCCTGCGAGTCCCTTACTACTCGCCGAGTAATGAGTCCTAGTGAGTAGATTCGCCCATCCCTATCCTTTACCTTACCTTGTTCCTAACTTTAATCTATTGAATACCTCAGTTTAGAGGTTATTTTATAGTCCACTTTATATTCAATACATATTTGGCAAAATTAATTATTGTGGACTTTATTCTGAATTTTTTTCTGTGGGTTTTTTGTGCACTTTGTGCCTGTTGTTTTTCTATAGAAGATATTTGGTGGAGACGATTGATGATAAGGGCAGGGGAATTGTGGAGACAGGATATTAAATAGAAATTTTCACTTCTTCTTTCTTTCATCCTGGACTGGACTGGGCTCAATAAAAGTTATGGATAGTATAACTCTTTAAATGTAATTAGGTTATGTTTGCCTGTAATCAACAGCTCCAACAATACTATCATAAAATGGCTACACAAGCTGCGTAGTCACACCATGCATTTATTTTATATATCAAGCGGATAAACTAAGCAGTTATATAAGTGCATAGTTTATGGATTCACTTTTAAAAGCTTGATCTATAATTAATCAGGCAACATTTTCATAGTAATCAGCGTGGAAAATTGATAATTCTAAAGTGTCACTTTTTCTTTCAATCATGCAGTTTTTTAAAAAAAATGTAAAACTTCATTTCCATTTATAGATCTTTGAAATATATTAAGATCTTAAGTGAAAAATGGGAGCAAACAGACATGCTTTTCCTGTAAGTGATCAGTCAATACCAGATAAGATCACACTATCAAGAGCACAGACTTGATATTTACCCGTTTGTGATGTTATCAAGCTTAGTAATTGTATTGCATCATGTAACATTCGGTCAACTGTCAGAATAAAGTATGACCTGTTGTAATATAGTAGTTATAGTGTATTCATCGATTAGCTGTTTTGTTATTTATTTCTGTTGATTTAAAGATACAAAGCCTGCTTTTAATTGAATTTTTGCAACGTTAATCAAGAAGGTAAGAAAAGACATCTTCATCTTTACGCTTATACACCATCATGTCATCAATACTTTATAAACAATCCTTTATAAATTCATTCTAGTGATATCTTAATTTGAAACAACTTTTTTGCTTTGATGGTAAAATCCATCTAAAAATTCAAGTCAGTTTCAAATAAAGATTTATTAAAAGTTTCAAAAACAAATGAAATAAAAAGTTCCATATAATTGTTCTATTATTACCTCTAGCATTAAAAAGGCAATAAATGACAAGAAAGCTTATTAAAATAACATCAATTTCAGAGGTCATCATTAGCATTTAAGCATCATAAAAAATCTCAATAAAATCTCTAAAAGCTGGACAAAAGAGAGAGAACAAAGCTTTGTGACTGCACGAGTTATGTTCATGAGTCATAAAAGAACAAAACTCTAATTCTGTTCGATTTTCTAATAGTAACAAAATTACAGATCAATCAACAATAGTAGGGTAGCCATGTTTATTATACTTTTACATTTTTCTAAAGTCAATAAAACTCTTTTATTAGTTTATAGCGTGCAAGGTATGGTTTACAAGGAATTGGTTTAAAAGGTATAGTTTGTAACTGGATTGTAAATTGACTGATAGACCTTGTCCAATAAGTTATGGTAGATAATTCATACTGACCATTATTGTTAAAAGGTGTAATCCTATATTGAATGTTACAGCACATGACAAATATATACCACAACAATATAATTGGCAGGGAATTGTTGTGGACACAGAGGTCGTTTCTGCATTTCTCTTGCACAGTTGTGCTCCTTATCACCTGTTGTGCGAAGAACTGCAATAAAGTCCCATTCAAGTGATTTGGATTGAGTTGTGTTATCACAGTTGCACAGCCAGTGGGTTAAATAATGCTGTGTGGGGAAATCTGATGAAGAATCATGATGGTCAAATTCCAATTAATTGTAAGTAATAATAATATTAATACGTCATCACTTAGTTTAGTTGTAAAAGTTTGTTATTTTATTACTACATGTGAACAAAGTTATTCAAGTGGAATTATTTTCTGAGGTTTTACAAGAACTAGCCATTCCAGAATATGGATTTTTATTAAATTTGCAATGCTACATTGAATTTTAATTGTGCTCCAATATACACTGAGCAAATGTGAACACAAAGACTTCAAATCTAAAAATCCAGCAATGAATAAAGATAAGGAGAGAATGGGAAGGGAAGGAAGCAGCTCCACCGCAAATTACTCACAGACTCCTCCACCGGTGTGATGGTTTGGCATCCATCCATGACAATGAAATTAGTGAAGTAAACTGGTGCTTTTTCTTCTTATTAATGGTCCTTTATTTATCTTTAATAATTTAAAGCATCATATGGTCCGCGTTTCGATGAAACCATCTCAATCATTCGCCAGTGATTAGCATATTTGCTAATGTTTAAGATGGTTTCATTGAAACGCGTCTAGCGGTCCCCCATGCGGACCATATGATGCTTTTAATTATTAAAGATTAATGAAGGACCGTTAATAATAAGAAAAAGCACCGGTTTCCTTCACTAACTTCACTGAATAAAGATCGTAATAAAAAATAAATGGAATTTTCTTCTTGTAAACTATCAAGTTTTAACTGAAAATACAAATTAAGCTTCTGAATAATAGTTAATCTTATGGTATTTTTCCCTATACACACGTTTTCTTTTGATTATGTAAACCCATGTTAAGTAGTATTTTCTCTACATGATGCAAAATACACATAATAAAGCATTTTCTTCTGCATATGGTAAATAACATTTTCTCTATTCCCAATCATACTGTTATTTCTTTTCATTAGGCACAGTTGGAGACTACCTAGTGAGAGGAAAGACTATTTCTTACTGCCCAAGAGTACACACATTAGATATAGCTGTTCCCCATGAGGAAGCTTCAAAGCAAATGCTTTACTAAGCATCATGAAGTAGATCCCAATTTTCTTCATTTATCTTAATAAAATTTCTTGCTCACTTAGGTGTACAAGGAAAGCCTTAAATCTGCTTTAAAAAATGTAAAGCATGATGCATAATACATTTTTAACAGTTACTTTCACTAAAGAATTACTGTTTTAACCCTAGAAGTATTTATTTTCATTTTTTACTCCATTTATACTATAAAAATGATCCCATGGTGGTCTTAATAAACTGAAAACATATATCCTCGTTCTGTTCTTCATGCCTCTTCCTAAACCAGAAGACGTGAGGTTACTGCTGGAATCAATCAAGAGAAAATAAGGAGGCCAGTGGGGGATGTAGACATGCATTTTTTTCTTTGTGCAAAACCAGGAACATACAATGTCTTGAAAAAGTATTCATATCCTTTGAAATGTTCCAAATTTTTTCATCCTATACCCACAAACAAATGAATTTTATTGGGATTTTAGACGATAAACCAAAAGTAAGTAGCAAGTATTTGTGAAATGTAAAGGAAACAATACATGGTTTTCTAAAAAAATTTAAAAATATGAATCTGCATTTGTATTTAGTCCTCCTCTGAGTCAAAACTTTGTCTAACCTCTTTTCTCCACAATTAATACTACATGTTTTGGGGGGTATGTCTTTACCAGCATCTAGAGGCTTACAATTTTGCTCATTCTTTTTGCACAATAGATTTGGCTCTTTGAGATTGGCTGGGGATTATCTGTTAATATCAATTTTAAAGTCTTGCCACAGATTCTTAAAGGAATTTAGGTATGGACATTGACTAGACCATGTTTTGATCCAAAACATTCCACTTTAGCTCTGATAGTATGTTTAAGGTAGATGTCCTTCTGGAAGGTTAACCTACACACCAGTCTCAAGTCTTTTCCAGCCTCAAAAAGTCTTCTTATACAATTGCCCTATATTTATCCATCTCTTTCCATCAACTCTGACCATCTACCTGTCCGTGCTGAAAAAATGCTACTTCAAAGGAAGATGCTTCAACCACCATGTTTAATGGTGTGGATCTTTTCTTCAAGTTAATGTGCATTGTTAGTTTTCCACTATGCATATCGTTTTGAATTTAGCCCCAAAAGTTCTACTATGGCCTCATTTGACCAGAGCATTTTATTCCACATGCAAACTGTGTGCCCTACATGATATGTGAAATGTGCTCTGGTGCTAAGACACTAAAGTAGAACTTTTTGTACTATATGAATAACAATGGGTGTCGCAAAACAAACATGGAAAATCAACCTGAAAACACCATCCCCCACCATCAGACACAATGGTAATAGTATCATTGTTGGGTGATGCTTTTCTTCAACACAAATAAGGAAGGTGGTCATGGCTGATTACAAGATTTATGGAGCTAAATACAGGGCAATCCTGGAGGAAAACCGGTTACAGACTGTAAAAACTGGGGCTTAGGTATAACTTCAAGCAAGACAATGATACTAAATTGACCCTATCTCACTGTGATAGAGCTATTTTACAATGAAGAATGGGCAAAAATATCAGTCTCTACATATTGAAAGCTGATAGATACATACTCTAAAATAATTGCAGCATTAAATGCACCAAAAATTGGTCGTACAAAATTTCACTCAGGGAGGCTGCACATCACAATTTTTAGATAAATTTTTTTTTAAATATTTATTAATTCAAGTATCATTTGCTTTACACTTCATAGATACTTGTTTATAGTGTTAGTATCTAATATATAATTGTCTAGCTGCCACTTCCGCATTAGCCGGTCATCTCCCGGCTGCTGGCAGCGGTAGTGTCCCACGCGGTATTCAATCCGCGTGCCAAACCGCGGTACTTCTCTCATCGGTCGCCGCTGCTGCAGTGACCAATCAGAGAAGTAGCGCAGCTTGGCGCACGGTTTGAATGCAGCGTCTCTCAATGGCCGCCGCGGCGACCAATGAGAGGCGCGGCATTCAAGCTGCGTGCGCCATGGTGCCATATTTGAAATACAATGTGCGGCGTTCAGTGTATTTCAAATAAGGCACCATGGCGCGCGCCGCTATTCTGATTGGTCACTGCTGAACACGGCTGCCAATCAAAATAGCGGCGCGCACCATGGCGCCGTATTTGAAATACACTGAGCACCACAAATTGTATTTCAAATATGATGCCATGGCGCAGACCGCTATTCTGATTGGCGGCTGCGTTCAGCAGCGACCAATCAGAATAGCAGCGCACGCCATGGCGCCATATTTGAAATACACTAAGCGCCGCACATTGTATTTCAAATATGGTGCCATGGCGCACGCCGCTATACTGATTGGTCGCTGCTGAACACAGCGGCCAATCAGAATAGCGGCGCACGCCATGGCGCCATATTTGAAATACACTGAGCGCTGCACATTATATTTCAAATAAATGTATTTATTTATTTATTTTTATTCTAGAATACGCGATGCGTTAGAATCGGGCCACCATCTAGTATCTTATAAAATCCAAATAAAATAAATTTAAGTTTGTGGACATAACATGAACAAATATGGAAAAGTTAATTTGGAATAAATACTTTTTTAAGGTATTATACATTTATTATAGGATAGAAGTCATTATTGATCAATCAATAAAATGCTTGCTCCTCATATTGAGCAGGTCTGATGCTCAGACAGGCGCAACTCTAATAAGGCTGGGTTCACACACAGCATAATTTCTGCTTTTTGTGAGGATCCATGTTTGGTGCAAATATTTGGAAACTGGAAACATGTCTGGGCAAAATAGGATGAAAATTGATGTTGGATGCCTGATAGAAACGGTGAATATGTATAAATAGATGTATAAATATGTATAATGTATGTAAATAAACATATTTTTGCTTACAAATCTGATTTAGTGTTTACTTTCCTAGTAAAAAAGGTGTAGGTCTTCCCTGTATTTTCTATTGCCAGCGCAGGTAATCCAAGCAGATACTGAAGGTAAACACCCGTTGCCTGGTGTTACTTTCACTGGCAATAAAAAATACAGGGATGTCCTATTTTTTTATTTAAATAAATAATTAAAAAAATGTTTGACCTTCGCAGTATTTTTGCTTGCCAGCCAAGGTAACCCAGGCAGCTGGGGGATGGAATTCTCATCGTGGTTGGGCCCAAGCATTCTGGGCCCTTATGCTGAAAATCGCAGCCAGCAGCCACCTCTAAATTGGTGCCTCTATGAGGGACGCCAAAACTTGCGGTTACTCTACTGTTCCAGCTGTGCTGCGGGTGGTAGAAGACTGGGTCATAAATGGGTTGAAGTCAGCTTTTTTTGGCAGCTGTCATCAAGCCCTATTGCTAATGTCAGCTGTCAGTATAACAGTCGGCAATTAGCAATACTTTCAGTAAAGAGAAAAAAAACAAATACAGAGAAATCTTTTATTGAATACAAAATAGAGACAACTCGTTATCCACTTTATGAGCTCCCACCAAGTTCCTCTCTGACATAATCCTGTAATTACTGTAATATTATGGTATGGCAGTGTGATGTATCAAGCCACTGCCATCTCTGCCTACTCAAGTGTACAAAGATGGAGGCTGCCTGAGTAAGTGCGCATGCACTCTCTTTGCACCCCTGTGCACTCTCTCTACCCACCCCAGTGTGCTCTCATCCCCTCTTCCTGTGTGCTGTCTGTCCCCTTGTGCTTTCTCTACCCCCTGGTGTTCTCTCTGACTCCTATGATCTCTCTGGCCCTTAGTGCTCTCTCTGCCCCCCTGATGCCCTATTTTTTTATTTAAATAAATAACTTAAAAAAGTTTGACCTTTGCAGTATTTTTGCTTGCCAGCCAAGGTAACCCAGGCAGCTGGGGGCTGGGGGCTCCCACCAAGTTCCTCTCTGACATAATCCTGTAATTACTGTAATATTATGGTAGGGCAGTGTGATGTATCAAGCCACTGCCATCTCTGCCTACTCAAGTATCCAAAGATGGAGGCTGCCTGTGTAAGTGCGCATGCACTCTCTTTGCACCCCTGTACACTCTGTCTACCC
Organism: Allobates femoralis; assembly: GCA_033576535.1. Lineage (NCBI taxonomy): Eukaryota > Metazoa > Chordata > Amphibia > Anura > Aromobatidae > Allobates > Allobates femoralis. Next base: position 208,103,497 of record JARQOC010000003.1, on the reverse strand, counting down.
ACCCCTGTGTGCTCTTTTCCCCTCTTCCTGTGTGCTGTCTGCCCCTTATGCTTTCTCTACCCCCTGGTGTTCTCTCTGACTCCTATGATCTCTCTGGCCCTCAGTACTCTCTCTGCCCCCCTGTGCAATTTCACTGCCTCCCTGTGCGTTCTTTCTGCCCTCCCCTGTCATATCTCTGCCCAACCTGTGCAATCTCTCTGCCCCCTGTGTGATCATTCTGCCCTTGTGTGATCTCTCTTCCCCTGTGTGGTCTCTCAGCCCCACTGTGCAATCTCTTGGCCCCCTGTTTGATCTCTCTACTTCCTTTGCAATCTCTATGCCTCCGTGCTCTCTACCCTCTTCCTGTGTGCTCTCTGAACCCATTCCCCCTGCTGTGGGCTCTCTGCACCCCTGCCTGTTAATTCTTTGACCTGCCCTCCCCTGCTGTGTGCTCTTTGCCTCCTCACAATGCACTCTCTGACCACATCCCTGTGCACTCCTGCCCCTGTGTACTCTCTGCCCTGTGCACTCTGTCTGCCCCCCATTGTCCCCTGCTGTGCACTCTTTGCCCCCCATTACCTACCCTGCTATGTACTTTCTGACCTCACTCTTCCCCTGCTTTATGCTTTATGCTCTTTCCTTATGTGTTCTCTTCCCCCACTTCCCCCCTGCTGTGTGCTCTTTGGCCCACACTCACCCACTGCTGTATGCTCTCTGCCCTTACCTATACAATCTGTGCCACCCACTTCAACCTTGTTGTGCACCATCTTCCCCCAGGTGTGAACCCTCTGCCCACCACTTCCCCCATGCTGTGCACTCTCTGTCCTCCTCCCTGTGTGCTCTCTGCCCCCCACTTTTCCCCTTGTGTGTGCACTCTGCTCCCTCCCTGTGCACTCTCTGCCCTTCACTCCCCCCTGCTATGTGCTTTCTGCCACACATTAGCCTCCCTGCAGTGCACTCTCTGGCACTTATTCCCACATGTTATACATTTTCTGCCTCCCAGTCCACTTTGTTCTGCGTGCTTTGGCCCCTCCTTGTGTGCTCTCTGTCCTCCACTTCCCCCTGCTATTCACTCTCTGGCCCCCACTCTCCCCTGCTGTGTGCTCTCTGCCCCCACTTTCCTCCTGGTGTGTGTTCTCTGCCCTCATTTCACCCCATGATGTGTGCATTCTCTTCCCCTCTCCCTGTGCTCTCTTTGCCCCCAGTTCCCCCTAGGTATGCACACTCTGCCCCCCTTCACCTCTGTTTTGCTCTCTCTGCCCCTTTCCATGTGCGCTCTCTACCCCCACTTTAACCCCTGGTGAGCGCTCTATGCCCCCTATTTCCCCCCTGGTTTGCGCTCTTTGTCTCCCTCACTGTCTGAGTAACTGCATATGGTAAACAAGTACAGGACCTGTGGTGATGTCATAGTCATGTGATAAAGTCACAAGAGAGGACCTGGCTTCACCTTAATAATTTGTAGTGCTCAGATAAAATATACACGTTTCTTAGATAGCTGGCACACACTGAGGCAAGAAAAGTTCTTTTTTTAAAGCAAATATATTTTATTTTTCTCTTTGCTGAAGATATGTGAACAAAAAAATATTCCCACGTTTCGGCTCTACATACTCAAGTCTTCTTCAGGGGATAATTATTTGTAGATATGAGCATAAAGAAAACAGAATAAGTTGTAAAGCACTTTACATAACAAATGAAAAGGCAAACATCTTTATAAACTCAATTTAACATGTGACATACCATGTATATGTGAACACAGTTGCTTGTGAACACAGGTTAAATCTCACAGCTATGCTGTTTTTACCCATACGTAGTGCGGGGAAGTGTTTGTACGTGTCGTAGGGCTTAAGTGACTTATAAAGAGATTCCACATTATGGTATCAGTATGATTTACATAAAATTTGAAAAGAGAAAAAAGAAAAGTTAGGTTCTCTAGAGTTATCTTAGCAGTGTGCTTGCTATACTCTATGAAAGTGGTTTGTAGTTGGTGACTGATGCATACGTTTGTATGCTAGTAGAATCAACTATAGGAAAAAGAAAAAGCAGTTAGAGGGTCTGCAATGTTTTGTTAGGTTTCAAATAAGGTCTGCAAAAAATGAAAACAAGAATTAGAATTTTAAGCAATATACATAAAAAATATACTTCTGGTAAAGCAATATATTGGTAAACTGAGCTGTGTCAAGAATCACTAAATCCCCAGAGTACAGCAGACAAGAGGAGAATCTCAAACAATACAAACACGGCAATTACTATTTACCCAATGAGAAGGGGTAGGGCACAAGGAAGGTTATTGTTACAAGGTTACTTGGTTAATATGCAACCTCGTACTCCTTATTGACCTTAATCCTCTAGGGCTTTTTTTTCCTATAGTTCTTTCTACTAGTATACAAACGTATGCATCAGTCAACAACTACACACCACTTTCTTATAATATATCAAGCGCACCGTTAAAGTAACTCTAGAGAACCTAACTTTTCCTTTTTCTCTTTTCAAATTTTATGTAAATCATACTGGTACCATAATGTGGAATGTCCTTATAGGTGACTTAAGCCCTACAATGCCTACAAACACTTCCCCGCACTACGGTACAGCGGGTAGCAACAGGTAGGCACCGCACGTGCACGCGCACGTTTTCAATGGTTGCTAACGGTACCTGATGCCGCAAATACACGCCGCCACAAGGTGCTACACAGAAGGTATTTTCGTGCCCTGGAAGTGCCGACAGGTGCCGCAGGTTACCTTCTGTGGAGCACCTTCCCTGATTTATACGCCGCTACAACAAGGGAATATGGGCGTACATATTGTGCGCCGTAACTACATAGGAGTGACATAGTAGTGTATTACGTGACGCTCGTACGGTGATTGGACAATGCAATAACATCATGTTGGCCAGCCAGCGCAGGAAGGCTGGCTTATACATGACGCTATAGCAAATGTGTATTGTGACTGGTCAGCTCGTTAAATATGCCGCCCTGTGCAGGGACAGCCAATGAGTACACAGTAGTCCCCACCAATGATAGCTGATGGGGCGTGGTATACATGACGCTGTAGCACGCCCCAGGTAACTCAAATACCGTGCCTGTGCCCCGATTACACGCCGCCACCATAGGGGTTATACCTGCTTGTTTTTCAGCATGGCTGAAAGACAGGTATCCAAAGAGACAGGAAGGTACAACCTGAATTACACACCGCCACTTCGCAGTGTTTTGAAGGTAAAAGGTACAATTGTCTCTGATACCTGCCGGTTTCTACCTTTTGGTGGCGGCGTGTAAAGGTACCATGAGATTTAACTTGTGTTCACAAGCGACTGTGTTCACATATACACGATATGTCGCATGTTAATTTGAGTCTATAAAGATGTTTGCCTTTTCATTTGTTATGTAAAGTGGTTTACAGCTGATTATGTTTTGTTGTTTATGCTTGTATCTATATTAATTATACCCTGAAGAAGACTTGAGTATGTTGAGTCGGAATGTGGGAATATTTTTGTTCACATTTCTTCAGCAAAAATAAAAATAAAATATTTTTGCTTTACAAAAGTATTTTTCTTTCCTCAGTGTGTGCCAACTATCTAAGAAACGGTTATGTTATCAGTCATATCCACCTGGCTCTGCCCATGCATGTGACTGATCACTTGACCGTGACATCACTACAGATCCTTTCGGAGTTTAGCGGTGTCAGTGAAGAAATGGACAGTGGCGAGTTCCAGGCATCAGTTGAGGGTTGCGTCAGGTCTGGTTGTCAATGCAGCACCACTAGCGGTATTGTGTAAGCGGCCATACTGCCAGTGGGCACTATATCTGCACATCCATCACTTGGGTGTGCAAATATGGCTATCACAACGCAGAAACGATGACCGTGGAAGTGCATGACAGATGCCCCATTGTAAGTACAGATTATACTAATTTTGCATTTCTAATTTTTCTATGAAAACATGTAATCCAGTTATTGCAATTTTTGATTAATTTATTCATTTTTATAAACTAATTTCTTAAATGCGTACCTTGGCATACAGTTTTCCACACATAATTTTCAGTTCTCTCTACTATAACATTGTGTGAGGTTTGTATATAAGTATATGACTAATCTGAGAGAGTCAGAGAGCATATAGTATAGCTCGACCACCGTTTAGGTGCACAAGGGAAAAATAGGCCACAAAGTCTTTAAATATATCCCCGGCACACAATAAAAGAAGAGAGATGATTATCCTTTTTGTGTTTTTTATTTTTGAAGGTGAAAAACAGGTTGTATCACACAACGTTTCGGCTCCAGTTGAGCCTTTCTCAAGTGAGTCTTCTGTATATATAGAAAGTGGGTTTGTGGTTCAGTTCCCACATGAGCAACTGCTCAGGCCAGTACCTGCCTGTTTGAGGTACTCAGCATATGACTCCGTCCTTTGTGTCAGTGCAGCAGCATGGTGGCTGGTCTGGGAGGATGGACAGGAGCCAGGAGCTCCTGTCCATCCACCCAGACCAGCCACCATGCTGCTGCACTGACACAAAGGACGGAGTCATATGCTGAGTACCTCAAACAGGCAGGTACTGGCCTGAGCAGTTGCTCATGTGGGAACTGAACCACAAACCCCCTTTCTATATATACAGAAGACTCACTTGAGAAAGGGTCAACTGGAGCCAAAACGTTGTGTGATACAACCTGTTTTTCACCTTCAAAAATAAAAAACACAAAAAGGATAATCATCTCTCTTCTTTTATTGTGTGCCGGGGATATATTTAAAGACTAATCTGAGGGAATGTCACAGCTCATCAAAGTTTTGTACTATATTCCTAAATGCTCTCCCTAAAAAAAAATATTCAAGAAGCAAAAGAGTTCTGCATATTTTATAGATAATACTTGTATTTATTATACAAAGTACAGTACATAGCAAATTTGGTAATAAAGTGTAACTCCATCTTGATTGGGACAATTTTTGCTTTTGCCTATTTGTCCTCTTTTTCTTATATAACTGTGTTCTTCACTCAACATAGGAGGGCTTGTTCTTTGCAGGACGAGTTGTAGTTTTTAATGACACAAGTCACTCTGTTATACAATGATAAAGAAAAATAGGAAATTTGGAAGATAGAACCATGAAAAAAGCACAATGTGGTCATGATTTTTTGAGGATCGTTTATACTAGTGCATCTCAATGAATTAGAATATCATCAAAAATCAATGTAATATTGCTAGGTTTCAGGGCGTTTCAGGGGGCCCTAAAACACATTTACTTATAAATCAATATTGTATTCACCCTTTGATGTCTCGTGGAGCACAGTGGCGCAGTTTTTAACCCTTGATCCTCCCTACTTTAATTTTCTGAAATAATGACCTTTGGGTTTTCATTGGCTGTAAGCAATAATCATCAACATAAATAAACACTTGAAATAAATCACTCGGTTTGTAATAATGCTATATAATATATTCATTTTACTTTTTGTATTGAATAACTGAAATAAAATAACTTTTTGATGATGTTCTAATTCATTGAGATGAACTAGTATATGACTGTGTGTAAACATGATCTTCACTGATGCAAAGTATTGTTGGAGATATGGATTGAATGGTTGTGTTTTGATTGTCTGATACTTTTGTTCTTAGTGAAATAAGCAGTTTTCATATTTTTCGGGCATTATTTGAGAAACTTCGTAGTAAGAACTTGGTCAAATCAAGTGTGCATATGTATGCGTTGGGTACAAAAAGACAGTTATTGCCTGACAAATACAGTTGTGGCCAAAAGTATTGACACCCCTGCAATTCTGCCAGATAATACTCAGTGTCTTCCTGAAAATGATTGTAATCACAAATTCTTTGGTATTATTATCTTCATTTAATTTGTCTTAAATGAAAAAACACAAAAGAGAATAAAGCAAAAAGCAAAACATTGATCATTTCACACAAAACTTCAAAAATGGGCCAGACAAAAGTACTGGCACCCTCAGCCTAATGCTTGGTTGCACAACCTTTAGCCAAAATAACTGCGCTCAACTGCTTCCGGTAACATCAATGAGTTTCTTACAATGCTCTCCTGGAATTTTAGACCATTCTTCTATGGCAAACTGCTCCAGGTCCCAGATATTTGAAGGGTGCCTTCTCCAAACTGCCATTTTTAGATCTCTCCACAGGTGTTCTATGGGATTCAGGTCTGGAGTCATTGCTGGCCACCTTAGAAGTCTCCAGTGCTTTCTCTCAAACCATTTTCTAGTGCTTTTTGAAGTATGTTTTGGGTCATTGTCCTGCTGGAAGACCCATGACCACTAGGGAGACCCAGCTTTCTCACACTGGGCCCTACATTATGCTGCAAAATTTGTTGGTAGTCTTCACACTTCATAATGCCATGCACACGGTCAAGCAGTCCAGTGCCAGAGGCAGCAAAGCAACCCCAAACCATTGGGGAACCTCTGCCATTTTTGACTGTAGGGACCGTGTTCTTTTCTTTAAATGCCTCTTTTTTTCTCCTGTAAACTCTATGTTGATGCCTTTGCCCAAAAAGCTCTACTTTTGTCTCATCTGACCAGAGAACATTCTTCCAAAACGTTGTAGGCTTTCTCAGATAAGTTTTGGCAAACTCCAGCCTGGCTTTTTTATGTCTCGGGATAAGAAGTGGGGTCTTCCTGGGTATCCTACCATACAGTCCCTTTTCATTCAGACGCTGACGGATAGTACTGGTTGACACTGTTGCACCATCGGACTGCAGGGCAGCTTGAACTTGTTTGGATGTTAGTCGAGGTTCTTTATCCACCATCCACACAATCTTGCGTTGAAATCTCTTGTCAATTTTTCTTTTCCGTCCACATCTAGGGAGGTTAGCCACAGTGCCATGGGCTTAAAACTTCTTGATGACACTGCACAGTAGACACAGGAACATTCAGGTCTTTGGAGATGGACTTGTAGCCTTGAGATTGCTCATGCTTCCTCACAATTTGGTTTCTCAAGTCCTCAGACAGTTCTTTGGTCTTCTTTCTTTTCTCCATGCTCAGTGTGGTACACACAAGCACAGGACAGAGGTTGAGTCAACTTTAATCCATATCAACTAGCTGCAAGTGTGATTTAGTTATTGCCAACACCTGTTAGGTGCCACAGGTAAGTTTCAGGTGCTGTTAATTACACAAATTAGAGAAGCATACATGAGTTTTCTTATGGTGGGGTTACACGTAGCAATATCGTCCCGATATCGCATACAACGCCGCGGGAGCGCGCATTTTGGGAGCACTTTTCCCGATATCGCATCGCCGGTTTACACGCTGCGATATCGGGAAACAACGTCCCTCCGATGTGTACGCCCACCAACCCAGTAACGACCATTTAACATGGTAGTTAATGGGTGAGGTGCGAGTACGCATCGGAGTTGGGCTGTCACACGCTGCGATGCTGGTACAACGGCCTTGCGATATCGGGAAGTTGAATAGCTCTGCTATTCAACTCCGATATCGTTTTGGCATCGTTCCAGCATCGCGATGTATGCTAAAACAGTACAACGCGCACCCGATATCGGGTCCAACTCGCGACCCACGTGACTTTTTGTCAGAGTTGGGTCGGAGTTGGACGCCGATATCGCGGCGTGTAAACCCACCATAACAGTGCCAATACTTTTGTCCACCCCCTTTTTTATGTTTGGTGTGGAATTATATCCAATTTGGCTTAAGGACAATTCTCTTTGTGTTTTTTCTTTGAAGACAAATTAATTGAAGATAATAATACCAAAGAATTTGTGATTGCAATCATTTTCAGGAAGAAACTGAGTATTATCTGACAGAATTGCAGGGGTGTCAATGCTTTTGGCCACAACTGTATATACTGTGTATGGTAAACCGTATTATTCTTCCTTTTCAAAATATTCTCAAATAAAATAGAATATTCACTTAATAACCTATGAAACTCATTATATTGCTTTCCTAATACTGTCATAAAAGGAATCAAGAGCTTTTATATCTAATGGCCAGAATGGCAGCGAAAACATTTCATTTTTGATTTTAATTCTATGGAATAAAAATTCCAAATAAAAATGATTGAAGCAAATCAATTGATAAACTTACTTTATTAACTCCTTAATAAAGTATTATGATATATAGTTACTACATATACACAGTATCTTGCACATTATAAGACGCACCCCACATTTAGAGGCGGAAAAGAAGAAAAAAAAATTATTAATGGGGTCCGTCTTATAAAGTTGTCCATCTTACAATCCATTTATAATAATCTCAATGGGGGAGGTACAGCGGCTTTGGAGTGGGATCACATGAGGCTGGGTCACAGGCGGCAGAGTTCCAATATGCAGGTCTGCGATGCTCTGGGCCCGGCGCTCAGAGTATTGTGGTAGTATTAGGGGGGCACCATTAATAGGCCGGTGGAGGGTGAACAAAATAGACATCTGTAAAAATGGTCAGGGAGGTAGTACATGCACTGATGGTGATCTCGTGGCCATTTTTCTAAAGTCCATTGTGTGTGAAAATCGAGATATTGACATTCTTAATTCTCCATTTGTACACATGCCATCTCTGTGCCCATTTTCATAGACGTCCATCGCGTTCATCCACCATTGGTATACTAATGGTGCCTACCTCGCACCACCATGATACCCCTTACTCCAAGCCCCGGGTCTACAGCATCACTGACAATACCAATTAGCACCCTGGACTCCACTGCCACTGCATTCTTCCCTGGTGAGCATATATCCAGTTTATTAAACACACCCCCACTGTCCCTCAAATATTTTTGGGGGGAAATGCGTGTTATATAATCCAGAAAATATGTTAATTGAGTAAACAGTACATACAATTTTTATGAACACATTCTTTATGTTAATTAGATAATATACAAATATGAAAAATCATATCATATAAGTTTTTTTTTTTACAGATATCAACTGGATTAAAAGTTTAGTAAAGTAAATAGTTTGTTTCTGAGTGTGTCAATAAATTTGTATTACATGACTTTGTAGACATATGGTAAATATTATTTATACAATGGAAAGTACAAGGAATTATTTGTACAGTACTTTAGCAATGATCAATACAAGCCTGATGATAAATCAATGAACTTAATTTCCAAACTGTGTATTTCTAAGAAACCTCTCCGGAGCATCCTTACCACAAAATCTATTTTCAGGCCTGTATTTTGATAGTTGATTTATGCTCTGGTACCACTCATATTCAAGGTCTTCTATTTTTCTTAATGTTGTCTTATTGTTGTCTATTTATAAAAAAATACATCAATCAGCGCACTATTAATAGCCAAAATAATTGCATTCATTTAGAAATAAATAGTCTCAGGAGTAAGAGCACCATGGACTTAGCTGAATCATATCCTATAATGTGTTAGAATACATAACTTAATGTTAACATACATGTCAATGTATATTACACTTTACTATTTTTTACCCAAATTGACAAATACTGTTACTAAAATAGACATTACATTTTTTTTTATTAATTCAAGGTCAGTCAAAGTGTAAGAGTTGCATGCTACATTATAACAACATTTATTATACAGTATATAGTAATAGATAAAATGACAATTTTGCTACAATATTGGTTTTCCATGTGTTTGTCATTGCAAAATATGTTTGTTATTGATAGCCACATTTTTTTGAATGGAGTAATGGAAAATAATATCATTCAAATAAAATAATACATTAAAAGATGCTATACGTGAAGCCTTAATGTTTTTGTGCATTTGGTTAAGAATTCTGATTTCTGATTGAACACTTTCAATTCAATATTACACCGTGTTCCAAATTATTATGCAAATGTTCTTTTTCTCTGATTTTCCTAAATGGTCAGTGCAAATGACAGTCAGTGTAATAAAGGTCATCACCCGTTAGAGTATACATCGAATTTTGTTGACAAAACCTCTCAATGATAACAGTATAATCTTCAAAATTAAAAAAAACTCTAAATGCACTGTTCCAAATTATTATGCACAGTAGAGTTTCTAAACATTTGATATGTTTTAAAGAACTGAAAATGCTCATTTGTTGAATTTGCAGCATTAGGAGGTCACATTCACTGAAATAAAAAGCTACTTAACTCCAAAACATCCTAACAGGCCAAGTTACATGTTACCATAGGAACCCTTCTTTGATCTCACCTTCACAATTCTTACATTCATTGAACTTGTGAGTTTCTGGAGAGTTTCTGCTTGTATTTCTTTGCATGATGTCAGAATAGCATCCCAGAGCTGCTGTTTTGATGTGAACTGCCTCCCACCCTCATAGATCTTTTGCTTGATTATACTCCAAAGGTTCTCTATAGGTTTGAGGTCAGGGGAAGATAATGGCCACACCATGAGTTTATCTACATTTATGCCCATAGCAGCCAATGACACAGAGGTATTCTTTGCAGCACGAGATGGTGCATTGTCATGCATGAAGATGATTTTGCTCCTGAAGCCACGTTTCTGCTTTTTGCACCATGGAAGAAAGTTCTCAGTGAGAAACGCTATATACTTTGCAGAGATCATTTTCACACCTTCAGGAACCTTAAAGGGGCCTACCAGCTGTTCCCCAATGATTCCAACCCAAAACTTGACTCCTCCGCCTCCTTGCTGACTTCGCAGCCTTGTTGGGACATGGTGGCCATCCACCAACCATCCACTACTCCATCCATCTGGACCTTCCAGGGTTGCTCGGCATTCATCAGTAAACAAGACTGGTTGAAAATTAGTCTTCATGTATGTCTGGGCCCACTGCAACCGTTTCTGCTTGTGAGCCCTGTTTAGGGGTGGCCGAATAGTAGGTTTATGCACCACAGCAAGCCTTTGAAGGATCCTACACCTTGAGGTTCGAGGGACTACAGAGGCACGAGCAGCTTCAAATATCTGTTTGCTGGTTTGTAAGGCTTTTTTAGCAGCTGCTCTCTTAATCCGATAAACTTCCCTGGCAGAAACCTTCCTCATTCTGCCTTTATCTGCATGACCACGTCTGTGCTCAGAATCAGTCTCAAATCTCTTCACAGTACGATGATCACGCTTACGTTTTCGTGAAATATCTAATGTTTTCATCCCTTGGTCAAAGCATTGCACTATTTGTTGCTTTTTGGCAGCAGAGAGATCCTTTTTCTTTCCCATGTTAATTGAAAACTGTGGCCTGCGTAATATTGAGGAACACCCAGTTTTCCTTTTATTGGGCTCATCTGCCAAACTAATTATCACAGATATCTGAGATTGATTTCAGTGATCCAAAGAACTCTGAGACACAATCCCATCAATGGGTTTCATTAAACAAAAACAAAAAAACAACCCTATGACACTTAAAACCAATAATGCATAATAATTTGGAACACAGTGTAGAACATGCTAGTAAAATCCTAGGTAAGCTGTAACCTAGAAGCCACACGTAAACTGAAATATCATAAATATAAGCTTTAAAAAGCGTACTTACTTCTATACATCTCAGGGTAACTTGAACCAGGAAAAGTCATTATAGGAGTACGCACAACAGAGTGGAAGCTGTTTTTAAGGAAAAGTGTAAGCTTGGTGTCATTTAAAATCGACAATAAGGATATCTGCTAAAGAGCTCCAGCCCTGAACCTCAAGGATTTTGCCTTTTAGACAGAGACGAGTGTTGTATTTTCTCTGAGTATTTCTCATTTATCTATTTTACACGTATCTTCTCTTTTCTGTTAGGTTTGTAGGAGGCTAACCTTGCTTGCATTAATCATTTCTTCTTTGTCCACTTGTGCACGTGCTTTATGCTTGCTCACCCTTTTTTGTCTACCCCTGCAGTTTTTCCATATCCTGGTTATTTGTGGGTGCCAACCTCCCCTCTGGTTCCTCAGGAGGAATAAGAAACTGCTCAATTGCCTGTTAAAGAGTCAAGTTTGAGTTGTGGTTTCTAGCTTTGCGGTTAGGGACATTCTAGTCTGTAGAGGAACCAGTAGAGTGTGGTGCAGCTTCAGTGGATTAGGATTTATTTCTCCCTGTACCCATGTGGGAGTTGCTATGTGCATATGACGCACTCCAGGGCCGGGGTACTTGGATCCTGAGCTTAGCTTTAAGGGACTGTCACTGGTGGCCGGTGCCCGGATCCATGGCCCTGGTGATCACGAAAAAGGGGTTTAGTAAAAATAGAATAATAAAAGTTTTTTAACGTGACGCCACCTGCAGTATCTGGTATTGGCACCAGCGCAGCTAGCAGACCTCCAGGGATGATGGTTAGGCAGCCGGATGATGTCGCTCCCTGCAGGCGGAGCGAAGTCCCCAGGGCAGTGAGGTAAACAAATGGTTTCACACAGGAATAGCTCTATAGGAGGTCATGACATAGTCTATATTTGGTGCAGGTTCAGGATGGAAAGAACTGGCAGGCACACACTGGGGGCAGTTTTCATACCTTTTACTGATGTTAAGCAGGTATAGTCCAATGTACACTCCAGGTAGTCGGGTAGCACTTCGGGATTTCCACACCAAATTGTTTGTAAGGACTCCTGGTCCCTGTTTCCTTCCGAAGCCCTGACCTGTATGAAACTTAGTCTGGCGTCCGCTGTGTCTGTCACCCATATTAACTGCACTGAGAACAAGGCATTATGTGAACAGGGACCAAGATCATATTGGAAAGCTACTGAAAGCTATCTAGGATTAACACATTAAACCAATTTTTCACATTTAATCCTAGATAGCTTTCAGTAGCTTTCCAATATGATCTTGGTCCCTGTTCACATAATGCAATAGTAAATGTCAGCCATTTTTGGTTTTTCCTTTGAAAGCATGAAGTGCTGGTGTGCAGCAGATCTTTGCTTAGTAAGTATTTTTATATATTTTCATGCTAGCACTCACCACTAAAGGTGTGCACCCATATTGATAGTATATAGTCTTTTTTTTTGGATGCAGCAACCTCCCCCACCCAGTAGCTGCTATGAGAATCTGCATATAGTCCTGAACACTTCCCTTATAAGCAGGATTTTAATTGCACATAGGGCATTATCCCATACACATATCCAGACTGCAGACATGAGGTATTAGATAGGACCCAGTAGAGTGAAAAAACCTTGGTAGCGGTTACTGGGCTTACAATGTCATGGCCATCACATTAAACCAATTTTTCACATTTAATCCTAGATAGCTTTCAGTAGCTTTCCAATATGATCTTGGTCCCTGTTCACATAATGCAATAGTACATGTCCGTCATTTTTGTTTTTTCCTTTGAAAGCATGAAGTGCTGGTATGCAGCAGATCTTCGCTTAGTAAGTATTAGGCTAAGGTCAGACCTGCGTCAGCCCTCAGCCTGCCGAAAAACTTAGGTTTTCTCTGCCTGAGTGCATAGCTTTAACGTCATGTAACGCTATGTGTAGGCTGTCTATTCATCACTATGGATACCTTACGCTTCGCGCAACCTCCGGCTCCACACAGAAGTCCCGGATATGCACTGTTGCAGAGCGCACAGGAAAATGCTGCAAACTGCGTTTCCTGTGCGCTCTGCAATAGCGCATATCCGGTCCTTGTGTGTGGAGTCAGCGTCTGCGCTAAGTGTCAGGTATCCATAGTATTGAATAGGCATCCGGCGCTTAGCGTTACATGACATCAACGCTATGCATTCAGGCTGAGAAAAACTACGTTTTAAACGGAATTGTCAGCCTGAGGGCTGACGCAGGTCTGACCCTAGCCACACTCCAAAAGAAAAAGAAAAAAACAGATTAATTTGATCAAATGCAGACAGGAACAAAGACCTAAATATTTAAAGACATGTCTTGTGAGCTGACGTAACTAAAATTGAACTGCTTGGTCATATTAACCATCGTTACGTTTGGAGAGAAAAGGGAGATGCTTGAAAGCGTAAGGCTAGGGTCAGACTTGCGTCATGCATTTGCTAAATGCATGCACTATTTCCATGTGCAAATATGCAAAAACGCATGCGTTCATGCACCCATAGACTCCAATGCAAAAACGCATTGCAAAAGTGCAATGCGTTTGACGCTATGAGTTTTTACAAGTGCATCAAAAAACATGGTATGCAGCGTTTTTTGGTGCTTTTGCAAAACGCATGCATTTTTTTTAACATGGGACTCTATGGGCAACCTACTATAGGCTTCCTCCTTTTTTCTTGTTTGACATTCAGAGGAAAAGTATAATTAAAAGACGTCACCACGTCTGTATTTTTCATCCACTCATGGTTTTGACCGAAATGAAAAACTGACCAAAAACTGAATATGTGAACGTAGCCTTAGACAGCATGAATGTCTCCTCTGAATAGGAGCGACCTAGAATGCGCATATGATTATTACACTGATGATGTAACTCTATGGCTCTAATTTCTTCTTCTTGGTTCTACACAATTTAAAGCTGCAAATTATTTCAGTTTTTTAACTTCAAGGAAATGTCCACTACTGAGCAAACTATTCCTAATAATTACACTGCATAAAAAATATCAAACTGTATGTTTTCCAATTTTCCTCCCACCAGCAATGAACACCTGTTCAGACAGATTAGTAGAGGATAAAGCCAATCAGCCTCCTTTGATTCATTTCAGTAGTCATGTGGCATAGTAATGTCATATGACCAACAGTTGACACAGTGCCGATACTGCAGAAATGGCACCGATCCGGGGGAAAGTAAGAAGGGTTTTTGTTTTATGATAATCTTCTTAAAAGGGATTATCCATTTGCAGACAAACCCATTAGTGGTAAACCCAAAATAATAAGGAGATGCTAAACTTAAAAATGATTAATATACCCTCTAAATTGACATGCCACAAAAAGTAATGGCCGCTTTACAGGTCCCAACATCGTTTCGATATTGTATACAATGGCACGGGAGCCTGCACTTTTTTGGCTGAAATCCAAGATTGCATAGGAGCTGTCACACAGGGCAATATCGGCAGGCAACACAACTGCGATGTCTACGCCCCCTTGTACGAGTGAACCAGGGAACGACCATTTAACATGGGAGAGAATAGGGGAAGTTGCTCTCCAAGTCGGTGTTGGGCTGTCACACAGCACGATCCTGCCAGATTGTCCATCCAATATCGGGCAGTTGGAGAGCCTGCTCATTTCTCCCCACTAACGTTTTGGCATCATTCTTGCATCGAATTGTATATTCACAACACACAACGCACGAACGATATCGGCGGCATCGGTGAACCACGTGACTTTTTATCGAAGTTGGACGACTATATCGTATTTTATATGTAAAGTGGCCATAAAACACTACAAATTTTAGATGAAGTATTTTAAATAAACAGATTTTTTTTCTTCATTAAACAAATGTTATTCTAAAGATTGTTTCAGTAAACAAGACAATTTTATGGTGAGGCTAATATAAGGTTGCCACCTTGCAGAATATTTAGCTTTTATTAATAGCTGGCTTGAAGTAAATCTGTGGACATTTTCAAAGAAACATGTTTTACAATGTATCTTTGGAGAAACTGTCTGCATCAAAGATTATGCTCCAGTGATGATGAAGAGAGTTGAATAAAAATATCCTTGTGTTGACAGGCTGTGAAGGGATGCAGCTTTTGTAAGGTACTGCATTCTTACAATGTCAGTAAACCTAAATAGCAAACCTTGAAAATATTTTACAAATGTCAGCAGCATTCTCAGATATGATTAGTCTCCACTTTCTGCCAGCTCAGCCATCATGTACTGTGTAATTTGTGGGTTTAAAAAAAAAAGCTACAAAGGTAGATTAAATGTTTAAAGATTGCCGAAGGCATGTAAAATTCAATTCATTTAACATTCCTTTTCTTGAATTGTTAAAAATGGCTTAAACCTTAGTAAAGTAAGTAAATAGATATCTCTTTTATATGTATAAAAATATATTCTGTATATTCTTTGGACTGGATGACCTGATCCACTTGAACCTTTACTTTCAGACTAGGTTCACATAACTGTATTTTTTCCATTAAAAAAATTGTACGACTATGACTCTGATCAGAGTTTGATAAGATTTTGAACAGAATGTTTTTCGCAGAGGTGAAAAATAAAGAAAAAGGAAGTTCCTCCATGTTCTCCATTCTGTCTGTCCTTGAAAATCAGACCGCATTCAGATATCATCCAAGAGTGGGCCAATTTTTTTTCAGAGATCCAAAGACTTGAATGGCTGTATGCCAATTGATTCTCGAGAACAAAGAGTTCTTGCTGTAGTTTTTTTCCTCGATCTACTCAAACTCAACCTGAGAAAAAAATCAGATATCTGCCCTGCCTGACAGGATAACATTGGTCCAAGTGCGATCTGATGTTTTAGCCAAGTGTGATCTGATGTTTTAGCATTCGGACCGATTTAGCCCTAACATTGAAAAAATTCCCCTTAAAGAATCCATTACTGAATTGATTCTAATTTTTCCATTCTTCGGATAATAAATTAGAATTTATTAAGTGACAAAAATACTTTGTACCAAAAAGACCACCAGACATCACGTTTTAACTAGGGATAGGCAAATCACTTGCTTTTCCCCGGGTTCATGTTTGGGGTTGCCCTGTTAAAGCAAGCGAAGAGTTAATACACCTGATATACTTACCTGGTCCACATTTTCTCTTCCTGGTGTGACACGCACTGCATCAATTCCGGGCCGCTTCTTATCTTCTGGGAGTATTTGATTGGCTGTTGGAGCCAGTCACATGACTGTTCCATGAAAGCCTGGAAGTGACGCAGCGCCACCACACAGCTGCAATGAATAATGTGGATCTGGTCAGCCTAATGAGAACTCTTTACTTGCTTTATCAGAGCAACCTCTGTCACGAACCTGAGCAGATCGTCCATCCCTACTTATAACATATTATATATTTATTTCAAAACAGTATCTGTTAACTATATCATAGCTCTCTAAAGGGCCAAAAATTGGCATTGTGTTTGTTTGGTACATTTTGTGAAGTACGAATAGCATAAATGTAGGACACAGATGATCACTGTGAATACAAAAGAGAAAAGGAAACACAGTAAACAAAATGTGCAGTGCACATAATTAATATGAACTTTAACAATGTTTGTTTCATATTTTTTTAAAAGAAAAATACATATGTATAGAATAAAATTATAAGTGTTAAATTAAAAAAAAAATAGACTAACTGAGCCCAAACATGTAGAGCACATGAAACTGAATACAAAACAGAGAATACAAAAGAATTAAAGGGAAAGGTACAGTGCCTTGAAAAAGTATTAACACATTGGGAATTTTCCATATTTTGCCATGCCATGCCCACAAACTTAAAGAGGATATCTGGAATAACTCAAAAAAATATTGTGCCTAAACATTAACAGGCAGGAAGCTGGCACCCACCTGCCTGTTGTGCTCGGCACCATTCACCACCAACTGGAGTCATCACAGATGGATCCTTTTGGTAATTTTGGAGCTTCTGGGGATGTCAAGACTACCTGGGGGGATTTCCTCCCCTCAGTAGATGGACGCATAACCGATGTCACAGTGATTGACAGCCGGCACCCCCAATCAGCAACCAGGTAGCAGAGGGGCCCGCTGTAAATCAGTGTGATGTCATCTATGTGCCCACTTCCGCAGAGCACAAATGCCACTCTGTTCTGTCTTTACCTTGTCATGCCGTCCCCGATAAGAGTGGTCTGTGACCGCTCTGTTCAGGGGGTGAATAGCGGTGACTGGTGCTGGCAACAAAAGGCTGGTAGGTGACAGCTACCTACCTGTTAGTGTTTGGGCACTCTTTTTTTATTACTAAATAACCTGGGTATCTCCTTTAAATGTTTTGGGATTTCATGTGATATACTAACACTAGATAGCAAGTTTTTACAAAGTGAAGAAGAAATGATACATGGCTTTCTTAATATTTTAAAACATAAAACTGAAAAAGTGATGTGTATTTGTACTCAGCACCAATATTCAATACTTTGTAGGATCACCTTAAGTTGCAATAACTGCTTCAAGTCCTCTGAGGTATATCTTTACCTGCTATGCACACCTAGAACCAGAAATTCTAACTCATTTCTTTCTGCAATCAACTCTGACCAGCTTTCCTGTCCTGCTGAAGAGAAGCATTGACCCTAAACATACAGCCAGAGTTAAAGTGGAATGGATTATATCAAAACATAGTTATGTGTTTGAATGGCCCAGTGAAAGTCCAGACCTATATTCCATTGAGAATCGTTGGCAAGACTTGAAAATTGCAGTTCTGACATGATCTCCATACAATCTCCTTGAGGTAGAGCTATTTTACTAACCCATACTGCATGAAAGGAGAAGAGCTCTGCTGGCTCTTAGTCTGTTAGAAAAACTGCTGAGGTGACAGGAGAAGCCATGTGTGAGCTTCTTGTTTAGGGAAAAAGTAGCATGAGCTGAGAAAGAAGGGGGCAAACTGATGATTTCTGATCATGACTTTTCTAATTCTAGATAACAGAAAATGCAGGAAAATTATATGTATTTGCACAAAAAATCATTAAAATTTGAGAGTCGTTAGTACTTGATACCTTGAAGTTTGTCATTAAAAGGTATTAATAACTGAAGACTATAAAATTTTAATATTTTTTCTATCTACTGGCTAACACAGTACAAAGATATAATTCCTGTATCTTATATGTACACAGGAATTTGTAACATGGAAGACTAATAAAGTATGTATTGATCAGTAACAGATGTATAAGTGAGAGGTGTAAGCTTGTGCTCTGATATCCCTGTAATTAAAGGCAACACACAACAAGGAGACCCAACTTTGAGTTTCCACATTTCAAAAAATTAGGGACACACACCAGTACAGTAGCATCAATTGCCCCAGAGAACAAACAGTATAATGGCGGAGCATCATTAGCCAGGTCCTGGAACAAGGCGTGTCCTGGCATTTCTAATTTAAACATTGATCAGTAAAAGGTGGATGTGTTAGAGTTGTAGGCATGGTGCTCTCTGAGACCCCTGCCACAAAAGGCAACCCACAACAAGGACACACAACTTGGAGTCTACACATTTGAAAAAATTAGGGCACACATCAGTGGAGTGGCATCAATTGCTTCAGAGTACAAATAGTATACTGACACAGAATGGATACATGGAACAGGGCCTGGAAAAAGGCCTTCCCTATGCATGGATGCTTGGGACAGGGCCTGGAACAAGGTCTGTCCCTGCATTTCAACCTTAAACATTGATCAGTAACAGGTGAATGTGTGACAGGTGTAGACCTGGTGCTGTGAGACCCCTGCAACTGCAGCCAACACGAAAGAAGGAGACAAAATTTAGAGTCTCCACATTTCCAAAAATTAGGGGCACACACCAGCACAATGGTATAAATTGCCTTGGAGTATAAATAGTATATTTGCCTAGCATGGATGCATGGGACATGGCCTGGAACAAGGCTTGTCCTTGCATTTCTACTTTAAACATTGATCAGTAATAGGTGGATGAATAACGGGTTGTTTTGATCTGAGACCCCTGCCATTTCAGGCAACACACAACAAAGAGACCCAAATTAGAGTTTACATTCACAAAACAATTTTGCTTGACTTCACTCTGGAAGAAGTAAAAGGAGGCGGATGAAGAGGAATATTAGGTGCTTCATACATAAAAAAGCCAAATTTTAAAGTAACAGCGGTTGATACATGATTTCATTGTTGCGTCACCAAGCAATTGTTAGTAATTTCATCAGTAGTAGCAGCAGAAGACATGACAAAGGTGTCAAATATTATAATAATGCAAGGTCAGTGCAGTACACTGAAAGCTACACATTCAAGTTGTCTTCCCAGTCTCGGATTTTGGTGGAAAAGTCATTGGAGATCCATGACTTGTTCATCTTAATGACAGTTAGGTAGTGTACACTTTCAGGGGACATGTGCATGTGCTTACCCATCAGGACAGCATCACCAACACTAAAGACACATTCTGAGATTCCCTTTGGATGCCGGGCATGACACCTTTTGGATGCCAGGCATGACTAAACCTCCAGGGCATGACTGGCGAGCTAAGGCCACTCTTCCATTTTTGAAGACCAAAATGCAAAAGGATTCAAAACCCCTTGATGTCATGAATATTAAGCTCTAGATACTCCTTCACATCCCCTTCAGTCATTCACTATGTGTATTTGTACTCTGTTCTGCTGGTGCATGCAATGGTCTAAAAAATATGTACCACAACTCCCAGAAATTGATTCTGATACTTTAATTGCTGCTGCTAATGTTACTGTAATGACGACTCAACATTCCCATGGTTGGAAGTCTAAAATTGTGATGCACACTGCTGTCTTTGGGAGAACCTTTTTTATGATTGTGTTCAAACTTGTTTTGATACTCCAGCATGCACACATCTCTTTACAGAGGGGGAAGCATCTGGCAAAATTCACTCTTGTACCATGGATCTAACAGAATGGCATCCCAATAATCAGCACTCTTTCTAATCATAACAATACAAGCATGATGTTGCAGATAGCACAGCAAGAAGTCACTCATGTGTTGGGTGCTTCCATGAGGTCCAAGTCCATGGTGTGTTTGTGGTAAGGTAACACTCAAGCTTGCTTTCTCCAACTCCTCTCAACAACCACAGACAACATAGAGGGGATCAATATCTTCTTAATCTTCTAACTGTTGTGTATCCATCACCTCTTCCTCCTCGTCCTCTTCCATGTGTACCTCAGTTCCTGCACCTTCTTTAACAGTTTCTCTTATACCATGAGACCCCCCTTAATTGTTGCAGTCCACTCTCCCCTGACACCTGCCTGTGCAACAACAATCCTGCCCTTAGTATCTCTTTCGCATCATCCTCTGCTTCCTCTTCTTCCTCTTGGACCACCATCTCCTCCCGCAGACTATTCAAAGTGTTGTCCAGCATCTAAATGATCAGATTAGTGATGCAGATCATCTTAGTATTCATTCTGAAACTGTGCAGACAGGTGCAGATTTCTTTCATCTGTGCCCACTACAAAAGCGTGAAATGAATCACAACTGGATTGCTTTGACACAGGCTACATGACATGACACACTGCAACAGGGATTGTTGCTGTTGCCAAAATCATTGTAACATGTGCAGAGTGCAATTCCAATCTGTTGGTGCATCACATATCATCCGTTTAACCGGTAGGCTTAAAGATCTCTGTAGCGATAAAAGTCTATGAGCCATGACGTGTGAACAATGGAAGTGAGCACATAGTGACCGTGCCTTCGGCAGCAGCACTTCTGGGCCAGGATAGTGTCATAGAAATTTCTGTTTAACCAGCTTGAGGACGTAAGTCATGCAAGGCTCATGTATGAGATTGCCGCAGCATAGGACCACTATCAGGTTCACGCCATTATCGCACTCGGCCTTCCCTGACTCCATGTTCAGTGGAGATAGCCATTGCTCAAACTTGACCTGAAAGATGTCCACAATTCTGCAGCTGTGTGACTACATATTCCAATGCATTTTAATTTCAACAGTGCCTTATTGTTGTGAGCCCTGGCTGCACAGTATGAAGGTGGGGGGATTCTGTCTGCACTGTTGGAACCCATGTTACATTAAGGGAGAGGTTGAGGCCACAGGTGAAAGCCCTAGAGTAGGTGGAGAAGGCAGAAGCAGTGGAGAAAATGGTAGATACAGAAGTTTGCCTTTGAAGCTTTGAAGATTTTAAGACTTGGGGAGCAGCCCCTTATCCACCGGCACCTGCAGCCACCACAGCAGCTAGAGTCAATCAGTACCCAGTCAGAGAGATGTACTGCTGATGACCATGCTTGCCCGTCCTGGTATCAGTGGTAAAATACACCCTGTTAGACAGAAATTTCAAAGGTGATGGTTTCTGCGACATGCTTGTGTAGCGCAGGCTCAGCTTTATTAGAGAAGTAATAGAGACTGGGAAACTGGGACTGGTGGACTGCAAAGGCCATCAGCTTTTGGAAATGATCTGTATCCACTTGGTAGAAAGTCAGCATTTCTGATGCAAACAGATTGGAGATGATAAAGTTCAAGTTCTTAACTTTGGCATGTGTAGGAGGAAATGATCTTATACATGACCAAAACTGTGGGAACAAGGGCTGGCTGATGTGCTGAGAGAGAGTGAAGTAGGGTGTACGCAACAAACTGATGGACTGTGAAGGGGTGCAGGCAGCGATTTTGTGGTGAATTGAAAAAAAGTGGTGTGCTCGGTGTCTGAGATTGGTCAAAAATATCACGCATGATTCCCAGGCTTACACATGGTGCAAGTAGCAGTCAAATTATTGGAATTTCTGCCTGAACTGAGTCATTGTTTATGAATCCGCTTGAGGAAGACGTGTTTGCCACGTCGAAACATGTTGTGGGTTGGAGTTTGGAGCATCATCTTTTAAAGAATAAAGATAGAGATTGGAGATAATTGTGTTCGTGTAATCTCAGCGCACTACCGAAGAACCGCTTAAACAATTTCTACTCGAATTGTTTATGAATTTGGCAAAAAATATGAGTTGATTCCTCCTTTGTGGTCTCAAAAAGGGTCCTTGCTAGTCAACCCTTGCCATTCATGCGAACTGCAGACCCGACACTACTGCTGGCTATAGTTAGAGTAGTGGCTGAGAGAGCAATGCATGTCACTGTTGCATCACTCCGTCTGTGTGGGAAGCCAGCATGTAACCTCCCTGTCTTCCTAGCCTTCACCTCCTTTATTAAGCTTCTCAGCTGCATGCCTTTAGCTTCACGCCAGGTAGGATATAGAACCTCATCATTATGCTCTCTATTGTCACACTCCTTGCTCTAAAAGTCATCCTCCTCCTCTTCCTACCCTGAAAGCACAGTACAGTATGCATGTGCCTCAGTTATCTACAGTTGAAACCAGAAGTTTAAATACACTATATAAAAAGACACATGTGCATGTTTTTCTCACTATCTAACATGAAATCAGAATAAACCTTTCCTGTTTTAGGTTAATTAGGATTATCATAAATATTTATATTTTAGAAATGCAAGAATTTTGGATTACATTTCTCAATCATTTCTTTATTCATACTTACCCTTTAGCGTCTACATTCCATAAGATTTTGCACTTAATTTTATTGTTTGCAACCTTTTTAATGTATGCTATCAGTTCTGGAAAAAGGAGAAAACTAATACTTTAGTGCTTCCTCTGATTTAATGATCTATGTAAAGTTGAAACCAGTTGTTTACACTATATAATAAGATGCATATGCATGTTTTTCTCACTATCTGACATGAAATCAGAATAAACACTTCCCATTTCAGGTCAGTTAGGAGCACCACAATTATTTATATTTGCCAAATGCCTGAAAAATGAAAGAAAGAAAACGTTTTATGGCGTTTTTATTACTTTCTGGAAAGTAAAACATTTACATACACTAAGATTACTGTGCTTTTCAACAATTTAGGTCAGCCCACATGATGATGTCATGTGTTTGAAAGCTTCTGATAGGTTTTCTGTCAATATTGACTTAACTAGAGACACACTTGTGAATGTATTTTAAAAGCCATCTGAAACACAATGCTTCTTTGAGTAGCATCATGGGAAAGTCTAAAGAAATCAGTCAAGATATCAGAAAGAGAATTGTGGACTTGCAGAAGTCTAGCTTATCCTTGGATGCAATTTCCAGGTACCTGAAGGTGCCTCGTTCATCTGTACTAACAATTATATGTAAGTACAAACAAGATGGGAATGACCAGCTATTATACCGCTTAGGAAGGAGACAGGTTCTGTGTCCCAGAGATGAACATGCTTTAGTCCAACATGTGCATATCAATCCAAGAACAAAAGCAAAAGACTTAGTGAATATGATAATGGAAGCTGATAAGATAGATTGTGTCATTATCAACAGTGAAATGAGTACTGCATCAATATGGGCTGAAAGGCCACTCTGCCATGAAGAAGCCATTATTCAAAAAGTAATAAATATTAAATAAATAATAATAAATAAAATAAATAAATAAATAAATAAATAAAAATAAATAAATAAATAAATAAATAAATAATTAAAGTAATAAGAAAGACAGAATAATGTTTGCAAATGCACACAGGAACAAAGACCTACATTTTTGGAGACATGTCCTGTGGTCTGATGAGACTCAAATTAAACTGTTTGGCCATAATTACTATCATTACATTTGGTAGAAAAATAAAGAATCTTGGAAGCCTAAGGCTGGCTTCACACTACGATTTTTACTATCCTGTTCTGTTCGTTTTTGAAACGAACAGAACAGGATCATTTTTTTGCCTCCTATGTATCCCTATGGTACGGGCACACTTATCATGGGGGCCTATGGCGCTATTTCTGGGAAACAACAGAATCGTTTCCCGGATGCGGTGCCAGGGTACAGAGCATGCGCAGAACAGAAGCGCTGCTCTGTACCCATGGCAAATCTGTGTAATATCACTCTAGCAGTGTATCTATATACACTGCTAATGTGATATTAAATAAAAGGAGGATTAAAAATAAAAAAATAATTCTCACCTGTCCAGCAACAGTGTCCCTCGCTGGATAAAAAGCTTAAGGACCTTTCATGATGTCACCGGGAGGGGCGGGGCAACCAGATCACATGACCATATCAGATTTGCTGATGCAGTCATGTGATTGGATTGCCCAGCACCTCCCGGTGACATCATGCAAGGTCCTTGAATGGCCGGGAGAGTTGCTGTCAGCGTGGGACACTCAAGGTCGCCGAAAGGTGAGGAATTTTTTTTTTCTTTTAATCATCCCTTTATTTAATATCACTTTAGCAGTGTATTTAGATACACAGGTAAAGTGATATTACACAACGCCGACACAGCGCTGACAGCGGGCTCAGGTCCCCACTGCTCTTTCTGTGTCCGGGTACTGGAATAGACACAGAAATGGCATCTGAAGGTACCAATCCGGTGCTGTCCGTTCCTGTTTATTGGATCCTTCAAAAAACAGGATCCAACGAACAGGAACAAAACTGTAGTGTGAAGCCAGCCTAAGAACACCATCCCAACTGTGAAGCATGGTGGTGGCAGTATCATATTGTTGAATTGTTTTTCTGCAGGAGGGACTGATGAGCTTCACAAAATAGATGGTATCAATAGGAAAGAAGATTATATGGTAATACTGAAGCAACATCTCAAAAGGTCTGCCAGAAAATTGAAGCTTAGGCGGAAATAGGTCTTCCAAATGGTCAATGACCCAAAGCATACTGCCAAACTCATTTCAAAGTGGCTTAAGGATAGAAAGAATTTTTACATTCAGAATACATCCTTATGGATAATCTACTATACAATCCTGTACAAATGTTTTCTTCACTATCTAACATGAAATCAGAGTAAGCCTTTCTTGTTTTAGGTCAAATAGGATTACCATAATCATTAATATATGCCAAATGCCAGAATAATGAGAGGAAGAATGTTTTAAAGCATTTTTATTACTTTCTGCTAAGTCACAAGTATACATACATTTCGTTAGTATTTTGTACCATTGTCCTTAAACTTTATGACTTGGGTCAAACGTTTTGGATATCCTTCCACAAGCTTCTCTCAATAGATAAAAGAAATTTGGGCCAAACCTTCTGGCACAACTGGTGTAACTGAGCCATATGTGCTAGTTGCCTTGCTTGCACCTGCCTTTTTAGATTTGGTCATACATTTTCAATAGGATTGAGATCATGGCTTTGTGATAGCCACTCCAAAACATTGACTTTGTTATCAGTAATCCACTTTGTATCTATCTTGGCAGAGTGGCTTTTCAGCCCATGTTGATACAGTACTTGTAACACAGTAGGTAATGACACAATCTTACCAGCTTTTGCCATCATCTTCATGAGGTCTTTTGCTATTTTTCTTGGGTTGAAATGCACATGTCGGACCAAAGCATGTTCATCTCTGTTATACAGAACCCCTCTCTTACCTGAGCAGTATGATGGCTGGATATTATCTTGTTTGTACTTGCACATAACTGTTTGTATAGATAAACGTGGCACCTTCAGGTATTTGGAAATTGCAGTCAAGAATGAACCAGTCTTCCACAAGTTCACAATTCTCTTTCTGATATCTTGGCTGATTTCTTTAGACTTTTGAATGCTACTACACAATGAATCAGTGTGTTTCTGGTGTGCATTAAAATACATCTGGCTAAAAGCATAAAAAGGTCTTGGTACCGTGTTAGCCAGATGAGAAAAAAGCCATTCAAAGGTATCACAACTACAAGATTATTATCTTGTTCTCCAACTGATAGCAATCAACATTTTAAAATACATTCACAGGTGTGTCTCTAATAAATAGGGATGAGCGAATATACTAGTAACTATTTGGTATTCGCCGAATAGTACGGTATTCGGACTACTCGCTACTCTGGAAGTTTCCCTGTGATTACTCATTAGGAGTAGCGAGTAGTACATTCACTTTCGCAGTGTATCTATATACACTGCGAACAGGGCTGCACCGTCTATTGCACAGTGGGAGACCTGAGTCCCAAGCGGCAGCATCCAGGGGAGCGGCATTAGAGAAGGGGGCAGTGACAGCATCAGCGTCCAGATTCATGTGAGACGGTGGCCGCTGCAGCGTCCCTCAGTAAGTGAGCGGCGGCGCCATTCACCGTAGGCTGCAGGGGCGGCGGGGCTGAGATCTGCTACCACTCCCCATCCCCTCCCCCCGGTCCTCAACTAAGGCTACAGGGGCGGCGGGGCTGGGATCTGCTAGCACCACCCCCCCGGTCCTCTATATGGCTCAGGTGGCAGGGAGGCTTGATGCACCCCTGACTGCGAAAGTGAAATAAAAGTTAATAAAAGATGTTAAAAATAAAAAAATAACATACTAACCTATCTGACGGCTCTCCCAAGACCTGAAAAGAATACATGTGATGGGCTGCTAGGAACTTAACCCCTTCAGGACCCAGCATATTTTGACGCAAAGAACTTGCCATTTTTTGCAATTCTGACCAGTGTCCTTTTTTATAAGGTTATAACTCTGGAACGCTTCAACGGATCCTAGCGATTCTGAGATTATTTTTTTGTGACATATTGGGCTTCATGTTAGTATTAAACTTAGGTCGATAATTTTTGCGTTTATTTGTGAAAAAATCAAAAATATGGCAAAAATTTTGAACATTTTTCAATTTTCAAATTTTTTATTTTTTTTCTGCTAAACCAGAGAGGTATGTGACACAAAATATTTATTAAATAACATTTTCCACATGTCTACTTCACTTAAGCACAATTTTGGAAAAAAACATTTTTTTTGTTGGGAAGTTATGAGGGGTCAAAATTTATGAGCAATTTTTCATTTTTCCACCAAAATTTACCATTTTTTTTAGTGACCACATCACATTTGAAGTCCCTTTGAGGGGGGCACATGACAGAAAACACCCAAAAGTGACACCATTCCAAAAACTGCACCCCTAAAGCTACTCAAAACTACATTCAAGAAGATTATTAACCCTTCAGGTGCTTCAGAGGAACTAAGCAAAGTGGAAACAAAAAAATTGATAATTTAATTTTTCGAACAAAAATGTTCTTTTAGCCTCAATTTCTTCATTTTCACATGGGCAACAGGATAAAATGGATCCTAAAATTTGTTGGGCAATTTCTCTTGAGTATATTGATACCTCATATGTGGTCATAAACCACTGTTTGGGCGCATGGCAGGGCTCAGAAGGGAGGGAGCGCAATTCAACTTTTGGAGCTAATTTTCCATTCAAAAAGTTAAATTGCGCTCCTTCCCTTCTGAGCTGTCGTGCGCCCAAACAGTGGTTTATGACCACATATGAGGTATCAGTGTACTCAGGAAAAATTGCACAACAAATTTTTGGATGCATTTTATCCTGTTGCCCAAGTGAAAATGAAAGAATTGAGGCTAAAAGATCATTTTTGTGAAAAAAAAGTACTTTTCCATATTTACAGATCAATTTGTAAAGCACATGGGGATTCAAAATTTGCATTATGCATCTAGATACGTTCCTTGGGTGGTCTAGTTTCCAAAATGGGGTCACTTGTGGGGGAGCTCCAAAGTTTAGGCACACAGGGGCTCACCAAACGCGATATGGTGTCTGCTAACAATTTGAATGGAAAATCAGCTCAAATTGTTAGCGGACACCATGTCGCATTTGGAGAGCCCCTGTGTGACTAAACATTGGAGCTCCCCCACAAGTGACCCCCAAGGACTTTATCTAGGTGGGTGCTAATTGGAGCTAATTTTTCCATTGAAATTGTTAGCGGACACCATATCGTATGGAGAACCCCTGTGCCACCAGCACAAGGGTAACTGGTAGAGTTGGGGTACAGCACCAGAAAATGGTGCCTCTAATGAATGTGTTATTTTCTGGGGTGGCTGTGGGTTTGTAATTTGCAGTGTGGGGGCCCCCCAGCTGCCAAGTTGTACCTGGCTGGCAGCCAAAAATACAGAGAAGGCTTTTTTTTTTATATTTCTAGAACAGATTTTAGAAAAAAAAAAATTACGTGGGGCTCCGCCATATTTTTCGTCCGGCCAGGTACAACTTGGCAGCTACGGACTGCCAGCAACCCCCAGCTGCCTCGTAGTACCTGGTTGTCAAAGGAAAATACAGCGAAGCCCATTTTTTTTTTAGTTCTAGAACTAATTCTAGAAAAAAAAAATGATGTGGGGCTCCGCCATATTTTTGGCCCAGCCAGGTACAACTAAGCAGCTGGGGGCTGGAATCCTCAGCATGGAGAGACCCAAGCGTTCTGGGCCCCCCCCATGCTGCGAATTGCAGCCCTCGGCCGCCCCAGAAAATGACGCATTCATTGAAGCACCATTTTCTGGCGCTGTACCCAGGCTCTTCCAGTTGCCCTGGTGCCGGTGGCAAACTGGGTAATAAAGGGGTTAATGCCAGCTTTTTATTGGCAGCTGGCACTAAGCCCGAGATTCATAATGTCAGGCCAATGTTAGACCCGGCCATTAGGAATCTCTAGTAAATAGTCAAAAAAAAATACACCACACAGAGAAAAATCTTTTTATTTGAAAAAAAAACACAAACAAAATTCGGACTCCATCTTTATTATAATTATCCGACGTAGTCCACAGCGAAGGTCCCATGACGCTCGACTGCCTCCGATGTAGTCCACAACGAAGATCCCACGACGCTCGATCACCTCTGCTCTATCCAGAGACTGCAGCAAGGGATCAAGTGTCCTCTTCCTACAGCCTCTGGGGTCAGCGTTATGGTGCACTGTATGACAATGATCTGTCCTACAGTGCACCATGGCTATGATCCCAGAGACTACAACAAGAGGACACTTGATCCCTTGTTGCACCCATTCATGCCTCCAACCACCCACCCATGCACCCATCATCCACACATGCACCCATCATCCACGCACACATCCATCCATCCATGCACACACACATCCACGCATGCAGTCATCCACGCATGCACACACATCCACGCATGAAGACACATGCACGCACACATCCATCCATACATGCACAAATCCACGCACACAGAGACTTCCACTCACGCAGTGACATCCATGCACGCAGACACATCCACACACGCAGACATCCATGCATGCAGACATTCACGCATGCTGACATCCACGCATGCAGACATCCACGCACACACATCCACGCATGCAGACACATCCACGCATGCACACATCCATCCATGCATGCACAAATCCACGCACGCAAAGACATCCACGCACGCAGAGACATCCACGCACGCAGAGACATCCACGCATGCAGACATCCACGCATTCATTCATTCATTCATTCATTCATACATACATACAACATACATACATTCATTAATTCATACATACATACATACTACATACTTACCTCATCCAGGAGGAGGAGCCCGGAAGAGGAGGAGTGGCCCACACCGGAGCTGGACGGTGGCTGCACCCTGCAGAGAGTGCATGGGGTGACAGGCACAGGGTGGGAGAGACTGCACAGGGGGAAAAGGTATGCATGGAGTGGGAGAGACGGTACACACGGGGGGGGGAGAGACAGCACACAGGGTGAGATGCAACACATGGGGGGGAGAGACTGAATAAGAGGGATTATATCTGTGGGGGAAGATGTGTGTGTGTGTGTGTGTGTGTATATAATATATATATATTAGTCTGCAGTGCAATGTTTATAAATTGATAAATTGATATATTTACACATAGAGCAGTATATGTTAAAGGGGGGCCCACTAACACTGTTCCGCCCGGGCCCATAAAAACCTGGAGCCGGCCCTGGCCCAACGGGTCCCCCTGGTCCAGGTGTGGGAAACAGTGCTCAGGGGGCATCATGTTAGGTCAGGCCTGCAGGGGCCACAGCTCCCCAGAAGGCTCCCCCTCCCAAGAAGCCTGCAGGGCCCCTAGCTCCCGCTCCCAAGAAGACTGCAGGGGCCCCAGCTCCCAAAAAGGCTCCCCCTCTCAAGAAGCCTGCAGGGGCCCCAGACCCCAGCTCTCAAGAAGGCTCCCCTGCCATGAAGCATGCAGAGGCCCCAGCTCCTGCTTCCAAGAAGCCTGCAGGGGCCCCAGCTCTCCCTCCCTCTGTGCTCTCCGATCTGTCCGTCTTGTCAGCAGCGTCAGTTAGGGGGAAGGGGTGCCTGCAGTGCTTCGACTACAAGAAGATGAAGTGCTGTCCTGAAGACCAGGAAGGAAAAGAAAAAGACCTCCACATAGATAAGTATAGTGTGTAGTGTGCAATGTGTGTGTAGTGTGTGGTGTGTAATGTCTAGAGTGCAGTGTGTAATGTGCAGTGTGTAATGTGCAGTGTGTAATGTGTAATGTGCGGCGTGTAATGTGCAGCGTGTAATGTGCAGCGTGCAATGTGCAGTGAAAGAGGGGAGAGACAGTGCACAGGGGGGAGACACAGCATGTGAGGTTCTAAATTTATGGGGGATAGATATATATATATTACAGTCTGCAACTTGAACCTTCATAATATATATATAATATTTAGATATACAGCAGTATGTGTTAAAGAGGGCCCACGGAGACTCTTTCGCCCGGGGCCCGAAAAAACCTGGAGCCGACCCTGGGTATTACTATGTGGAGGGCACAGTGGTGCCATTATTAAGAAAGAGGAGCGCTGTTTTTGTACCACGCAGCATGTGCAGTAATAGGGATAGCAGCAACGGCTCAGTATTGGGGGATCAGTAGGATGAGGAGTTTGTCCAGTTTGGGAATAGATCGGGCTGGAAATGTGAGATGTCAGATGTGTCTTTGTTGTAATCTATGTAGATGGCTGGAGAAGTTGTCATGTCCGTCCATGACCTAGAATGGGGGAACATGGGGGCCCAAGACGTTGTCACTATATGGGGGCCAGAATGAGGAACATACATTATTGGTATATGGTGGGAAGTGGGGACATTTACTGTAGGTGCCAATCAGGCAACATTATTACTGCTGTAATATACGGTAATTTACTTTTCCATGAGGGGAACCAAAGGGAGGCCTTGTTACTGTGCGAGGCGGCACAATGTCGCTTTTTTGGTCGTTTGATGTAGTCTAGAAATCTTGGGAAAAGTGTGGAATGTGCTATGGAAGTGATCAGTTTTATACAGTAGATAACTGTGTTATTTTCTGCAGAGATGAGTCCTGGCTAGAAGACGTGATATTTGTCTGCGACATGGGAAGAAGAAACCTGAAGATGAATGACTTCACCAAGATACATCTCTGGTGAGTAGGTGTATTACCTATCCACGCACACTATCAACTATATACAGAGCTCCTGTGTATAATGTCACTGGTGATTTCTGCATCACCTGTACACTGACAATATATTTAGAGATCCTGTGCATAATGTCAAAGGTGTTCTCTGCATCACCTGTACACTGACACTATATACTGAGCTCCTGTGTATGTCACTGGTGTTCTCTGCATCACCTGTACACTGACACTATATACAGAGTTTCTGTGTATAATGTCACTGATAATCACTGTATTTACACTGACCAAATATACAGAGCTTTTTTTAATCTTCATTATTGTAGTATTATTGGTCACTATTCACACTGAAGAAGAAACAGCTGGGCACCACAGAGTACTGACATGTAGTAGTGGGTCTGAAACCAAACTTGTGGTTTATCAGGTAAGAGGAGAGGGGAAGGAGCAGACGACGGCAAACCATTTTGAGCTGGGTGGTGCTTCTATGGGTTGACCGGATTTTATTGGTCACTATGTAGTGGCATTATGTGCTCTGGTCATGGCGTTGTGTATTTGTCCCTTGAATGTGGAATTACTCAATTACAATATGTTGGTTATATGTGGTCTTATCATGGTGTGGCAGTATTTATACCTTGCACGTGGTAGTATTTCACAGTTTAGTAGTAATATGTGTAATATATCTGATCACAGTGTGGTGGTATGTCTCCTCTATATGTGGTCTTGGTATAGTGGACTGTGGTTGATTATTAGTTTTTTTCTGATATCAATAAGGCGAAAATTCTTTATTTCCAGTAGGTATTAAAAACTTGGTTGCTTAATCCCTTCCTGTCCTGTGACACAGAAACAGCAAAATGCACTTACAGAGGTTCTCCAGAGAAAGCAAGTAATTATCTCATCTAAGGCCACATTCACACAGTATTTGGTGAGATTTTCACTTCAGTATTTATAAGACGGAGATGGTGAGAAATGCAGGACATATGACCTCTGATTGCACTACTCCTGGTTTTGTCTTACAAATACCGAGGTAAAAAACTCACCAAATACTCAGTGTGTGCACATGGCCTAAGGATGTGATAAGGTATTAGTTGGTGGGGGTGCGACTGCTGAATGTGCAGCTTTTATCCCCATTATGTGTCCAAAAAATAGAAAAATATCCAGCATAGAGTCTTGAGATCTAGATCCTAAAAAAAATTCATTACATTACAAAAGTATTAAAAAGCACATTTAAACCAATGTCCTTAAAGACAGTCCTTAGTCATAGGTTTGTTTAGTCCCCATTAGACTGGAGGTGATGTACAGCTCGCCCATGATCCCTTCACTCCCTCAGTGGCTGTGAGCGCTGTGTTTGCCTTTTTCTGGGAGCTCCAATGATAATGAATAGAGCCGCGGTCACATCATTACCGGCCGCTGCAGTTAATAAAAGGGGTAAAAGTACCACATTCTTCCGACGATGTGGTTTTGATTGGTCGGATTCCACCAATAACTAAGTGATCACCTGCCGAACCTGACGATTGTTGGTAACTTGTTTTCACCAAAGTATCCCTTTAATGTACACTACAGTAATGGTACATCGCAGTAATGGTGAGCGCAGAGTGATGTGCAGGAGTAACCGCTATAATGGGTATAACGGCTAACAGGTATTTGCATATAGCGGGTAAGTGGGCCCCTGGAGTCAATTTCCCTGGTGGGCCCCAGACACCCCAGTCCGACCCTGTTTGAGATGCATGAGGTAAATGCTGCTTTTAATGGTCTGCTTTATATGTGTGTATGTTGGAGGCTATATTGCACAAATAAAATAAACATATATAGGTTCGGACCACCCTGATGAGATTGCCTTGATGTTTCAGGTTGGCTCAAAAGATTGCTCATTGTTTTGTCAAATATCTCAATTTTATAATATTATACAGTTTGGAAGGAATATGTGCATTTGCATGGTTTTTTTGCAAGCTATTTTCTGGTGGTGCTGGCTTTTTTTGCTATTTTTCGCTATTTTGTATATAAAGTGTTATAGCCCAAAGTACAGGTATTAAGATATTATTAGCGATTTCCTGGTTTGCTTTTGGAGGAGACATTAGTGAGACATCCTTCCTTTGGCCAATAGAGTTGAATCTGATTAAATTTAAATTTACATCTTTTAGAGTAAAACTTGATTTGTGGCAAAGTTGAATTGATTGTTCCTTGTTTTGCCCTGCAATCCATGCTGATACCCAGGAAGCACACATCATATTGTCATGACATTACTATATATGACATCATGGCATTCAGACAACTCTGAGACATAGCCCTTTAGGAACACACTGAAGACACTGGAGAGAATGTGATGTCTTTTTTTTCAATGTTCTTTTTATTGAAAATAAGTATAGAAAAACATACATATCAACATATAGAGATATTTGTAATGTTCAATTAAGAATAAGAGTATATATAGTTGTAAAAGTTGTCTTTCTTCTCTACTGGGTAAACAAGTATGAGAAATAAAAGCATGGAGTAGTTGAGACTTAAAGAGCAATTTAAGTAGGAAACTAGAAGATGAAGGGTAATAAGATATATAGGATAGAGAAGGAATAGATTGGAAAAGGAAGTAGAGCAGGGATAAGGAGGAGGATGGAGGAGGGGGTGCTAGTAGAGGAATTTAGGGTGCCATCACTGAAAGGTATCGGAGACTGGAATAAAACTGTATCCATGACTGCAAAATCTCTTGAAAGTTCACCAGTGAATGGTTAACTGAGGCTGCAAGTTTGGCTATATGGTAATAAGATATATAGGATAAAGAAGGAATAGATTGGAAAAGGAAGGAGAGCAGGGATAAGGAGGAGGAGGGAGGGGATTGCTAGAGGAGGAATTTAGGGTGCCGTCACTGAAAGGTATCGGAGACTGGAATAAAACTGTATCCATGACTGCAAAATCTCTTGAAAGTTCACCAGTGAATGGTTAACTGAGGCTGCAAGTTTGGCTATATGGTAAGGTTGGTCAATTTTACTATATACTTGCTACATAGATGGCATGGAGGTTGATTGCCGTTGCTTGCAAAGCATAAATTATTCCTGTTATTGGGCCACAGTGGAAAGTTCAGTAGAGTTGTCTCTACTGATAACTTAGTCTTTTTGTTTAATACTTCTTGAATTGTTATAGCTACTAATTGCCAATAGATTTGTAGGATTGGGCATGACCACCATATATGCAAGTAACTGCCTTCATTGGCCTTGCATCTCTAACAGACTACTGGTTTGTCAGCTTGCCATTTATGTTTTGGCATTGGGCTTATGTACCATCTGGTTATTATTTTGAAAAACTGAATTCTTACGCAGTGTGATGGCCTGTGAGAATTACTGTAAATGTGTTGTAAAAGGCTGTCATCTTGTAGTCTAATTCTTTCTCCCAGCAAGTTATGTAAGCTCTCTTTGGGCAGCTATATGCAGTAAGCAAAGCTTGATATATAACAGAAAGGATTTTTGTAGGTCTGGTCTTTTTGACAGAGAGAGGCTTATAGTTCGTGAGTGGACATGAAAGGCCCATGTTATGGGGATGTTGATCTCTTTAAAGATATCACATTTGGCAGGACTTCGGCAATCATGTTTGCTAAAATGCCGGCAAATAATTTCAGGTCAACATTTAGTAATGATATCAGGCTGTAATTACCACATTATTCTGGGTCTTTGTCCTCTTTATAAATTATCGATATCCTTGACTCCAACATTTGTTTCACTGCACAAAACTGCGTTACATGTGTCAAGCAGATATGGGTGAAGTATTGAGGGAAAGGATATGTAATAAGAAGCTGGAAACCCATCTGGTCTAGGTACCTTCCCTTTTGGGCACCTCGACAGGGTAGACTGGAGTTCACTCAGTGTGAAGGGTTTAGTTAATTGATGTTGCTGGAGTTCTGTCAGACCTGGAGGATTTAAGTTTCCTAAAAAAGTTTTAAAGTCGTGCTTCCTCTGTGTTTTTGCCTGATCAGTCTCGTTTTGACGTACATATTATTAGTCTTTGTAGCATTTCAAGAATTCTAATTCTAATTGAGCATAATTTTGGCTGCCAATGCCTTGTGTGGTTTTAATTGAATGTATGAACGTACAGTAGTGATGGGCGAATCCTAAATTACTCGGAATCGTTTGACTCTAGCGAGTCCGAGCCCGGGACTCGCTACTCATTGCGAGTCTAGCGAGTCCAATGTTAATGAATAGGGAAGCGAGTAATAGCGAGTAGTGTGCGATTTACAAATCACAGATGTGTCTCGGAAGCTTCAGCCTGAAGCAATCCTAGTTTTGCCATTGATTTGCATTGGACTCGTTTACTTTGCAAGTAATCGCTGGGAAACTCGCACAGATAAGAGTCCTGTCTGCTCTGTGTGCTGGCTGCCGCAGCTCCAGGGTCCTAGAGCCCGCCTGCTGCCTGATGTAGCAGAGCTGAGATTGTTCTCAGTCTGTTTATTCCCTGTGCATAGACATCTATATCTATGCACACGGATGAGCAGAGAGGACATCGCGTTTTGGACTGCGTCGGACAGAAGAGGATTTTTTAAATTAAAGATGGAGTCCCTAATGGCTTTTTTTTTTATTTCTAATAAAAAATTTTCTCTGTGTTGTGTTTTTTTAAAAACAATTTAATAGAAATTCATGGCAGTCATGTATAATATTGGCGTGCCCGCCATAAATTTTGGGCTTAGGGCCAGCTGATAATACAAAGCTGGCCCTAACCTCTTTATTACCCAGCGTGCCACCACCACCAGGGCCGCTGGAAGAGCGGGGTTCAGCGCCAGAGGATGACGTTTCAATGAACGCGCCATCTTCTGGGGCGGCTGCGGGCTGCAATTTGCAGCGGGGGGTGCCCAGAAAGCTTGGGCATCCCTGCGCTGCGGATTCCAGCCCCCAGCTGCTTAGCTGTACCTGGCTTGACATAGAAATTGCGCGGAGCCCCACAAATTTTTTTTTAATTATTTCATGAAATTCATAAAATAATAAAAAAAAGGGCTCCCCTATATTCTTGTGTCTGGCCAGGTACAAATAGGCACCTGGGGGTTGGGGGCAGCCCGTCGCTGCCTGCTGGATCCGGCTGGTGCCAGAAATACGGCGAAGCCCATGTAATTTTTTTTCTGAAAAATCAATAAAACAATCCTAAAAAAAGGACTGCATCTTTATTAACCCCTCCCCCATGGTCCAGGGTTAATAAAGATGCAGTCCCTTTTATTTACATTGTTTTATGGATTTGTCAGAAAAAAATTTCACGTGGGCTTCGCCGTATTTCTGGAACCAGCCGGATCCAGCAGGCAGTGACAGGCTGCCCCCAACCCCCAGGTGCCTATTTGTACCTGGCCGGACACAAGAATATAGGGGAGCCCTTTTTTTTAATTATTTCATGAATTTCATGAAATAATAAAAAAAAATGCGTGGGGCTCCGCGCAATTTCTATGTCTAGCCAGGTACAGCTAAGCAGATGGGGGCTGGAATCCGCAGCGCAGGGATGCCCAAGCTTTCTGGGCACCCCCCGCTGCAAATTGCAGCCCGCAGCCGCCCCAGAAGATGGCGCGTTCATTGAAGCGCCATCCTCTGGCGCTGAATCCCGCTCTTCCAGCGGCCCTGGTGGCGGTGGCAGGCTGGGTAATAAATGGGTTAATACCAGCTTTGTTATACAAGCTGGTATTAAACCCGAGGTTCTTAATGTCAGGCCACGTTTGACCCAGCCACTAAGAATCTCCAATAAAGGGTTAAAAAAACACAACACAGAGAAAATTTTTTATTTGAAATAAAAAAAAAAGCCATTAGGGACTCCATCTTTAATTAAAAAAATCCTCTTCTGTCCGACGCAGTCCAAAACGCGATGTCCTCTCTGCTACATCCCCTGTGCATAGATATAGATGTCTATGCACAGGGAATGAGCAGACTGAGAACAATCTCAGCACTGCTACATCATCTCTGTGAGCAGGCGGGCTCTAGGACCCTGGAGCTGCACAGAGAAGACAGCTGGACTCGGCTCGCAAAGAAACAGCAGTTACTTTGCGAGTTTCCCTGCTATCACTGGCACAGTAGCCGAGTCTAATGCAAGACAATGGCAATCCTAGTTTTGTCAGCGTTTGCCATTTATTTGCATTGGACTTGTGCGAGTAAACGCTGGGAAACTCGCAGAGTACCGAGTCCTGCGAGTCCCTTACTACTCGCCGAGTAACGAGTCCTAGCGAGTAGATTCGCCCATCCCTAACGTACAGGCCTGGGCCGTACGTTTCTTAAGTTCAGGTATCGCAACCTCGGCTTATGGTGTAAGTCAGTAGGTGCCCAAGTTTAAGTTGGGGCAATAAAAAGGGAACAACTAGTTTAAGTAGGTTGAGCAGTTTAGAGAAGCTCTAGGGAGGTAACTGGGTGTCACCTAGAGCTCAGGTTACATCACCATTATCTTTAGGGGGGTCGCTTTGCAGCCTTCCTCTTCAACCTCTGTGACTTTGGGGTCATCGGCATTTGCCACAGTGTTGGTTGAGGTACAGGGTATAGGAGTGATATAGTATGGAAGGCCTCGAGGTCAGGATCATTATGCAGGGTAATGTCAAGAATTTTACATGTCTTTCTAACTTCCGCTGAGGTTCTTACCTGAAACCTTTTGTCGCCATCAAAAACCTGAATCCTGAAGAGTAAAAGCCAGTGATATTGAAAGATCTTCTGACATAAGGCTTCAATGAAAGGCTTAAGGAGTCTGCGTTTTCTCAGAGTTATTGCTGATAAATCCTGAAACAGCATCAGGTGTGAATCCTCACAGGTGATCTCTTGCGCCTCTTAAGCTTATCTCAGGATCAAATCCTTCGTGCGAAAATTGAGAAAGCAGCACAGAAAGTCACATGGGGAGTCCCCATGCTTAAAGGGATCCTGTCACATCCAAAACGCCTCCTAAGCTAGCAAAACATGTCCCTGCAGCATCCCATCACTAATCTCACACTCCTTTTGTCTCCTAAAAGCATCCTGTGAAAGTGCATAAAAACGTTTTAATGCTCACTCATTAGTGATTATAATTAGCAGTCACCAAGGCGGGCTGTTTTGCAGCTCCAGGATCCACCCTCTCTCTGTCTGTTTGCTCTGCTTGTGCAGGCTTTGCCCTCTCCGCTCTCGATCACTCACAGAATACAAATCATTAGTCCTGCCTTCAGTTTCAGTTTCACAGCAGCACAGACAGAGAGAGGGTGGATCATTCAGGCTGCAAAACAACACCCCCTGGTGACTAAAGAATATGACCCCTGCTAATTATAATCACTAATGAGTAAGTATTAAAACGTTTTTATGCACTTTCACAGGATGCTTTTAGGAGACAAAAGGAGTGTGAGATTAGTGATGGGATGCTGCAGGGACATGTTTTGCTAACTTAGGAGGCGTTTTGGAGATGACAGGATCCCTTTAAGGTTGTGACGAAGTGATCTGTGCACTCTGACAAATCTCGATTTCTTGAGGGCCATGTTCCAATAAACATTTGTGGAAAACCTCACTTAATGCTTCAAATGCATCTTTAGTCTCCAGAACAATTTTACTTAAAATCCAAAGTATTGTTTCAATAAAATTATCAAGTGCTATAATATTTTAAAATTTTTGTGCCGTCAAATTTGCTACAGAAAGCATTATACTTAAAAGAAAATAGTAAAACACGTAGATTTTGTTTGTACTTATGGATGCATTTGATGGCATCATAGAAAACTTTGAAATTCACCTTTGCAAATGTTGTAAATTATCAAAGTTTCATAATTTACATATTTTTACACATCAGGTTCAACAGAAGGTTTTATGGGTTCTTTTTTTAGTTTAACATTTTAATTTGCCTTTCTTCCATATTTGGGTTTTATTATTGAAGGCATTAAAAGGAAAAATGTTCAAGGGGTGCCATAGTAAGGATAAAGTCTAACAGCTTTAAATGGATATGCAAAAAAGCTAAGTAGGCATCAGCATGAAGAAAATAAAGATTCTTTGATGTGTGTCGTATTTTCATTTTAGCAATTAAAAAGTCTTTTGAAGCTATTTGGCATATAATTTAAACCCACAGAGTATAAAACCATGCATTTTTTACAGATTGTCCCATATTTAGCACAAACAAGGTCATAGGGATCAAGAGGATATTTTTAAGTAATTTTACTTTTAAATGGC
>JARQOC010000003.1:207756383-208063923 GCA_033576535.1 Allobates femoralis | reverse complement strand
TAAAGGATATGTCTGGTGAAAAATTATATTTGTGCAAACACTCAATATGACTGCAGGCTTATCAATCCTCAAAGTGCACATACTGTCTGCTGAAAGGATTTCTTAGTCTCTAAGCTGCGAATGGACTGCATTTATGCAATATGCATGTTCCCGACCAGAACCCAACTAGTGGGTGTAGCCTCACTCAATACATATGTATGAAGTAAGCATGCTATACTAGATAACTTTGCCTACTAGTTGGACATGCTTACTCCATACAGTCATATTGAGCAAGGCCATGCCCGCTAGTCAGGCTATGGTCAGGAACCTGCATATTACATAATTGCTATCTGTTCCCAGTCTAGAAATCAGTGAATCCTTGCAACGCACAGTGCTTTTTTTTACTTCATAAAGATTGTGACATGTAAATATAAAATAAAAACATTGATAAAAATGAGAACAAATACATTTACCGTAACTTAAAAAAACTGATTTAATTAAATGGTTGTTTTCTGATGATAGCTTCCCATTAAAACAATGTTGCTTTTATGAACCTGTTTAATGGGTAATCATGAAATTAGCCACTTATAAATAAATGCTTTCAAGTAAATAAAAATGTGAATTTGGAACAATGACACATCAATACATATTATGGGAGTTATCACACATTTAGTTTGTCATACTTAGAGCCTACAAGGCTTTACTATTACATAAAGATAATTTCAGAATATAAATATATATATATAAACTTTTCTCTGAATCAACTCTCCAAAGAGTATGATCATTTATATTACTCTGTGATGACTGATGTATCTCTATTAGTGCATTGTCCTTTAGATGACTTGAATGAATGACTTTCATATTATAATTTGCATTATACATTTGCTGATCAGTGTTATTTTATAGTGACATATTAAAATGGAGCTAAATGAATCCTGTCCTTCAGATTTGAGAAACAGAATAGAT
This sequence comes from Allobates femoralis, assembly GCA_033576535.1. Classification (NCBI taxonomy): domain Eukaryota; kingdom Metazoa; phylum Chordata; class Amphibia; order Anura; family Aromobatidae; genus Allobates; species Allobates femoralis. The sequence goes on along the minus strand of JARQOC010000003.1, from coordinate 208,062,978 downwards.
AGAGATTTTTTTTTAGTTTCAATGATTTAGAAATGTCTTGGTACAGTGACTGGAGGTTATTTGACGCTCAACCCCAATCTGAAATTTCTTTTGGGACTGTAGAAAATGTTGGTGGGACATGTAACTTGGATGCAGAATTCACTGGGTTCTAGATCAATTGATCATGAAAATTACTCCTAAGATGTATAATACTCTGCTACATAAAATAAAAATATCTATATTTTTTTAATAAATGAAGAAAAAAAGCCAGACAAGCCAGACAGCACTTCCTTTGTCCTTTCGACCCAGGTGCTTGTTTATATAACTGGATTACATATATATTAACATAACAGCAGCACACTGTTAATGCCAATTACATGCAAGCAATGATATTCCCGGATGATGTTAGTAGTTTTTTTTTTTTTAGAAAAACTAAAAACTAAAAAGTTTTTTTAAAAAAACTCGGATTATTTTTTGTTATGAAAAACTGCTCATCTTATAATGAGATTCTTAGTGCATGTATTGGCCAATAGATGCCTGCCCTTCAGCCATGGCAAGGTGACCTTAAATCTGAAGGGTCCCTTTCTACACTTAAAACCTCTCTTGCCGTGGTTGAAGAGCAGCCTCTATTGGCCAATACATGCGCTAAGAACCTTATTATTAGATGAGTAGTTTTTCATAAAAATAATTTTCATCTGAGTTTGTTTTAAAAAACTTTTTAGTTTTTATTTTTTCTCAAAAAAAAACATCTACTAACATCATCTGGGAACATCATTGTTTACATGTGATTGGCATTAATAGTGTGCTGCTATTATTTTGATATATATGTAATCCAGTATATAAAATTGCACCTGGGCCGAAAAGTTAAAGGAAGTGGTGTCTGGTTTTTCATGTGTGTGGAGTACTGGCTCCACTGCTGGAATTTTCACTCCCTCCTCCCTACAAAGCCACAGGGTCCATCTGATGTGGTATGTATCATGCTACTGCCCATTGTAATAGAAACCCCTAGGGTATGAGAGAGGTTTTAAGCATAGACAGGGACCTTTCAAATGTAAGGTCACCTTGCCGTGGTTGAAGGGCAGGCATCTATTGGCCAATATGTGCGCTAAGAACCTTATTATAAGATGAATAGTTTGTCATAAACAAGATTTTTCCATCTGAGTTTTTTGAAAAAACGTTTTAGTTTTATTTTACCCTAAAAAAAAAACATCTACTAACATCATCCGGGAACATTATTTCATGTATGTGATTGACATTAACAGTGTGCTGATATTATTTTGATAAGTATATTTTTTAATAGATATTTAACCAATTGAGGGTTTCCTAGGCTGTGTATCTGGTATCATTGTCTTGTTGAAATATCCACCTTTATATCATCTTCATCATCCTGCCAGAAAATATGGGAAGCAAGGTGTACCACGGTCCGCGCTGCTGAGTCCACAAAATCACCTGGGATGCAAGATGTTGTAGCAGTATACTTCTTTATTCCTTCCTACGCGTTTCGCCGCCCTTCCTGGCACCTTCCTCAGGGATATCAAGGTGCCAGGAAGGGCGCCGAAATGCGTAGGAAGGAATAAAGAAGTATACTGCTACAACATCTTGCATCCCAGGTGATTTTGTGGACTCCACAGCGTGGACCATGGTACACCTTGCTTCCCATATTTTCTGGCAGTTTTTCCACGTTGGAGTGGTCGGTGGAGGTCCTGCAGCAGCTGATACTGTCATATGCTGTTAAACCAGTTGTGGGTCTCACAACTGGAATAGGTGAGTGTAACTGCATTACACCACTCACATCTGAGTGTCACTAGTGATAGGGCACTATTGCGCCTCTTGTTCCCCCACCTTTTTTGTATATCTTCATCATCCTGGTTGATGACAGCAGATTTATATTAAGAACCTCTTGGTACATTCATCCTTAATTCAATCATTTGAAGTTTGCCAGTGCTGTATGCTGAGAAACAGCCCCATACCATGATGTTTCAACCATTAACGTGCACTGTTGACATGATGTAATAGACAGTGGCTGTTCGCCTCCATACATTGTGTGTATTATGGCATGCAAAGAGTTCAATTCTGGTCTCATATGACCATACTATATTCTCTCAGTATTTTACAGGCTTGTGTAAATGTTATTGAGCACATTTTGTACGTGTTTGATCATGTTTTTTAGGTAATGGAGTTTGAGTGCATTACATATTGTTTTAATTTAAACAAATGTATCTGCTGATTCTGTGTCTTTCTGTAACTGTCCATGGGTGGTCCTTGGCTCTTTGAAAACTCTTCTGATATTTCAGTGTAGTCCTTTATCCGATATCATGCAGGAAGAACCTAATTATGATTGTATGTTGAAATATTCTTTCTAGTTCTGGATTACTGCCCCAACAGTGCTCACTGGAACCTTCAGTAGCTTAGAAATTCTTCTATAACCAATATTATCTGTATATTTTGAACAATAAGATTGTGAACGTCTTGAACCAGCTTTCTTGTTCTACTCATCATGAGATGTTTCTTGTTTTTCTCCATTGTTATGAGGCTCCTTTTTATAGTGCATTAGTTGAACCTGCCGATATTATTTTGACTAAGTGACAGAATTGCTTTCTAACTTCTGATAGAAAAAGAATTGCAAAAGTTCAGGAAAAGTCATGACACCAGCGGAAATTTATCTATCTTTTCTGTTCACTACTTTTTTCCTCTGTCATTTCTAATAATTAAATATCACTAAATTTGTGGACATCTATAGTTTGATTTATTTGTACATGTGAACTGGATAGGTTGCTGCTAACCACTGTTGAGAAAATCAACATCACCTTTTGAACTATATTTAGTTAGTAAATAGGTGATGTTTTTATTACTTATTTCATCCGCTATATGTATGTATATATATAGAGAGAGAGAGAGAGAAAGAAAGAAAGAAAGAGAGAGAGAGGTCCAGAAATCCTTCTCTCAAAAGGTCCATCACTTGTAAATTAATGAATGAGGTCTATAACTTGTACTTAAATGTATATAGAAGAGAAGACGTTAGTAATAGGTAGAGTAAATCCTTTATTTTTCATTTTTAAAAAGTAACAACCTGTCACGAGAAATTATATGACTAGTTCTTCTGATGCATTTCTGGCATGACTCATGTACTCAATCATAGTATGAGACAAATGTAAAATAAAGGCTTTTCTTTTACCTACTACCAACTAGAGGTGCTGCATCATCTTCCTTCTTTTCTTGGACAGACTGCCTGTGCACCAGTGGGAGAGAGCACTCCAGCTAATATTCACCTGTTATGTACACGTGGTATCCAGCATAGCAATCAGTACAAGAATTGGTGAGCCCATCTCTTCTTTTCCTTTAAATGTATATATTTTTTTGGTGCTGCAGGGGTTAAGGACCCATTGCTGTCTGATTGTTCTTTGTAGCATAATCTCAAGTGTAGCATTTTGGTGACCAATCCTCACCCTTATAAATAGTCATAGATCTGGTTAGATTATGCCGATGGCCCACTATGAAAGGAGTCTATTTGGAGTCGTTAGTATTGCTACTCTGGTGTTTTGCTGCAATTGTGGAGTTCTGGAGTTTATCCATTTTATGTCATTTTTCCCCTGTCTGTTTCTGTCCCTGTGTTGTATTGTTGTATTATAGTAGTGGTGAGTCTAGTATACTCACTGGACTGGACACTACCTAGGGTACATTCCAGGGCGAATGAGGGCCTAGGCATATGATGGTGATGGGGGAATGATCCATATAGGCACATTATGAAGTGCATGGTCCAGACTTAGGCTAGTGGCAGGAGGTGATCCTATGCCCTATAGACAGGGTTTCCTTCTGTACAATCCTGTTCTCTTTCCCATGTTATGCCATACTTTGTGTGTTTATATGCCCAAACATGACAGCTGTATAACTCCCATTTTTAATTTTGCACAATAGCTCTGAAGCAGTAGACCAACAACACATTTAGCCTTCATAACTTTGATGTATGTGTACTCTGAGTCCTCCTATGGCTAGGGTCACACATCCCAGCCGTTTTTGCTTCAAGTCCGTTTTTGTAGCAAAAGTTAGCATTTTTTTTCTAAGTCCAAAAACCGGATCCATTAACGGATGGTGCACTTAGGGGCACCTGCATTTTTCAAAAACGGTAACACAGTTTTCCTGGGCTCCAAAAAACGTTCCTAGCAGCGTTTTTGGGGTCCTGTAAAAAAACTTTTTTTTTTAACATGGGTCCCTATAGAAGACTGGTAGGCACCATGCGTTAACACATGCGTTAACGCCTGCGTTTCTTGTGAAAAAATGACTAAGTCCCAAAAATTCCAAAAAATATCCAGGACCTCAGGGGACAATATTGGCACCCTTAGAAAAACAGAATCCATTTTTCTAAGGGCTTAAAAAATGGATTTGGATGTGTGACCATAACCTATCCCTACTAATTAGATGCATAAATGGTGTTTCTTGGCTGTCCCCTTGGTTTTATACTGCTTGTGCTATTCCATGGGATCAGATTGCTGCACCTCACACTATTGGCTCTCTCACTGATCGGGAAATATGTGTTAAATGATGCTGACATACACTGAAGCATCCATAGAAAATGATCATTTCTCCTGTTCACAGATGTGCAGCAGGAGAAGAGATTGGAATGTGCAGTGCTGAGGACCTCTATGGGGCAATGTAAAATAAGGAAAAAAAATAAAAAAAAGTTTTCTAAAATATGAAAAAAACAGAAGTTTAAATCACCCACTTTTGCCCCATTGAAAATAAAACTATATGAAAAATACACATACCGTATTTTTCGCTTTATAAGACGCACCGGATTATAAGACGCACCCAGATTTTAGAGGTGGAAAATAGGGAAAAAAATATTTGTGGCAAAAAATGACTTTGATATGACACTCAGGCCCTGCAACCAGTCAGTGTTGGCGTCTGTTTCCTTCGGATGCAGGTGCAGCATGTGAGCAACACCAATGACTTCTGCTCCATTGTCTGTTGGCGGGGAGACAGACGCCATCACTGACTGGTCAGAGGGCTGAGTCTCATATCAATATCACATGGGACATGACTATGCAACTTCTGATAACGTTGGAACTACTGCAGAATCAGGGGTATGGGTGCGTGCACATGATGAGTATACGCAGCCTTTTGGACGCAGCGTCTTGCTGCTGTGTCCAAAATGCTGCGTAGTACAGTACAAGCATAGTGGATGGGATTTGTAGAAATCCCATACTCACTATGCTTCATCCGACCGCAGCATTCTGACAGCTGCGGTGTGGGTTGCCGGCAGTCCGCTCCTTCTCAGCATGTTCATTTCATGCTGTGGAGTTGGAAGCGGCTCCCATCGGGGGACTGCAGGGAGAAGCCGCCCTGCACCCGCCACACATGGTGAGTACAGGGCAGCTGCGGTCTCCCTGCCTCCACATGTGGCTTCACTTATGTCCGGAGGAGCTGCGTCCAACACACAGCTACTCCCGACTGTGAGTGCACACCCTTAGTATGGTCTTTATTACTTTTACAAGGGCCAACAAGATGAATGAGATGGGATTTGTTCATGTAGTAGCAATCCCTTTAAGAACTATCTCTCCCAGCATGTACTGTAGATCCTATAGCATGGTTGGAGTTCTAGTTAAGCACAGTATTGGTAGTGTTAACTTTACTTTATTAGTTATGTTACATATATGTTATGTTACATATACATGTGGACTCACTTTAATGTGTCCTGCTTTGCCATCACCCTGCTGAAGTGAAGGAAGTGGCCATAGTCTGTATATCAAGTTCTGATGTGATGTCCTGTAAAGAGGGAGGGCCAGGGAGGGGGTCTGTACACTGCTGAAATATGATGCTCTAGCCCCGTATCCTAATTACAAGTCACCACAGAGCTTGACCTGTATGCAGGGCCAGGGGAGCTGTACACTGCTGAAATATGATGCTCCAGCCCTGTCTCTTAATTACAAGTCACCACAGAGCTTGACCTGTATGCAGGGCCAGGGGAGCTGTACACTGCCGTTATATGCAGGCTCCAGCCCTGCTCTCCATACACTGAAGCTCCTGAACTGCAGACCGAGCTTCCTGCATTTCTGGTTGGTGTCAGGGCTCAGCAGGACACATTACACTGAGCAGAGGGAGTGAGGCAGGACACTGACAAACAAGGTACCTGCTGTGATAAGGTGCCGATCTCCCTGCTCTGCCCCTGTCTTCATGGCAGTGAATCAGCACAAAGCTCAGTGCTGATTCACTTGCCACAGCTGCACCTGGCTCCTCCGTTCTCACTATCTGCAGCACACAATGTCCCCAGCAGCTGCAGGAGAGACCATGTGTGCAGGCTAAGCAGCTTCTCCTGCTCCCCGTGCTCTCACCTCTCGTGCTGTCTTCAGTGCAGAGAGGTGGGTGGAGACTGGGAGCAGTGAAGTGAATATTTAAGTAGATAATGAGCCGGGGACACGTGGTGCTCCTGCCGCCCCGGATACTTAAGCAGGGACCATTCCCTGTCACTTCTGTCCCCACTTCACTGCTGTCCCCCCCTCCCATGCAACTGATGATAGAATGTTATATTCCTTTTATAAGACGCACCCCCACTTTCCTCCAAAACTTGGAGGAAAAAAAGTGCGTCTTATAAAAGGAAAAATACGGTATTTGGTATCTCCATGTTCGGAAATGCCTGATTTATCAAAATTTAAAATCAATCAGATAATGCATAATGGAAAAAAAAAGTCAAGATACCAAAATTACTTTTTTTGGTCAATGCAACTTTGCAATAAAATGCAATTATAACAGCGATAAAACAGCACATCTTCCCAAAAATGTTATCATTAGAAACGTTAGCACAAGACACTAAAAGTAAGCTGTCACGCAACCCCAGGTCCCAAAAAATGTGAACACTGTGTGTCTCGAAAGATGGTGCAAAAATGCAATTCTTTTTCTTTAAAAACTCCTGAATTTTTTTTTACAACTTAGATAACAGTAAAAGTATACATGTTTAATAACATCAAACTTGTACCAACCAGTACACCAGTCAGTTACACCATAAAGTGAACATGGTGAATAAAAAACCCTAAAAACTATTGTGTAATTGCTCTTTTTTTTTCAATTTCACCACACTTGGAATTTGTTCCCCATTTTCCTGTTCAAAAAATGGTAAAATAAATGACTTTATTCAAAAGTACAACTCATCCCGCAAAAAAAACAAGCTCTCATATATCTATATTGGCAGAAAAATAAAAAAGTTATGGCTCTTGAAAGTAGGGGAGGAAAAAACAAAAAATGGAAAATTGCCCAGTGGTGAAGGGGTTAAGGGAAGAAGAAATCCAAACCTACAGGAACCTGCTTGAAAAACTGATTGCCCATAAAATCTAATAACTGGTTGCCATCTTTCGCAACATCAACTGCAATCAAATACTTACAATATTTGACATGCGTTTTTTACAAAGCTCTAGAGAATTTTGTTGCACTCATCTTTCCAGAAATGTTGTAATTCATCCATATTTAAATGATTCAGAGCATGAACTGCCTTTTTAAGGTCACGCCACAGCATCTAAATTAAAGTCAGGACTTTTAGTAGGCCACTCCAAAATCTTACTTTTGAATTTAATACATTCAGAAGAGGAATTGCTGGTGCATTTTGGATCATTGACCTGCTGCATAACCCAAGTGTGCTTCAGCTTGAGGTCACAAACAGATGGCTGGGAATTCTCCTTCAGGTGAAGCAGAATTCATGGTTCCATTTACAAGAGCAGGTTTTCCATATCCTGAAGCAGCAAAACAGTCTCAGATCACCATCCTACCACCACCACCATATTTTACTGTTGGTATGATGTTTCTTTTCTGAAATGCTGAGTTACATCTATGCCAGATGTAATAGGATATAGTCTTTCCAAAATGTTCAACTTTTGTCTCATCAGTCCATAGAGTATTCTCTCAAAAGTCATAGGGATCATCAAGATGTTTCCTGGCAAAACTTAGATGAGCCTTTATGTTATTTTTTCTCAGCATAGGTTTTCGTTATGGAACACTGCCATGCAGGCCATATTTGCCTAGCCTCTTTCTTATGGTGGATTCATGAACACTTACCTTAACTGAGGCAAGTCAGGCTTGCAGTCCTTCGGAGGTTGCTGTGGGGTCTTTTGTGATCTCTTGGATGAGTCATCACTGCACTCATTGGGCAACTCCAAGGAAGGCTCACCACTGTTCCATGTTTTTGCCATTTGTGGATGTTGGCCCTCACTCTGGTTCACTGGAGTCCCAAACTTTAGAAATGGCATTATAACCTTTTCCAGACTGATAGATCTTAATTAATTTATTTCTCATTTGTTCCAGAATATCTAGCTCTTGATGATCTTTTGATCTACTTCACTTTATCAAGCAGGTCTAATTTAAATTATTTCCTAATTGAGAAGAGGTGTGGCAGTAATCAGGTCTGAGTGTATCTAGGGAAATTGAACTCAGCTTCCCAAAGATGTAATAAGCCACAGTTAATTTATGTTTTATATGGAGGGTGTTTGTGTGGGGGTAATCACTTTTCACACAGTGCCCGGTAGGTTTGAATTACTTTTTCCTTTAACAATAAATACCTTCATCTGTAAACTGCATTTTGTGTTAGGCTGCTTTCACATTACGATTTTGTTAAATCCGATGCTGTCCAATGAAAATCGGACAGTATCGGATACTCAAAATTGGATGCCATTGGATGCCATCCGATCCGATTTTTTATCGGATCCGATTTAAATGGCTGGGAGAGGGCAGTGGGAGGTTTTGGGAGTGGTCAAGAGTATTGAGCCTGCTCAATACAGAAAATCGGATCCGATATCGGATCCAATTTTCTATCCGATCCGATCCCCCATAGACTCCCATATTATTTTAATCGGATCGCATCGGATCCGATGCAATCCGATTTTTGAATCGGATACCAAAATCGGACCAGTCTCTGATTTTGTCTCCTGAAAAAAATCGGACAGAATCGGATCGGATGCAAATCGGATGTCATTAAGTGCACATCCAATCCTCATTGGAGAACACGGGTGCTAAATCGGATCCGATGCTGTCCGATTTTTATCGGACAGCATCGGATTTAACAAAATCGTAATGTGAAAGCAGCCTTACTTGTTTTATTTTTGTCTAATACTTAAATTTATTTGGTGATCTGATTTAAATGTGACAAACAGACAAAAGAATAAGAAACTAGGAAGGGGCAAACACTTTTTCTCATTATGCAATATAGATATATACATATATACATTTTGTGGGAACAGTTTGGCATTGAATATCATGGGGTACAAAAAGAATGTGCACAGACCACAAAAATAAATTAAAAAAACAACTTTATTCATAAACAAAATCACACAGCAAAAATCGTTTAAAAGCAATTATGAAGGAAAATATATACAAGTCAGCCAACAAGCTATTTATATTAAAAATAATTGTATTTGTATTTGTATGCACAAAGAGAAACTTTACCTTATAATGTAACTAGTAAAAAGGCCCGATGCAATTGCATCGGGAGCGCGGTGAAATGAATTGTGTGTATACAGGCGGGTCAGTGGGTATCAGAGTATACAGGCGGGTCAGTGGGTAGTAGAGCATCGAGGCGGCTCTGTGGCTAGCAGAGTATCGAGGCGGCTCTGTGGCTAGCAGAGTATCGAGGCGGCTCTGTGGGTAGCAGAGTATCGAGGCGGCTCTGTGGGTAGCAGAGTATAAAGGCGGCTCTGTGGGTAGCAGAGTATAGAGGCAGCTCTGTGGGTAGCAGAGTATACAGGCGGCTGTGTGGGTAGCAGAGTATAGTGGCGGCTCTGTGGCTAGCAGAGTATCGAGGCGGCTCTGTGGGTAGCAGAGTATCGAGGCGGCTCTGTGGGTAGCAGAGTATCGAGGCGGCTCTGTGGGTAGCAGAGTATCGAGGCGGCTCTGTGGTGGAGGGTGAGGAGAGATGCGGCTCTGTGGTGGAGGGTGTGAGGAGAGATGCAGGTCTGTGGTGGAGGGGTGAGGAGAGATGTGGGTCTGTGGTGGAGGGGTGAGTGAGAGATGTGGTCTGTGGTGGAGGGGTGAGGAGAGATGCGGCTCAGTGTTGGAGGGGTGAGGAGAGATGGGGTTCAGTGTTGGAGGGGTGAGGAGAGATGGGCTCAGTGGTGGAGGGGTGAGAGAGAGATGGTGTCTGTGGTGGAGGGGTGAGGAGAGATGCGGCTCAGTGGTGGAGGGGTGATAAAGAGATGCGGCTCAGTGGTGGAGGGGTGAGGAGAGAAGCACACAGTATATACATACATGAGACATTGTATAGACAGACAGTATGCAGAGATTACACATATTATACACACAGTATAGACACAGTATACACGCATTACAGAGAGTATAGAGACATGAGACAGAGTGTAGAGACAGGACACAGAGTGTAGAGACAGGAGACAGAGTGTAGAGACAGGAGACAGAGTGTAGAGACAGGAGACAGAGTGTAGAGACAGGACACAGAGTATACAGAGACATGACACGGACAGAGTATACAGAGAGATGAGAGGGACAGAGTATACAGAGAGATGACAGGGACAGAGTACACAGAGAGATGACAGGGACAGAGTATACAGAGAGATGAGAGGGACAGAGTATACAGAGACATGACAGGGACAGCGTATACAGAGACATGAGAGGGACAGAGTATACAGAGAGATGACAGGGACAGAGTATACAGAGAGATGACAGGGACCGAGTATACAGAGAGATGACAGGGACCGAGTATACAGAGAGATGACAGGGACAGAGTATACAGAGCGATGCGAGGGACAGAGTATACAGAGACATGACAGGGACAGCGTATACAGAGACATGAGAGGGACAGAGTATACAGAGACATGACAGGGACAGCGTATACAGAGACATGAGAGGGACAGAGTATACAGAGAGATGACAGGGACAGAGTATACAGAGAGATGACAGGGACAGAGTATACAGAGAGATGACAGGGACAGAGTATACAGAGAGATAACAGGGACAGAGTATACAGAGAGATGACAGGGAGAGAGTATACAGAGAGATGACAGGGACAGAGTATACAGAGAGATGACAGGGACAGAGTATACAGAGAGATGACAGGGACAGAGTATACAGAGAGATGACAGGGACAGAGTATACAGAGAGATGACAGGGACAGAGTATACAGAGACATGACAGGGACAGCGTATACAGAGACATGAGAGGGACAGAGTATACAGAGAGATGACAGGGACAGAGTATACAGAGACATGACAGGGACAGAGTATACAGAGACATGACAGGGACAGAGTATACAGAGAGATGACAGGGACAGAGTATACAGAGACATGACAGGGACAGCGTATACAGAGACATGAGAGGGACAGAGTATACAGAGAGATGACAGGGACAGAGTATACAGAGAGATGACAGGGACAGAGTATACAGAGAGATGACAGGGACAGAGTATACAGAGAGATGACAGGGACAGCGTATACAGAGACATGACAGTTTATGCTCACCTCTCCCCGAGGCCCCGCCATCTCCCGCCGTCTTCCTGCAGTGTCCCGGTGGCTCCCGCAGGCTGCCGGTGTCTGCACAGGTCTGCTACTGCAGTTCAGGACCTGTGGTGATGTCAGAGTCACGTGACACCAGGTTAGCATGGAGTAAGCTGGTGTCACGTGACTGTGACATCACCAGAGGTCCTGAACTGCAGTAGAAGACTTGTGCAGACACCGGCAGCCTGCGGGAGCCACCGGGACACTGCAGGAATACGGCGGGAGACGGCGGGGGCTCGGGGAGAGGTGAGCATATGTTTTTTGGTTTTTTTTGTAAACAGTAGTGCGGCTGCGGCTCGCGCAAAGGAGCTTGGGATTCGGCTACAACGCTCGAATTCCAAACTCCCGATTATATAAGTAGATAAAACCACAACACACAATAAACAGTGATATTTAAAAAACAGATCATGAACAGTCACTAATACAGATATAATAGCTGTGGAGCCTAAAGAATAGGGACCTTACAGGGGAAGCACAAGCAAATTGCATATACCATATAGACAACTTTTTTCATTAAAGGAAAGAGATAGGGGAAAAAGAATAATAATAAATAGTCACAATAAAAGGTGAACTTCAATAATAATAAAAGATAATGACTTGTGTACTTGTGAATTTTTTGAAACAATATACCGTATATACTCGTGTATAAGCCGACCCGTGTATAAGCCGACCCCCCTACTTTTGCCCCCAAAACCTGGGAAAACCTATTGACTCGTGTATAAGCCGAGGGTGGACCCCAGCACAGGTATACAGCCCCCAGCAGTGTGGTATACAGCAGGCCTCCAGAGGTATATACAGCAGGCCTCCAGAGGTATATACAGCAGGCCTCCATAGGGATATACAGCAGGCCTCCAGAGGTATATACAGCAGGCCTCCAGAGGTATATACAGCAGGCCTCCAGAGGTATATACAGCAGGCCTCCAGAGTTATATACAGCAGGCCCCCAGAGGTATATACAGCAGGCCCCCAGAGGTATATACAGGCAGGCCCCAGAGGTATATACAGGCAGGCCCCAGAGGTATATACAGGCAGGCCTCAGAGGTATATACAGGCAGGCCCCAGAGGTATATACAGGCAGGCCCCCAATGTGGTATACAGCAGGCCCCCAGTGGCACTCGCCCCCCACACTGTGCAGAGCCCCCCCTCCCGATGTATTATCTTACCATCCAGCCGCGTCTTCATCACCCCCGGTCCTCCCGTCCATCCTCGCGTGCTGCGTTTCCGGTCTCATGTGACCCGGAGGTTGCAGTCGGATGACGTCATCGCGCTGGGTCACGTGAGAGCCGAACACAGCGTCCAAGGATGGACGGGAGGACCGGTGGTGATGAAGACGCGGCTGGATGGTAAGATAATGCATCGGGAGGGGGGCTCTGCACAGTGTGGGGGGGCGAGTGCCACTGGGGGCCTGCTGTATACCCCACTGGGGTCCTGTATACATCTGGGGGCTGTATGCACGGCTCCCCCTGCCGCTGTGATGGGCGGGGGGAGCCGTGCATATCTAATGAGCGGCCCCATGTGACGGGCCGCTCTGTCAGCAGCCTCCCCCTGCCTCCTCCAGCCTCCCCAGCACCCGGACACAGCCTACACACACCACATACTGTATAGACCCGTGTATAAGCCGAGGGGGGGACTTTTCAGCCCAATTATTGGGCTGAAAAACTCGGCTTATACACGAGTATATACGGTAACTTAAAAATTAAAAAAAAAACAGCATCCAGTGTGAACATTGCAAGATACAAAGTACAAATTGTGATTTGGAAAATATAGTCTGCACCAACTCCTCACCCAAAAATATAAAAACCTATAAATAATAGTCATTTTCTGTTGATAGCTTCTCCCTGATGCGCTTATTTGATGACCCGGGGAGGGAAGACATATCATAGATTCTTCAAAGGACCTGAATGGGGCCCATTTCTTCCTCAAAAGCAGATGGAGTTTTGCATTATGATAAACATTTGCACTGCAAAGGACCCTTTATAACTCTTGCACAGGGGGCCTTTTCTGTCTGGATAACACCACCAATTTTGGCAATACTGGCAAACCATCTAATTTGTACGGATTATCTCTACTCTCACCTGATGACAAATGCTGGGTTAGGCTAGGGTCACACATGCCATGCATTTTTTAGGCATCCATGCGTTTTTCCATGCTTTTTTACATTTCTGCATGCGTTTTTAAGGTGTTTTTTGACACCCTGTGTTTTTCTATGCATTTTTGAATCAGCACCAAAAAATACTGTAAGCTGTGTTTTTTGGTGCGTTTTTAAAAACGCATGCGTTGTTTTAACATGGGCCCCTATGGGAAACACATGCGTTTTTGAAGGCAGCTCCTCACTTAAGTGCAAAAACGCATGCCAAAAACGCATGGCACTTTAGGCATATGTTTTTGCTATTGGGGCATGCGTTTTTTTGCATGGGGGCCTATGGGTGCGTTTTTACATGCGTTTTTAGAAAACGCAGGTCTGAAAAAAAAGCAAGTGAAATATGCATGTGTGACCCTAGCCTAAATAAGAAATTTGGCTTATTAGATTTCAACATATCCAAGTCTTTGTTTTCAGAGAAACTATGAGATATCTCACAGGTGCTTTATTTCTTTTACAAATTGAGAATACACACATTTTTGGCGCCGAGCGCAGAGTGCATGTGTAAAGGAGAAGAGAGAAGTTGCTACCAACACAATGAGTATTTGATTAACATACAGTATATGTAAAGTATATAGCCAACTTGACACTCTGTTCAAGCAAATATATATATTAGGCAAACATTGTAGGGTTTGTCTTGTAGCATGCCAAGCAAAGGCAACTGTTATAATTATAATCTTTAACACGAGCTGTAATCATTACTACTATAAAGATGTGTCCTTAAAACTCAGCTTTGTCTGCCCTTCAGGCAACAGAGCCCATCTTTGAAAGTGTGCAGCTGCTCTTAATGGAATGCTTTTATGTGGATTGAATATTTAGACTAGGGGCTAATGATCAATTAAAACAATTAATTATTATTAGGCTCAACGCTTCTGTAATGATTTGTATCTTTTTCTTACAGCATTAAAATGAGTAACAAAAGCTGCGGACCGTTCAATTCCATATTACATTGCACGTGACTTAACACCGGCAAAGCCATTGCATGAAGAAACACAAAACTGGTTTCATAAACTGGTTTCATTACATGCAAGTGCTACATCAGAAGATACAAGCCTTTAGGCTTCTTTTACGCAATTAATGCAATTGTGTCTGTTGTGCATGACTGCTTGCATGGAATAAACTATTTAATGTGTGCGTCATAACAACTAGCTGTAATACATTTTAAGGGAGTTTTACCATTTGGATAAATCCATTTCATGTTAAATTTCTTTGAAATCCTCTTTTGTGCTAATTCTGTAGCTGTTATTGCAAAGAAAAGCAAAATGCATACACTCATTTCCATGTGGTTTTATATAGGACCTATAAAATGAAAATAATGTAATACATGGTTGTGCTAAATTCATTAGAGTTGAAGTTTCTTTTTATCAAAGCTCTTTTGTGCCTACCAAAATAAAAAAAAATCACAAAATAATAAACAGCCCCTATCAACCCAAGGTCAGATTATCAATGTACTAAAGGAGACAGCAGGTCCACATGATAAAGGTGTAAACTCGTTACTATTTGGTACTCGCCAAATAGTACGGCATTCTGACTACTTGTTACTCCTCGAGATTCCTTGTTATTACTGGCTAAAAGTAACGAGTAAAATGTAAGTCAATGGGAAGCACGAGTAATTGTCTGCTGGACCGTACACAGCGGTCTGGGGGCTGAGGAATAGGTTGAAATGCACTGCATGATTGTTTAAAAGCTGACAATAAAAAGCCGCCAGCTTTTAAACAATCACTCAGCCCCATCCTCTGCTTCCTGCAGCCTCCCCACCTGATCTTCTGCTCCCCTGCAGCCTCCCAGCACGATCCTAAGTTAGGACCAGGTGGGGAGCGCAACATCAGGGAGCGGGGAGTGAAGAACTCGGGTGAGATAGCCAGCGGTGAAGTGTTTTCACTGTCTGCTTTCCCGTGCATTATTTCAAATGAACAGCTAATCATCATCAGCTGATAGTGATCAGCTGTTCATTTGAAATAGCCGGTGGGAAAGCCGGCGATGAAAAAAACTTCACTGCCCGCTTTTCCGTCCAGTGCTGCACTCCCCGGTCCCTGTTGCCCCCTCCTTGCTCCCTGGAGATGCACCACTTCCCGCCCGGTCCTAACTTACGATTGGGTGGGCAGGCAGTGGGGGAGCGGGGAGCATGCATCAGGGAGCGGGGGTACAGCACCGGATGAGAAAGCCTGCGGTGAAGTCTTTTCGCTGCCAGCTTTCCCGCCGATTATTTCAAATGTAGAGCTAATACATCAGCTGATGCTGATCATCTATTTATTTGAAATAGAGGGTTCATGTGAATTCATGCTCGACAGCATTGAGGGGTTAATAAAGATGCAGTCCCTAAATGTTTTTTTTTTTAATTTTTAGTGAATTTTTTTAAAACAATTTGACGTAGGCTTCGCCATATTTTTGTATGCCAGCCAGGTACAGCAGGCAGGTACGAGCTGTGTCTTTGCCCTATTTTTATGTCCAGTAAGGTACAAATAGGCAGCTGGGGGCTGGAATCCACAGCACAGGGTGGCCCAAGCTTTCTGAGTTCCCCCCGCTGTGAATTGCAGTCTGCATCTGCCCCAGAAAATGGTGCATTCTTAGAAGCGTCATTTTCTGGTGCTGTACCAAACTTATCCAGGGCCCTGGTACGGTGGCTCACTGGGTAATAAAGGAGTTAGGGCCAGCTTTGTATTATCAGCTGGCCCAAAGCCCAAAATTCATGGGGTCATGCCAATATTAGACATGACTGCCATGAATTTCTAGTAAAGTGTTAAAAAAAGCACAACACAGAGAAAAAATATTTTATTAGAAATAAAACAAAATAACACTTAGAGACAACACACGTCTATGCAGAGCGAGAACAGGCTGAGCACTGACTGTGACAGTCAGGGTTCACCCCAGGTCATAGCTCAGGCCATGACCACGGGTGTACCCTGCCATCACAGCCCGAATACTGCCGACGCCGGTGGAAATTTCCAAGTGCGGGGCAGAGCAGTGAATAACTCGGAAGTTAATGACTCATTAACTTCCAGATTACTCACTGCATTGACTGCACTCGCCAGTGTTTGGGCTGTGACAGCAGGGTTTACCCATGGTCATGGCCCGAGTTATGTCCTTGGGTGAACCTTGACTGTCACAGTCAGTGCTCAGCCTGTTCTCGCTCTGCATAGACGTGTGTCGTCTATGCAGAGTGATGCAGAGCTGAGATTGCTTCCCTTTTGGACTACGTCGGACTGAAGATTATTTTTTTAATAAAGATGGAGTCTCTAAGTGTTTTTTTGCTTTATTTCTAATAAAATATTTTTTTTCTGTGTTGTGTTTATTTTTTTTAACACTTTACTAGAAATTAATGGAGGTCATGTCTAATATTGGAATGGCCCCATGTATTTCGGGCTTAGGGCCACCTGATAATACAAAGTTGGCCCTGACCTCTTTATTACCCAGTGAGCCACCGCGCCAGGGCCCTGGATGAGCTTGGTACAGTGCCAGAAAATGGCACGTCTATGAACGCGCCATTCTCTGGGGTGGCTGCGGACTGCAATTCGCAGAGGCAGGTGGCCAGAAAGCTTGGGCCTCCCTGCGCTGTGGATTCCAGCCCCCAGCTGCCTAATTGTACCTGGATGGACACAAAAAATAGGGCAAGCTCCACATATTTTTTTTTATTATTTCATGAAATTCATGAAATAATAAAAAATATGGCGAAGCCCACGTTGAATATTTAAAAAAAAAAAAATCATTAAAAAAATACATTTAGGGACTGCATCTTTATTAACCCCTCAAGTCAAGGGGTTAATAAAGATGCAGTCTCTAAATGTGTTTTTTTTAATTTTTTAATGAATTTTTCAAAAAAAATTTGACTTGCGCATCGCCATATTTTTATATGCCAGCCAAGTACAGCAGGCAGATACGGGCTATTTTATGAAATAATTTAAAAAAAATTGATGTGGGGCTTCACCCTATTTTTGTGTCCAGCCAGGTACAACTAGGCAGCTGTTGGCTGGAATCCGCAGCACAGGATGGCTCAGGCTTTCTGGGCCACCCCACTGCGAATTGCAATCCACAGCCGCCTCAGAAAATGGCGCATTCATAGAAGCGCCACCTTCTGGCGCTGTGCTCAACTCATCCAGGGCCCTGATGCGGTGGCTCACTGGGTAATAAAGGGGTTAGGGACAGCTTTGTATTATCAGCTGGTCCTAAGTCCGAAATTCATGGGGTCACGCCAATATTAGATATGACCACCATGAATTTCTACTGAAGAGTTAAAAAAAACACAACAAAGAGAAAAAATATTTTGTTAGAAAAAAAAAACACTTAGCGACTCCATCTTTATTAAAAAAATTATCTTCAGTCTGACACAGTCCAACCGAATCTTCTTCTTTCGCTCAGCTGCATCTGAGAAGTTGCTGAGCTGTGCACTGGGTGACCGTGGGAAAGTTCACGTGAGTTCATGCTGTCAAGCATGAACTCACATGAATCCTCTGAGGGCACTGCGGCTATTTCAAAAGAACAGCTGATGCATTAGCTGATGCTGATCAGCTGTTTATTTGAAATAGCCGGCGGAAAAGCCGGCGATGAAAAAACTTCAACTTTGGCTTTCTGGTCCTGTGCTGCACCCCCCGCTCCCTAATGCATGCTTCCTGCTCTCCCACCGCCTCCCCGCCTGATCGTAAGTTAGGACCGGGCAGAGAGTTCAGCTCCAGGGAACAGGGAACGCAGCACTGGACGGGAAAGATAGCGGTGAAGTCTTTTCATCTCCGGCTTTCCTGCCAGTTATTTCAAATGAACAGCTGATCAGCATCAGCACATAATTCATCAGTATTTTACCTTTGTGCTGTCCCCACCTTCTCCATGATTTGGTAGGTTGTGAGAGGTTGCTTAATCAGTATTTTGCCCCTGTGCTGCCCCCATCTCATTTATGAGTTGGTAGGTAGTGGATGGTTGGTTCATCAGTATTTTACCCCTATGCTGCCATATCTCCTCAATTAAATGGTAGGTTGTGAGAGGTTGTTTCATCAGTATTTTACACTTGTTCTGTCCACATCTCCTCGATGAAATGGTAGGTTGTGAATGGTTGTATAATCAGTATTTTACCCCTGTGCTGCCTTATCTTCTTTAAGAGTTGGTAGGTAGTGGGTGGTTGTTTCATAAGTATTTTACCCCTATGCTGCCTCATCTCCTCGATTAAATGGTAGGTTGTGAATGGTTCTTTCCTCAATATTTTCCCTCTGTGCTGTCCCCATCTCCCTAAGGAATTGGTAGGTTGTGAGTGGTTGTTTCCTCAGTATTTTAGCTCTCTGCTGCCCCTGTTTCCTCCATGAATTGGTAGGTTGTGAGTACAGATGTGCGAACACGAACTGTAAAATTCTGGATCCATACCAAACACAAAGGTCCCGAACACACCTTTCCATGGGAAACCTGTGTTACAGTTCGGGTCCAGTTCAGGGCCAGAGGCTGTAAAAAAGCATAAAATTAATAATAACATTATAATTATACTTACCTTTCCAGTGACACATCCTTCCATTTTACAGTCGCGGCCGCTTCTACTTCCAGGGTCACTCATTTACTTCCGGTGGTATTCACTGCACTGCCCAGCACTCCGCTTTTTCTGGCCGGTGTCGGCAGTGTTTGGGTGGTGATGTCAGGGTTCACCCGTGGTCATGGCCGGTGCCATGAACTCTGGTGAACGGTGACTGTCACTGTCAGTTTCAGCCTGCTTCACGCTCTGCATGCTTGTCTATGCAGAGCGATGTAGCAGAGCTGACATTGCTCTATCCATTTGGACTACATCAGACTGAAGATTTTTTTGAATAAAGACGGAGTCTCTACATGTTTTTTTTATTTCTAATACATATATTTTTTCTCTGTGAGGTGTTTTTTTTCAAATCTTTACTAGAAATTCATGGTGGTCATGTCTAATATTGGCGTGACCCCATGAATTTCGGGCTTAGGGCCAGCTGATAATACAATCCTGGCCCTAACCCTACTATCACCCAGCAAGCCACCCGGCACCAGGGCCGCTGGAAGAGATGGATACAGCGCCAGAAGATGACGTTTCTATGAATGCGCCATTTTCTGGGGTGGCTGCGGACTGCAATTCACAGTGGGGGGACCCAGAAAGCTTGGGCCAACCTGCGCTGCGGATTCCAGCCCCCAGCTGCCTAGTTGTACCGTGCTGAACCCAAAAATAGGGCAAAATCCATGTCATTTTTTTTAATGATTTAATTAAATTCTATAGTAATTGAAAAAAAGGACTTCCCTTATATTTTTGTTTCCAGCCAGGTACAAATAGGCAGCTGGGGGTTTGGGACAGCCTGTACCTGCCTGCTGTACCTGGCTAGCATACAAACATATGGCGAAGCCCACTTCGAATTTTTTTTTAATAGTTCATTAAAAAAAAACACATACATTTAGGGACTGCATCTTTATTAACCCTTCGACCCTCATCTCTGTGCTGAACACTCTTGGCTCTTCTTCATAAGAGAACAAGGGGAAGAACAAAGCTTCCATCCCTTTGGTCCCTGAAGGAAAGTCCGGAATGCTGCAGCATCGCAAGCCACCTGAGCTGTCCTCACATGACCCCAGTTTTTTCCAGTTACAATGCCGCCGATTGCGCTCCTTACGCCAAATACACACTGAGCTGTCAGAAGATTGCACCAAAAAGCATGAAATCCATGGCAAAAACAGCGGGAAAAATGTTCGTTTTTACCCAGCATGCGACCAATCACCAGGGCCGCTGGAAGAGCCTGGTAAGGCACCAGGAAAGGACGATGTGATAAATGCTCCATTTTCAGGGGCGGCTGCGGGCTGCTATTTTTTAGTGTGGGGGGGCCTTAAAACAATGAGCCTTCACCACACTGAGAATACAAGCCCTCAGTTGCCTAGTCTTACCTTGACTGGCAATTAAAAATAGGGCTGAGCACACACATTTTTTTTTGCCAGTCAAGGTACAATTATGCAGCTGAGGGTGGCAGCTCTAAGCTGTTCACTTTCATCAGGCTGGACTTAAAAATGCTGCAAAGCCCTACACATTTTTTTTTCAAATTAATAATTTATTAAATGCCAGGTTGGTTGCCATACACCAACGTGTATGGCAACCAAGCAGAATCATTGTCCAGATTGAGGAAATCCAATCTGACTATAACAACCAATCATAGAGGCTCTCACAGAGTGTGAGCCTCTGTAATTGGCTGTTTGTCTGACAGTGCATTGAATATGCAAGTAGCTTACACACTCTACGTGTTTGCTGTATTTTTTTGAGCAAAGTCTTTTCAAACCAGGAGTGGAACAATCAAAGGAAACGTATAATAGAAACAAGTGCTCCACTTCTGAATTTAATCACCCACTCCTGGTTTGTGATGATCACGCGCGTAAAAAAATGCAGCAAATATGCAGCAAATACGCAGCGTTTGAACGCATAATAGGTGGCCCAGGAAGTAGCAGAAGAGAGCTGGGAGACAGAGCAGGAATGCAGGTAAAGCTATTCTTTCACTTATATCTGTCTTTCTATGCATCCTATCATCTTTTGCAAACTCAATGTAACACAATGCTCCAGATTTGCTCAAGAGCACTGAATAACGTTGCAGACCACATTTGGCGTTGCACCATGAAAAACGAATTGATCTAACTCAAGCCTTTTTTTGGCAAAAAAGGCTTGCGTTAGTATGCATTTTTACAATGGTAGTCTGTGGGGTCATTAACGCATTGTGCTACAATGCGTTTTTGAACAGAAATCTCGTGTTCAAACGCAAGAAACACTAGATGTGAAAAGGGCCATATAGAACTCAAGTCTATGCGCGCATGTTGAGTATTTGATTGGACACATTTCTGGCACAAATCTGCATCTCCTGGCAGGAAAAAGCTCCAAAAACATGATGCGTTTTTGGTGCTTTTTTGGCCCAGGAGATGTAGATAAACACGTTGGACACAATGCATGCAGTTTTAGGCCTACGTTGTACCAAAAAACCATACAATCTGTGGCAAAAACATTGCGTTTTTTGCCACATATTTCATGCTTTTTGGTACAATTTAGGCCTGAAACTTCATGCATTATATCCAAGGCGACCATGTGCATGTCCTGGGCCAAAAAAACACAAAACTGCGACATTTTTCGCCATGGATTTCATGCTTTTTGGTGCAGTTTAGGCCTGAAATTTAAATGCATTGTGTCCAAAGTGTTCCTCTTTATCCCCTGGATCAAGAAAAGCACATAAACTGTGACTTTTTTGCCCAGTTTTTTCTGCGTATTTCATGCTTTTTGGTGCAATTTAGGCCTGAAACTGCATGTATTGTGTCCAAGATGTTCATCTTCATCTCCTGAACCAAAAAAAGCATAAAAACTGTAACGTTTGTACCTTGATTTTTGCTACAAATTTCATTCTTTTGGTGCAATGTTCTGACAGCTCAGTGCATAATTGGCATAAGGAGCGCAATCTGTGGCATTGTAAACGGGGAGACACTGGGGTCACGCGAGGACAGCTCAGGTGACTGTCCTCTGTGACCTGAGTTACTCCCCCTTACGATGCTGCAGCGCTCCAGGCTCTCCTTCAGGCTCCAAGGGGATAGATGCTTTGTTCGTCCCCTTGGTCTCTGATGAAGTAGAACCAATAAAGTAATTTTTACTACACTCTTTATTACCAGCACAGATTATTTTCATATTATTCTGTTTTCTGATTTTATTGAAATATTTTTACTATGTTTTTTCCACAATTTTTGTTTTATTTACCTTTTACTTAGTCTCAATATGAGACATTAACTTTTATAACTCTTGTGATATAATGTTTTGCAATGCACATCAGTGTTACACTGACAGAATGACCGTTACAACATGCTGCTGGCTGTGGTCTAACAAGCCACTGTAGCTAGTGGGCCCTCAGGCCCTGATGTCTTCTTTTGACCTTGGGTTGCCATGGCAATGATCAGGCCCCCTTGATCACATAGTGATTGTCTCAGTCACATTGGAGAGGGAATGCACTCCCTCTCCCTGCCTACTATATGCTGCGATGGCTATTGCTCACAGAATTCAGAGGGTTAAACAACCAGTTGCTGTGCGAGAACCATCCTTGTGTAACACTTAAGTGGATACCTTAATAATCTGAAGACAAGACAGAGACAAAGGTTCTAAGTCTAATTCTGTAATAATTCAATTAAAGGTTATTCTATAGCGAGCGCAGGGACACAGATAAGGCAGGTAGTTATGGATCAAGAATCCTCTTTATTCACCACAACATGTTTCCACGAAGGCTTATCCTCTTCCTCAGGTGGATTAAATCCTTCACTACCTGTGGAGCACAGGACCTGTGGGAACGTCGACACCAGTGATTGGTGATAATCGTTTACGTGACCGCAGACACCACGTGACTGACAGGCGGCTGGCACCTGGACGGCTCCTCCGGCCCAGGTGACCTTGAGAATATACTGGGGTGGTGCGGAGGTGGCACAACCTGAAAAGGTGAGAGCCCCCCCCTGTCACAACCTTCCCTTCCCCTTCAAAGTGCATGTGGGTTCTCCCTATGGGAGCGCTTTTCTCTCTCTTTTTGTTTTACATAATTCTGTAATAATACACGTGCAGCAAACAAGTTCAGGAGAAGGTGCAGCAAACAAAGGAACAGGGCAAACTAAGAAGAGGCAAAATTCATAAAGTCCTTCAGGAAATAGTTCATAGTTCATGTGTCCAGCAATGGGAGCAATCTTTAAGTAACCGTTCACACAGTGTGGCCGCCAATGGAACAGTCTTTAGGTAACAATTTATACATTGCTAGGCTGAACTGAAATAGTCTTTAGGTAAAAGTCCCAAACTTAGCAGAATGCACTGTGGTTAAACACACAAGTCCAAAATTGTCCAGAGAACTACACTGCAAATACACATGGCATAATAAATAATAGCAGCAAAGCTTATGTGCAGCAGAGTAGACCGTAGATAAACTAACAAGCTCGAGATGACCTATATGGAGCACAGCTTGTTGCTGGAAGGCAACCAGATTACAGGTGAGGGTCAACAGAACAGATGACTGCAGAGAAAATAAGAAGAGTCCACCTGGAATGGCTGGAAATGGAGCACAAATCAGGATATGCACTGAAGAGCCAGAATAGAGACAAAATACTCAAGAGAGGCCTGAATGTCAGACTGAAACCTTAAATAAGTTGGACAGGCAGATAACACATGGTCAAAATTATGAAACAGATAACATTTTGAATGAGGGCAAGGAGACTCAGAAGGTTAACTGTAAAATCTGAAATCCTGAAACCCTGGCTATGACAGCTCGGCTCACTTGCGTTGAGCTTCCAGTGGTGGGGATTCAAGATGGCCGCTGATGGGAGACGATGCAGGTCCTACCGGCCAACTAATATCCGACTCCATCCAGCCCTAAGAATCACTGAAATAGATCCTGGACTGACCACATCTGCTGCCCAGAGGGCAGTGGAGCCAGGAACAGACTATTTGAAGACCACTGAGGCCTGGGACGCACTATCTGGACCGGCCTTGAATGCGCTTCCCTCCACCCCACCTGCTGTACAAACTGCCCTGCCGCGCAGCCGCTACTACCTTCAGCCTACGCTTACTGGGAGCTGGACCCGCTCTTACCGGTGGCGGTCCGCATTTATCATCTGCCCCGGGTGCTCAATGGGAGACTTGGACGTCGGTGAGGCGTGGAGAGGTGGCGCGCATGGTGTGCGGTGGCACCTCCTGCATCGTACAGTGCATACTCCTGGACAAGAAGCCGACTGAAATGGTGTGGTAGAGGCCGGCATTCGAGGGCCCTGCATCTCAGGCTATGGGCAGCAGACTTCTGGATCGCCGCTCCCGCTTGCTTGGGAGACCCTGCGGCACTGTCTGCCCTGCGGCCGCTTGCTCCCACACAGCTTTTGCAGATCTGGTGGTGGGGGTCGTCAAGAACCGTGTCCCGTCTGGAGGAAATAACAACAAGGTATCGGGCTCAGGAGGTAAGGGGTGACGAAAAGGCTGCTGAGGAACTGCATGCCCAGTAAGGAGACTGCTTTGGCGGATTAGACCGTCAATACTAAACAGGAGACATGTCATAGATCACCTGTGCAGAGACTAGCATAAACAGGCATCAAGGCCTGTGGAGAAACATAGGAGGCTTTATTAAAATGGCTATAACAACTCCTGCATTGTGTGTACTAGGTGGATAACACCTCCACACCAACTGAATTACACTGGTGCCTTTAAACAACCCAGTTTTAGTGCCTAGGGCCCTTCATGTGTCTACATTTGGCCACTGCATGACACCAGCACCATCTACTGCATTAAAGTGGAAGTTCAGCAGATCATCCCATGCCCTGCATAAAATAAACCTCTGACAGTGATCTAAAGTGACTTAGCCCCCCATTACGCTGAACAGGATGACGTAGAAGCATGTACACACACATATTGTCAACTATCTTCTGTGTACTGATGCACGCGCTTTCACCCTGAAATCACCTCCTCTTCTGGATCTCAAAATACCCCATTTATTGCATAGAGAGTGGTCCCCTGAATTTCTCTACTGTCACCACACTCTCTCACGAACACATTTTGCCTATCTCTACACAACCCCCCTTGGTATGTAAATAGACCACTACTGTCGATGGGAGGTTGGGGAGATCCGGGACAAAGCAAATCCACAATCCAAACTTTGATAAAATGGTTAAATCCACTAGCAAACCATCAAAGACACCAGCAAAATCCGGTGGTCACAATACCCAAGCACATCTAGATAAATACATAAATCAGCCATGACGACAGCTTCTAAACCTGCCCATCAACTGATAACTAGTGATGAGCGAGTACTAAAATGCTCGGGTGTTCGAAGCTCGGGCCGAGCTTCCCGAGATACTCGTGTACTCGTCCCGAGTACCGAGCCCAATGTTATCCTATGGGAGACACGATTATTTTTATGAAATGACTGCCGGCAGCATGGAAAAACCCTAAAAATGGCAAAAAAGTCTCAGAAGAGTGCTGAAATGACATGGCAACACCATGGGGAAGACCCCTGGAAGCATTTCTCACTCAAAAGTCACAGCTGTGAACATTGTTGTCCGAGTTTCACGCCAATTTTACGGAGTCTCCAGAAAACCTTCCAAAATGACACCAAAATGAATATTTAGGGTGGAAATGTTAAGGGCACATACCCAATAGTGAGATACAGCTGGTGTATGTTACTTTTTGTGATTACATGAAAGATTTTACGTGAAAACATTGTGCGGCACTCCGAAGACCCTGAGAAGAGACGAACATGAAGCCCTGTCTTGAAATAATGTGCCCATTTTGAGGAACTGGGTCTATAGTAGTATCTTCCTTTGCCAGGGCAGTCCAAAATTGGGAGGTTCACCAATGCCCCTGGATACAGACATGCAGGATGGCCTGTAAACCTCAAGTGGGTGTATTGTAGTATAGCCCTTTGGTCAGGGCAGCCAAAAATTGGAAGGTTCAACAATGACCCATGCATTCAGACATATAGTAGGGCCTGTAACCCTCAAGTGGGTGTATTGTAGTATAGCCCTTTGGTCAGGGCAGCCAAAAATTGGAAGGTTCAACAATGACCCATGCATTCAGACATGTAGTAGAGCCTGTAACCCTCAAGTGGGTGTATTGTAGTATAGCCCTTTGGTCAGGGCAGCCAAAAATTGGAAGGTTCAATAATGACCCATGCATTCAGACATGTAGTAGGGCCTGTAACCCTCAAGTGGGTGTATTGTAGTATAGCCCTTTGGTCAGGGCAGTCAAAAATTGGGAGGCTCCTCTTTGTCCCTGGATAGAGACGTGCAGGAGGGCCTGTAACCCTTAAGTGGGTGTATTGTAGTATAGCCCTTTGGTCAGGGCAGTCAAAAATTGGGAGGTTCAACAATGAGCCATGCATTCAGACATGTAGTAGGGCCTGTAACCCTCAAGTGGGTGTATTGTAGTATAGCCCTTTGGTCAGGGCAGCCAAAAATTGGAAGGTTCAACAATGACCCATGCATTCAGACATGTAGTAGGGCCTGTAACCCTCAAGTGGGTGTATTGTAGTATAGCCCTTTGGTCAGGGCAGTCAAAAATTGGGAGTCTCCTCATTTTTCCTGGATAGAGACATGCAGGAGGGCCTGTAACCCTCAAGTGGGTGTATTGTAGTATAGCCCTTTGGCCAGGGCAGCCAAAAATTGGGAGGTTCAACAATGACCCATGCATTCAGACATGTAGTAGGGCCTGTAACCCTCAAGTGGGTGTATTGTAGTATAGCCCTTTGGTCAGGGCAGCCAAAAATTGGAAGGTTCAACAATGACCCATGCATTCAGACATGTAGTAGGGCCTGTAACCCTCAAGTGGGTGTATTGTAGTATAGCCCTTTGGTCAGGGCAGTCAAACATTGGGAGGCTCCTCATTGTCCCTGGATAGAGACGTGCAGGAGGGCCTGTAACCCTCAAGTGGGTGTATTGTAGTATAGCCCTTTGGTCAGGGCAGCCAAAAATTGGGAGGTTCAACAATGACCCATGCATTCAGACATGTAGTAGGGCCTGTAACCCTCAAGTGGGTGTATTGTAGTATAGCCCTTTGGTCAGGGCAGCCAAAAATTGGAAGGTTCAACAATGACCCATGCATTCAGACATGTAGTAGGGCCTGTAACCCTCAAGTGGGTGTATTGTAGTATAGCCCTTTGGTCAGGGCAGTCAAACATTGGGAGGCTCCTCATTGTCCCTGGATAGAGACGTGCAGGAGGGCCTGTAACCCTCAAGTGGGTGTATTGTAGTATAGACCTTTGGTCAGGGCAGCCAAAAATTGGGAGGTTCAACAATGACCCAAGCATTCAGACATGTAGTAGGGCCTGTAACCCTCAAGTGGGTGTATTGTAGTATAGCCCTTTGGTCAGGGCAGCCAAAAATTGGAAGGTTCAACAATGACCCATGCATTCAGACATGTAGTAGGGCCTGTAACCCTCAAGTGGGTGTATTGTAGTATAGCCCTTTGGTCAGGGCAGTCAAAAATTGGGAGGTTCAACAATGACCCATGCATTCAGACATGTAGTAGGGCATGTAACCTTCAAGTGGGTGTATTGTTGTATAGCCTTTTGG
This sequence comes from Allobates femoralis, assembly GCA_033576535.1. NCBI lineage: Eukaryota > Metazoa > Chordata > Amphibia > Anura > Aromobatidae > Allobates > Allobates femoralis. Next base: position 208,035,363 of record JARQOC010000003.1, on the reverse strand, counting down.
TCAGGGCAGCCAAAAATTGGAAGGTTCAACAATGACCCATGCATTCAGACATGTAGTAGGGCCTGTAACCCTCAAGTGGGTGTATTGTAGTATTGCCCTTTGGCAGGGCAGCTAAAAATTGGGAGGCTCCTCTTTGTCCCTGGATAGAGACGTGCAGGAGGGCCTGTAACCCTCAAGTGGGTGTATTGTAGTATAGGCCTTTGGCCAGGGCAGCCAAAAATTGAGAGGCTCCTCATTGTCCCTGGATAGAGACGTGCAGGAGGGCCTCAAAACATTTTTCCCATTGAAAAGGAGCAGGTATCCTGTCGTTGTAATGCCCATTCAAAAAGAATGGGCGTAAAAATTTACCACTGGGGGTATACCTGAAACAACAGCCTAAGTATTGTAACGGTCATCATGGTGGCACATGAGGAGAAGGAGGAGCAGTCCAGCGATTAGCCAAGGAAGAGGAAGACGACGTGGTGGATGATCCAGTAGCTGACCCAACCTGGCAGGAGGATATGCAGAGCGAGGACAGCAGTGCACAGGGGGAGGGAGGCGTAGCATCCCAACAGGCAGTACGAAGCAGGGTCGGGTCCGCAGGCAGAAGGCAGGGAACCGTTCCCCGGAACAACAACACGACAGAAGGTGCCTGTGCAAATGTTAGGTCTTCCCGAGTCTGGCAGTATTTTAAGTTGGCTCCAGATGACTCTAAAAAGGCCATTTGCAACACCTGCGCCATGCCAGCATCAACAGGGGTACGAAAACTAGCAGCCTGACCACCACCAGCATGATCAGGCACATGTCAGCCAAGCACCCGACTGTCATATATGATACAGTCTATATAGAGTCTAATGCATGGGTATAATGAGACACATGAGACATACGCTTCTTAAGCAGCTCTTGTATTGCTTCATACAAGTTAGTGCATCAACAGGATAACGTAAATGTAAGTTGCAGAGTGCAAGGCAAACAACCAAGGACATTAGAGCATTAAAGCATAGTACAAGTCTCAAGGAAAGCATTCAGAGTCTATTACTTCCCTGTCAGATGTTGCTGGCAAACAGGAGGATTCTGTGTCCATAAATGATTCCAGGCAGAGTGAATCCAGGCTTCCGAGAGCAAGTCACGGACATATTGCAGACCTGATTCAGGAGCACAGGTAAATCATCAGAAACTGATTAAAAGGGCAATTGGCAAGAAACAGGGCAGGGACATCAAAGCTGAAGACTCCATATTGTTTGAGGGCAAAAGTCAATGCACAGGACAGGAAACAAGATGGCCGACAAAATACACTAAATGCAAACATAACAACAGATATAGCAAAAAAGACTGAAAACCTTACACCGACTTTGTGTGAAGTACAACAGAGTCGAGGAGCGGTGCTTGCTGATGTCACTGCTACGTCTTCACGTGTTGTGCATGCGAGCCAATCCCCTGTACATGCTGGCCGTGAACAAGCCTCCGGCCCTGCACCTGAAGTTGCCCACGCACAAATAACACCACCATCAAGCACGTCCTTGTCCCAGCGCAGCGTTCAATTATCCATTCAGCAAACCTTTGAACGCAGGCGCAAATACGCTGCCAACGCCCCACATGCCACAGTCCTGAATTCTCACATTTCGCGACTCTTAGTGCTAGAAATGTTGCCTTTCCGGCTGGTGGAGACGGAAGCATTCCGCGACCTGATGGCGGCTGCTGTCCCACGTTACTCGGTCCCCAGCCGCCACTATTTCTCCAGATGTGCCGTCCCCGCATTGCATAACCACGTGTCCAACAGCATCACACGTGCCCTGAACAACGCTGTTTCAGCCAAAGTCCACCTAACCACAGACACGTGGACAAGTGCTTGTGGGCAAGGCCGCTACATCTCCTTGACAAAACACTGGGTTAATATTGTGGAGGCTGGGACCCAGTCTGAGCGAGGGACGGAACACAGTCCTTCCCACACCAAGGATAGCAGGCCCTACCTCTGTCAGGGTTTCATCGACACTCTACAGCTCCGGAATGTCATGCTCTTCAGCCTCCTCCTCCTCCTGCGCATCCTCATCCACTGTACCCTCCACACCAGTCCCAAGCTGGAAGCACTGCAGCACTGCCTCTGCGAAGCGGCAACAGGCTGTGCTGAAGCTAGTCTGCATAGGTGACAAACCCCACAATGCAGAAGAGGTGTGGACAGCTCTGAAACAGCAGGCAGATCACTGGCTCACACCTCTGAACCTAAAGCCAGGAAAGGTCGTGTGTGACAATGGCCGGAACCTGGTGGCAGCTTTGAGGCGAGGCCAGCTGACGCATGTTCCATGCCTGGGCCATGTGCTCAACCTGGTGGTTCAGAGGTTTCTAAAGTCATACCCAGAGCTGTCTGAACTGCTGGTAAAAGTTCGCCGTCTGTCTGCACATTTTCGCAAGTCACCTGCTGCTTCAGCCGGCCTTGCCGGCTTTCAGCGCCGTTTGCGTCTTCCGGCCCACAGACTGGTGTGTGATGTTTGGAATTCAAATCTGCACATGTTGGTCAGGATATGTGAGCAGAAGAGGGCAGTTGTTGACTACCTGCATCACATAAGCCGTCGGGAAATGGGTCAAACTCCAGACATAACACCTGAGGAGTGGAGATGGATGTCCGACCTATGTACCGTCCTCCAAAACTTTGAGGACTTCACCAAGATGGTGATGGGCGATGACGCCATTATTAGCGTCACCATACCACTACTCTGCCTTCTAAAACGGTCTCTGCTGAAAAACAAAGAGGATGCATTGCAGGCCGAGGGCGATGACTTGGAGCAAGAAACAGTAGTGGGTGTGGGTGAAAACACACAGCCCAGCCTCATCTCATCACAACGTGCAGTGGAGGACTATGACGAGGAGGAGGAGGATGAAGACATGGAGCAACTCTCTGGCCAAATTGAGGATATGACATGCACACCAGTCATACCCTCGATTCAGCGTGGCTGGCCAGAGGACAGGGGAGATGAGGAGGAGGAGGAGGACAGCATGTTCAGTCATAGTGTTGGTCTGGATACTGAAGTCATGGCTGTTAAGAGTCTGGCGCACATGGCTGACTTTATGGTAAGCTGCCTGGCTCGTGACCCTCGCGTTCTGAACATCTTGGCCGACAATCAGTACTGGTTGGCAAGACTCTTAGACCCACGCTACAAGGAGAACTTTATATCTCTCATTCCTGAGTAGGAGATGTCAGCCAAAATGCAGCAGTTCCAGAAGGCCATAGTCACGGAAGTAGGCAAATCATTCCCCTCACAAAACGCTAGCGGCATAGGTCAGGAATCAGTGGACAACCAAGGCGTACGGCCGAGAGGGGCACAAGTCCAATCTGCCAGAGGTAGGGGAACAGTCTTTACGATGTGGGACAGTTTTCTCAGCCACTCACGTACCACAGCCCCTGAGGTGCGGGGTAGTGCCACAAGAAAGGCTAACTTTGGCCAGATGCTGAAGGAGTACCTTGCAGATCAAACAACTGTACTGCGAGATTCCTCTGTGCCTTACAATTATTGGGTCTCCAAGCTGGACACGTGGCATGAATTGGCTCTCTACGCCTTGGAAGTCCTGGCCTGCCCTGCCGCTAGCGTTTTGTCCGAGCGTGTTTTCAGTGCCGCAGGTGGAATCATTACTGATAAACGCACCTGCCTGTCAACTGAAAATGCTGACAGGCTGACTCTGATCAAGATGAACAAGGGTTGGATTGGGCCAGACTTCACCACACCACCAACAAATGACAACTGAATTTAAATTTTGTTATGGGAATTTGCCATGTACCTCCAGTCACACATGGGTACACACTTCTGGACTTCCGAGTGTCCAAGTGTGGGATCAGTAATGTCCGTGGACGTGTACTCGGCCTGGTGGTAGGAAGGGGGATCAGGTTGGGAAATGTGCGGTGCAGTATCACGGCTACTGACACTTGACCGTGTGGAAGACAGGGTGTTGGTGGAGGTGCCAATCTGACTTGAAGCATTATCCGCAATCCAAGTAACAACCTGTTGACACAGGTGTTGGTTCAAGAGCGGTGTACTGGAGCGGGCCCCAAGAATTTGGGACAGGACGTGTGAGCGAGTAGATGTGCCCCTTTGTTGTTGCGAAATTAGTGCTTGCACACGACCTCGGCCTCTGCCTGCAGCACCATCACGTTCACTTCCTTGTTCCTTGCCAACGCCTTTGCGCATTTTGCTTGTATACAGCGACAACAGTCTGGTGACTTTAATGGTCACAGGAGATTATTATTTTAGTCCCTAACCTGTATCAAGGTATGACGTACACCAGTCTGGTGACTGTAATGGTTTCAGGAGAGGATTTTAGTCCCTAACCTGTATCAAGGTATGACGTACAACAGTCTGGTGACTGTAATGGTGTCAGGAGAGGATTTTAGTCCCTAACCTGTATTAAGGTAGTACGTACACCAGTCTGGTGACTGTTCAGATCACAAGAGATTAGGATTTTAGTTCCCTAACCTGTATCAAGGTATGACGTACACCAGTCTGGTGACTGTTCAGATCACAAGAGATTAGGATTTTAGTTCCCTAACCTGTATCAAGGTATGACGTACACCAGTCTTGTGACTGTAATGGTTTCAGGAGAGGATTTTAGTCCCTAACCTGTATCAAGGTATGACGTACACCAGTCTGGTGACTGTTGAGATCACAAGAGATAAGGATTTTAGTTCCCTAACCTGTATCAAGGTATGACGTACAACAGTCTGGTGACTGTAATGGTTTCAGGAGAGGATTTTAGTCCCTAACCTGTATCAAGGTATGACGTACAACAGTCTGGTGACTGTAATGGTGTCAGGAGAGGATTTTAGTCCCTAACCTGTATTAAGGTAGTACGTACACCAGTCTGGTGACTGTTCAGATCACAAGAGATTAGGATTTTAGTTCCCTAACCTGTATCAAGGTATGACGTACAACAGTCTGGTGACTGTAATGGTGTCAGGAGAGGATTTTAGTCCCTAACCTGTATTAAGGAAGTACGTACACCAGTCTGATGACTGTAATGATTTCAGGAGAGGATTTTAGTCCCTAACCTGTATCAAGGTATGACGTACACCAGTCTGGTGACTGTTCAGATCACAAGAGATTAGGATTTTAGTTCCCTAACCTGTATCAAGGTATGACGTACAACAGTCTGGTGACTGTAATGGTTTCAGGAGAGGATTTTAGTCCCTAACCTGTATTAAGGTAGTACGTACACCAGTCTGGTGACTGTTCAGATCACAAGAGATTAGGATTTTAGTTCCCTAACCTGTATCAAGGTATGATGTACACCAGTCTGGTGACTGTTCAGATCACAAGAGATTAGGATTTTAGTTCCCTAACCTGTATCAAGGTATGACGTACAACAGTCTGGTGACTGTAATGGTGTCAGGAGAGGATTTTAGTCCCTAACCTGTATTAAGGTAGTACGTACACCAGTCTGGTGACTGTAATGGTTTCAGGAGAGGATTTTAGTCCCTAACCTGTATCAAGGTATGACGTACAACAGTCTGATGACTGTAATGGTTTCAGGAGAGGATTTTAGTCCCTAACCTGTATCAAGGTATGACGTACAACAGTCTGGTGACTGTAATGGTGTCAGGAGAGGATTTTAGTCCCTAACCTGTATTAAGGTAGTACGTACACCAGTCTGGTGACTGTTCAGATCACAAGAGATTAGGATTTTAGTTCCCTAACCTGTATCAAGGTATGACGTACACCAGTCTGGTGACTGTAATGGTTTCAGGAGAGGATTTTAGTCCCTAACCTGTATCAATTTATGACGTACACCAGTCTGGTGACTGTAATGGTTTCAGGAGAGGATTTTAGTCCCTAACTTGTATCAAGGTATGATGTACAACAGTCTGGTGACTGTAATGGTTTCAGGAGAGGATTTTAGTCCCTAATCTGTATCAAGGTATGACGTACAACAGTCTGGTGACTGTAATGGTGTCAGGAGAGGATTTTAGTCCCTAACCTGTATTAAGGTAGTACGTACACCAGTCTGGTGACTGTTCAGATCACAAGAGATTAGGATTTTAGTTTCCTAACCTGTATCAAGGTATGACGTACACCGGTCTGGTGACTGTTCAGATCACAAGAGATTAGGATTTTAGTTCCCTAACCTGTATCAAGGTATGACGTACACCAGTCTTGTGACTGTAATGGTTTCAGGAGAGGATTTTAGTCCCTAACCTGTATCAAGGTATGACGTACACCAGTCTGGTGACTGTAATAGTTTCAGCACGATATGAAGTAAAAAGGTATGATAAAATGAGCGCTAGGGACAGAAACAGGCACTGGGCTCTTATCGAATATTACCTTTCAAATTTATTGTGAACAGTAGATGTTATAGGTCTCCTCGCCACAACATGTTTCGACACTAAAGGTGTCTTTCTCAAGTGATCCACTTGAGAAAGACACCTTTAGTGTCGAAACATGTTGTGGCGAGGAGACCTATAACATCTACTGTTCACAATAAATTTGAAAGGTAATATTCGATAAGAGCCCAGTGCCTGTTTCTGTCCCTAGCGCTCATTTTATCATACCTTTTTACTTCATATCGTGCTCAAATCCTCCCTTTGGGGAGTGTGGTTTGAGAGCAGCTCTGGGACAGGATTTGGTCAACACAGAGGAGCTGCCCTTCCCTGGGCTCGTGATCTCTGGGAGAGACATTGAAGTTCCATAAGGAAAAGCTTCTTTACACGTAGCAACGGATTTATGCCTGCGGTTAATTCTCACCTCAAATCATCAACCTAGTTGTGCAGGGGGCGCAACTAGAAAAGGTGAGTGACATATTAATATAACCCCTTACTTCGGCTAATTTGCACAGTGTGGCGCAACAATTTCTTGGTTTTTCTTTTCTGTAATAGTTTCAGGAGAGGATTTTAGTCCCTAACCTGTATCAAGGTATGACGTACACCAGTCTGGTGACTGTTCAGATCACAAGAGATTAGGATTTTAGTTCCCTAACCTGTATCAAGGTATGACGTACACCAGTCTGGTGACTGTAATGGTTTCAGGAGAGGATTTTAGTCCCTAACCTGTATCAAGGTATGATGTACAACAGTCTGGTGACTGTAATGGTTTCAGGAAAGGATTTTAGTTCCCTTACCTGTATCAAGGTATGACGTACACCAGTCTAGTGACTGTAATGGTTTCAGGAGAGGATTTTAGTCCCTAACCTGTATTAAGGTAGTAAGTACAAGAGTGTGGTGACTCTAATGGTCACAGAAAAGCTTGGATTCCGATCTGTATCACCCTGCCTATATCCTCCTAGATTAGTCCTGAGAAGGACTGTTCTGGTCACTGGAAAGCTTGGACTCCGATCTGGATCACCCTGCCTATATCCTCCTAGATTAGTCCTGATAAGGACTGTTGTGGTCAGCAGCAGTTTGCAGCCCTGCTCCGGATCTACCTGTAAGGGCCGCAAATCTGTCCCTAAGCAGCAGCAGACACTCTCCCTACACTGACTGTCTGGATGGCTGTGTGCCGAGCACAGCGCGCCAGGAGTTAAAAAGGCTCGGTCACGCTGTGCAGGGCGGCCAATCACTGCTATGCCACAACTAACATTGCTGTGGCATTGCAGTGGTCTGCCAGCCAATCCCTGCACGTGGGCTGGCTCTCAAAAGAGCGCCAACATGCAGAGATGACGACCACGAGCACAGCACGAGTATCGCGAGAATACTCGGTGCTCGCCGAGTAGCCCGAGTACAGTGATACTCGTGCAAGTACCGAGTAGTGGCGAGCATGCTCGCTCATCACTACTGATAACCAATGATCAATCCGACTCAGAGTCAGGTAGTGTTGGGAGTGGTGAATAGTCATCAAAATCCACACTTATTACTAGATCTTTCATTAAACGGATTATAAATAAGGCATTAGAACCCATCAGCAGAGACATTTCAGAAATCAAACAAGAACTCTCACAGATGGGCCACAGGGTTGAAACACTTGAAACGTCTCACTCCCAATCAATCCAACATTCTAATACTGTATTACATAGCCTCCAACAGCATGAAGAACAACTTAACCACATCTTTATAAGACTAAAAGACCACGAAAACAGGGAAAGAAGGAATAACCTGCGGCTGAAAGGGATATCAGAGACAATTGGAAAAGACGCTCTCGTTCCAACCATCACAGACCTCCTTAGGTCTATTCTTTCTCCGGACGACCCAATGGACATGGAACTAGTGATGGTCCATAGGGCTCTACGACCGAAGCCTCCACCGACAGAATTGCCTAGAGATGTGATCTGCCGATTCCTAGACTTCAGAACCAAAGATCTCCTACTCCGAAGGGCTAGAGAAGCACCTGACATAACCTGTAATGGCTCAGCGGTACAGATCTATCAGGATCTCTCGACAATCACATTAAATAACAGAAGGCTTTTGAAACCCTTTACTACGATCCTACATCAGAGACATCTTCCTTATCGCTGGCTGTTCCCCTTTGGAATTTTCAACTCCACTAAAGAAAAAAAGTTTCAGGCCAGAACGTCGGCTGACATTAAAAGAGTTTGCTCTCATCTTGACATCGTACTCGACCACTATCCTGACCTAGAGGCGGTCACATCGGCGAGTCTACTGACACTTATTCCCTATCCTCCTCAATGGCAAACGGTCCTAACGCCCAAGTCACAATGGATCAAGAGGAAGTCTGCCAAGCAGGTGGTGCATCCAGAGGAAGACACCCTCCCTGGATGACCCGGCGAAGTAGATGCTACTTCATGGCCCACAGCTTACTCTCTTCCACTTGCGATGGAGGAGAGAGTTTCATTTAAATTTATCTGTTTGTCTCTTACCCAAACACCAAGAATACTGTTTAAAGTGACATTATGTGTAGATTAATTTGCCTTTATCCCTGGATTACAAAATGTTTTAAGGTTCGTTCTAATTCCAACTATGCTATGTGGAGAGGTCATATGTATCTTCAGTGACTATGCCTCCCACAAAAGCTGATTATAGCTATAGACATCTTTTGAAGTTATATCTGGTTCCATATATAAAGTTTGGGATTTTATATAACATATTGTTAACTAAATTCCGTGTCCCTGACCCCCTCATTGTTTCCTTGGTGGTTTCCCTATCTACAATCTATCTATCTCATCTACAATGCAATCTTGGTTGCTTATGTTTAATATTGTTCATGTTAAGTTACCCTACTTAACACTTTTACTTCATCTCATTTATCTAGATCTTTCTTTCCTCCCACTCCCCTTCTCCAACTCCTGTCCTACTCCAACTTACTCCACCAGGGATATTCCACTGTTGGAAAAGCTGCTCTACTACCAAACAACATGACATCAAACCGTAGGTCGTTCCACATTGTCTCCCACAATGTCCATGGCTTTAACTCGCCAATACCTTGCTCACAAACGCTGCAGCATTTTAAAAGATCCAAATATGACATTTTATTCCTACAAGAGACACATTTTCGGAAAGAGACATCGCCCTACTTTGAAAAATGCTTCTATGACAGGTGGTATCATGCGTATACCCCTATGAAGGGGGCCAGAGGAGTGGCGATTGCCTTAGCTAAAGACATCCATTTCTTATTGCAGGAGAGCTTGGTAGACCCAGAAGGCCGATATATATTTATCAATGGCTTAATCGGAGGCAATGTGGCAACTCTAGGAAATTTATACGCTCCCAACACTCGCCACCTGAAATGGCTTAAAAAGGTCCTGAACAAATTGAACTCGTTTAAAGAAGGTACAGTACTGCTCGGAGGCGATCTGAACATTGCTCTTGAGACCGTCATAGAGACATCATCAGGAAAAAGCTCTACCTCACAACTAGACTTAACAAACATATAGACTCTACTGCAAACTTCAGAATTAATAGATATATGGAGATATCTACACCCAAGAGACAAAACATACACGTATTATTCTCACCGTCACAAAACTTATCACCGAATTGACTATATTTTAATTTCACGACACATACTCCCGAAGACGTCAAATGCAGACATCCTCCCAGTGCTTTATTTGGATCATGCCATGGTGACACTAATTCTTGAATTACAGAAATCACTCTCCACCTTCAGGACTTGGAGACTAAATGAGACTTTACTACACTCAAAGGAAATCAGATCCAAAATTCAGACAGCTATATCTGACTACTTTTCCATTAATGTCACTCCTGGCGTAGATCCGACAGTGGTCTGGGAGGCACACAAAGCCACGATAAGAGGCCAGATCATTTCAATTGCCTCTCACATTAACAAGCGGACATTGACTTGTACCTTGCTTCCTTGTCCTTACCGAAGCTAAGCGAAACCCAACAAATACAATCGTCCAAACCATTCGGTTTGGGCGAGGTGTAGTCCATCCTGTCGAAGAGCCCCAGTGGAAAATCGTCTGGACCAGATGGATTTACATCATCATACTATAAAACTTTTCTGCAGAGCCTTGGCCCACATCTACTTAAAATGTGCAATGCAGTGCTCTGTGGCAGCTCCCTCCCCCCTCAGTCCTTAGACGCACACATCTCCCTTCTGCATAAGGAGGGCAAGGACCCAACACTTTGTGAAAGCTATAGGCCCAACTCCTTACTGAACGTGGACTTAAAAGTTTATGCAAGTTTGTTGGCAAGACGTTTAGCTGAGGTGGATCCTCACCTGGTCTCCTTGGAGCAGATAGGCTTTGTACAGGGCAGGGAGGGAAAAGATAATGCCAGCAGGGTGCTGCATTTGCTGCAACACGCTAGAATAAACAAGGCCCCACTGGTCCTAATAGGCACAGATGCTGAGAAGGCATTCGACAGGGTGGATTGGACATTCATACGCCATACACTCGCGGCCTTCAACCTCCCCCCAGCCCTAATAGAAGCTATCTTTAAGATGTACCATCTCCCATCGGCGAGATTGCGCATTAATAACCTGTTATCAGATCCATTTTTGATCCAGAACGGCACAAGGCAGGGATGCCTCCTGTCACCTCTACTTTTTGTGCTTACCATGGAACCACTCTTGCGTAGTATCCAACTATGCAGGGAGATGGAGGGGGTAGTGACACAGAGGTTTCACCATAAGTCTGCAGCGTTTGCTGATGGTTGTCCTCTCTAACCCTAACAGGGGCATTCCTGCTCTTCTAAGTATCCTGGAGCATTATGGCCGCTTTTCTAACTATAAAATCAACCCGACTAAATCTGAAGCTCTCAGTGTTAATATTTCCAAAACCAAAATTGATAGGTTTAAGTCTGAATATCCCGTTCACTTAACCCTCAAAATACATCACTTACCTAGGGGTAAAAATAGGCTGCACAGCTAGAGACTTATTGGATTTGAACGTACTGCCATTTCTATCTAAGGCGGTTGCCGATGTGAAATCATGGAGGGCCCCCTGTTTGTGGTGGATGGGGAGGAAAAATCTATTGAAGAGTTTGATTCTACCCGAATTTCTTTATATATTCCAAATGCTTCCAATCAGAATACCCATGTGGATACTCGCTAAAATTTGTTCATTTTTTTTCAACTTCATTTGGGGCACTAAACAGTCACGAATTAACACATCCACCTTATCCCTCCTGAGGCATAAAGGGGGAATGGGAGCCCCTGATATCTTTAAGTACTATAGAGCCGCCATGGTCTCGAGGATAATGGACTGGATCAGGGACCCACCTAACAAGTTATGGCTGTTGAGTGAAAATTCACTGGCCCGGTCCCCTTTGAGATATATGGCCCTACTACTAGACCTTGCAGCTAAACTTCATACCCCACGAAATGAACTGACACGAGCGGTCCTCAATGTTTGGAAAAAGTGTACAATAAAATTACTCCCCCATTATCCCCTATCCTGACGGTACAGGATATTGTTGGACACGTGCCTCCCCCATCTTAGACAAACCCAGACAATAACACTGACTGTCAGGCACTGCACCCTACACCAATAGAAAGGTTATTCTCGGACGGAGCCTTGCTAGCACTTGGCGAAATTGAAGTTGAGGGACCCCTAGTAAACATCTTGTTTCTGCAGTACAACAGTTTAAAAAGCTATGTCATCCAACACATGCGGACCTCAGACTTATCTAGACCCCTTACTTTCTTTGAACAACTATGTGCACACACCCACACGAATCTTATCAAAACTATACCAGCATCTAATTTGCGAAACCGCTCACAAGCGAGCATATCTAGTCCTATGGGAAAGGGATATGAAAATCACATTCACTGAAGCACAGATGGCCCAGATTTACAAGAGATCCCATGGGCCTTCACCTTGTGTGAAATTGCAAGAAAAGTCGCTTAAGGTGATCACACGCTGGTACCGCACACTTGGAATTCCTCAGTGTCAGAAACATGTTGGAGATGCAACATAGATATGGGCACATACCTACACCTTTGGTGGAACTGCCATACAATCCAAACATATTGGGAGATGGTGTTGGGAGTGATCTTTGAGGTTCTGGAAAGAGAGATGCCGATCTATCACCACAGACTGTTCTACTGAACCTACAGCTGTGGCAAATAGACACCACGGCCTCTAGATTGGCTAGCAATATTCTAGCGGCTGCCAAGGTCTTGGTACCATTACATTGGAATACCACACTTGTCCCCTCCAGGACCCGACTTTTACAAGAAATTGACCTGATATATAGAACAGCTGAATTGGCAGCTCTCTGATATGGATTTTACCCCCATTTGAAAAAGCATGGGCCCCTTGGCTATGGTACAGATCTACTCCAGCCTTTGCCAGAATACTCACACTCACGTAATGATAAATTTATTCTTAAGATACCTGAATATGCTATGATTCTACGGCTTTGAACCCAACACTTCTTGAGATATATCCTAACAACTACATCCCGATTATCATAGAGTAATGGACACCCGTTAGTCTTCCCCCACGTACCCTCTTTTCTAAAACCCCATTATCTATTCTACTTCTCCTCTCTTCTTTTTTACATTTTATAGCATACCTTATGCAGTACTTTATTGATCTGGGTCATGAATATGACGGCACCTTCAAGGGATTGAATACACGGATCTGTCTCGACCCCGTTTGTTATTACAATGGCCAATCTAATACTATCAGGACTTAAGCTTATCATAGCCATTAATTAATCTCCGTGTGGCCTTTGAGCTGCTGATCCGGATAACCCAATTTCCAACTGCTATGTCTACATGTACTGTATTTTTCTCATATTTTATTATGTATAATTGTTCATTTACTTTTGCATATCTTTCTTTACTCAATAAAAAGAACATTAAAAGAAAGAAAGAGCTCCCAGTGATGATCATGCAGGTACAACTCCTGTGCCCACCTGATGGCCATGAAGTAGGTAATTTAATTTAGCAAGAATTCCTTTTTTGACTTTGACATAAACTTATATCAAATGTCAAAAAGGTGCTATAGAGAACCGTTTATCAGAATTTTATACCCCAAATGGAAGACATATATAAAGGGTGATTTTTGCTGCAGAGCTAAAAAATGGTGGGGTATTTTTGCATTTTTTTTAATTTTGTCTCTCCAATGCACAGATTTTAGCAATCAAATTATTTGGCACCTAATGAGTTGATTTTTTTAAGTCTAAGTGGGTGTTATCAGGGTCTCCCCTAGGGATGTGTATTTCTTCTCAATGTGATGCTGACCAGTCATAGGCAGGCAGCAATTCAGCAGAAAAAGAGCACACCACACAATAGCTAAGAGCTGATTTCTCAGTTACAATCTCTGATCTCCTGGTCTAACCTTTTGTTTTAATAGAAAATTCTGGGGCAAAGCAGAGATTCCAATGGCTTTCAGATAATGGCCATTTTTTGGTAGGGGTTGCACAGATGAGTTTAGATGTGTCTTACTACTATCAGCTCTCCTACAGCCATAGTATTGTCAGCTCTACTGTATTGCTCTTCCCAACAGTGCCTGTATGGAGATATGTCAGTAATCACACTTTTGATTTTTGTGCTCAAGTTGTACTTGCTTTGCAGTGAGATCAAAGTGAGATCCGAAATCTGAAAGAGGTACACAAAGACGAAGAGAAATATCTCAGGAATGATGTAAACAAATCACAGAATCTGATGATTGACCAGAACCTACAGAGGAGGTACAAACTGGTCCCAGATCTAGGGAAACTAGCAAACAGCAAAGAGTGACAGGTCCTCCAGTACAGATTTAGTGTCTGCAGCCTACTCATCAAATCCGGGCAACACCGGCAGAACTACAAGCCGACCCTGCTAGCAGTGACCCCAGGAAGCTATGGAGGATGTGGCCTACTTTTTGCTGAGGTGCCCAAATACTATGCAATTAGGGATACAGTTCAGGAGACTCTCTGATCTCCTCCAAGGCTTCCAAGGCTTCACCTCCATGGAGGAGGCAGAGAAACTGCCTAAACTACAGGGAGAAGAGGAAAGTGAAGCAGCCAGAGCAAAACAAAATGTCAGTGCCTGCTAAGACTAAGAGAAGTTTGATATGTCATAGACTTACATAGACTACAACTCACTGTTTATGTGTCCCTATTTCCAACCCCCCTAACACCATTTTTAAAACTTGCTTCTTACCCCCAATCCACAATGTATCACAAATCTTTGCACCCTTACTAACCTTATACCCATTCATCCAGCCCCTGCTTCCCCAGTCCCTCTAGCAGATGAAAAAAAAAATAAATATATATAATATCTAATAAATGGTGCTATAACAATAAAAAGTAATAACAATGATACTTTTTGTCAGCTAAGAAATCACCACAGTCCTAATCAGAGACTTTAGAGACAGTTAGCCCCTGTTCACACTATGGGCACCTTTCTCTCCAATATTTCCACATAGGACTCTATCCTTTCCTTCAAATCCAAAGTATGTTCATATAGCATCTTTTCCCAGAAATAAAAAAGTCTGTTTTTTAAAGAGAAGACACTTCACAAATTACCTTCTTTTCACTGTTATATTGTAATCCTGAAACGTTTTTAATGTTGCAATTTTTTTTTGTTTTTACAGAACAAATTTTTGATGTTTTTTCACCAGAATTGTTTGTGAACTTTTTGGGGGTGAACTGTTGTATCCTGGATATAGCATTTCAACATTTTAAATCCATACACTGATGAACAAAACTCTCGCTTTTATTTCCTGTTACTTATGACTTTTTGTGTTTAAACATATGAATTGGAAGGGGCTGCAGAATATGTCAGCACTATATATATACATATATATATATATATATATATATATATATATATATATATATATAATATATATATATATATATATATATATATATATATATATATATATATATATATACACATAATATATGTGTTTTCACTTTTTGGATTGAATTGCTGAAAATTATTAATTTTTTATGATATTCTAATTCACTGAGATGCACCTGTATGTCTATAAAACAGCAAAATAAAGCTGTCGACATGAAAGGTTAGGATTAAATAAGCATTATAGCATCTTTACTAGATCCTTTACTAGATCCTAATTACGGTACATGATCTCTTTAATGGCTTTTAAATTTTAATACTGGAAATTGGGCATAATAGCAGATATAGAGATTCAGAGTATTTAAATTTCTATTCTTTGATGTATTATATAAGAATGAGGTAAGTAATTTCTAACTACAAAAATAACCAATTTTAAAAGATGAAAATAAGTTGAGCCACACCATATGTCAAACATTATTTTTAATCTTTCTGCTCTAATAGCACTGTTGGAGATAATGAACACCAGACTGCATATTAATGTGTATTAATCAATTAATGCATATTTATTGCAGTCACCTTGAAAGCCATTGCAGGTAAAATTCAATGAGCAGGCATGAATGCATAAAGTCAAATCAAGTGAACATTTCCCAAAGTAGATTATTTACCATAAGAAAAGTTTGGAATATTTAAGGAAATGTTCAGTTACAATTTTAAGTGAAGAAATGTTACTTTTTTTAAAATAGATCTACACAGTGGTAATATTGTGAAATTATATACTTGGATATTATATTTAAAAAAAAACAAAATATATTGTTGCGCCACGCTGTGCATCTATCAAGCTGAGGTAATTGTTAAAAGAAGTTTTCACTCACCTTTACTAGTTGTGCTCCCTGCACAACTAGGTTTTGCGTTTATGGTGAGATTAATAGCAGAGGGCTCTTTATTCCAAAGATGAAGTTCCCTTCAGCTTGATCCTAATGGAGCTGCTGTGGCTCTCCCAACCCTTAAGAAGGGTAGATCCTATTGTGTAGGTCTGGATCTGTTCCTGAGCTGCTCTCACACCACACTCCCTGAAGGGAGGAATTGAGCACGATATGAAATGAAATGGTATGATCGTATGAGCGCTGGGAACAGATTAGAAGCACTGGATCCTATAGTTTATTACCTTCAAATTTAATATGAACAGTGGATGTTACAGGTCCTCACGCCACAACATGTTTTGACATGACAGATGTCTTTCTCAAGTGGAACTTCCACTTGAGAAAGACATCTGTTATGTCGAAACATGTTGTGGCATGAGGACCTGTAACATCCACTGTTCATATTAAATTTGAAGGTAATAAACTATAGGATCCAGTGCTTCTAATCTGTTCCCAGCGCTCATACTATCATACCATTTCATTTCATATCGTGGATATTATATTTATCAGTCCGCCGACCCTCACTCCCTCTCCCCGCTGTATTCATCTTTGGAGATGCTCTAAGATGAAATAAAGGACATTTTCAGCTTATGGTGAGTGCCACTTATCTTTCTACCTACTTGTGGAGTTATATAATATATTTGTCAGATAAGAAATTACTACAGCCTTAATCAGAGACAATAGAGACATTTGGCCCCTGTCCACACTATGGGCACCTTTCCCTCCAATATTTCCACATAGAACTCTCTCCTTTCCTAGAAATCTAGAGCATGTTCACATTGCATTTTTTTTCAGAAATAAAAATTTTTTTTCTCAAATGTTAATGCTTGACAAATCTCAGTTTTTTTGTAACCTTGTTTTTTCTTTGTTGTTTCCAGAGCAAGTTTTTTTATCTTTTTTTTTCACCAGCATTGTTTGTGAACGTTTTGGGGTGTTTATTTACTGGTGTATCCTGGAAATATAATTTTCGAAATAATCACTGATCTCAGGGAGACCAGTCAAAGAAAACACTGCGGGCAGCCGGCAAAAGCGCTCAAACACAGTGAAATCCTAGGTGCAATGCCCCCTGGGAAATACAAGCCCACATCCTCCAGTATGCCTGCATGTTACCCATGTCACAGCGCTAAAGTTGTGAAGATTACCATGGTGAATGCTACTCTTTCTTCTGTCGAAGGAAAGTGTGTCTCTGAAAACCTGAAAATTCATCCGCCTGCTTATGTCCTGTGTCACATCATCAATAAACACTAGGGACCCAGTGCCACTGGCAGCCATGCATTCTCAAACACGGAATTAGCCAGATATCCCTCCAGGGAAGGATGTAGCCATGGGGTGGCTCCTTGAGGAGACCACAATAACCACCATATTAAGTGGCCCTTTCAGTCAATATCCAGCTCTTTATGAGTTTAAAGATATGACAATGAAAATGCCAGGTATCCATCCACAGACAGCTGTTTCAGGGTTTTGCCCCTCATCAGTGTGGAGAAGGATGCTGGCTAGGTGGGAGCAATGCCTGGTAGACTAACATCACGAAACAATCACTGATCTCAAGGAGACCAGTCAAAGAAAACACAGCGGGCAGCCAGCAGAAGTGCTCAAAAACAGTTAAAGCCTAGGTGCATTGCCCCCTGGGAAATTCAAATATGCAACTAAAGTCTGTAGAGCCTCATTTAGGAGTCTCAAACACAGAACTAGCCAGATATCCCTCCATCCGAAACAGCTGCATGTGGATGTATACCTGGCTTTGGTATTTTTCTTGTCATATCTTTAAACTAGCAAATCGATATTCGATCCTCCCAAGACCTCCTTCTCTCCTCAACACCTGCACATTCTTCATCCAACCACCTGCAAGACTTGGCCTGAGCATCCCCCATCCTCTGGAACTCTGCACCCCAAAATATCTGACTATCCCCTACACTCAGAACTTTCAAATGGAACCTGAAAACCCATCACTTCAGAGCAGCATACAACCTGCATTGACCCCACCGCCACCAGACCTGGTGCCCCACCGCCACCGGACCTGGCGCCCCACCACCAACAAAGCCAGTGCTCCACCACCATCAGAGCTGACCCAACCCATTGTCTCCTCCCCAACATCCTATAGAATGTAAGACCACAAGGGCAGGTTACTCTCCTCTCTGTATCAGTCTTTCACTGTTAGTTTGTTTATTGTATTTTTATCTTGCTTCGTAAGTAACCCTTTCTCATGTACAGCACCATGGACTTAATGGTGCTCTATAAATAAAAATAATAATAATAATATTAATAAAAACTGCTCCAGGTTTCTTATGTTTGAAGGATGCTTTCTCCTATGAGTAATTTTAACATTTTTCTACAGATGACAATGGGATTAAAATCTGGATTTATTTCTGCCAATTCAGAACTCTCCAGCACTTTGTTTCCATCGATTTCTGGATGCTTCTTCATATGTTTGGGGTCATTGTCCAATAAGAAGATTTATGATGTAGGAAGTAAATCCAGCTTCATATTTCATGATGCCTTGTAAACAGTCAAGGAACCCAGTGCCAGAGGCAATAAAACAACCCATAATATCTTTGAACCGCCACCATATTTTACTGTAAGAGAAAACTGTGGATACAATGAAGCACAAATAGGGTCTTATCCTGGCAACAAACACTAAGACCCATTGAAGCTTACCTGAGAGCAAAATGATCGTAGTCCTAGGAGTGTAGCCCACATCCTCCTGTATGCCTGCTTGTCACCCATGTCACTGCGTTAAAGTTTGCAAGATTACCATGGTGAATGGTACTCTTTCTTCAGTCGAAGGAAAGTGTGTCTCTGAAAACCTGAAAATTCATCCGGCTGCTTATGTCCTGTTTCACATCATCAATAAACACTAGGGACCCAGTGCCACTGGCAGCCATGCATTCTCAAGCCATCACACTACCACCACCTGTGTTTAACAGATGTTGTGGCATGCTTTGGATCATGAGCTGTTCCATGCCTTCACCATACTTTTTTTCTTCCCATCATTCTGGTAGAGGTTGATCTTTGTTCCTTCTGTCCAAAGAATATTGTTCCAGAATTGTGCTGTTTTTAAAGATTTTTTTTTTTAGCAAAGTCCAATCTAGCTTTCTTAATCTTAAGGCTTATGAGTGGCTTGCACCGTGCAGTGAACCCTCTGTAATTATTTTCATGCAGTCTTCTATATATAGTAGATTTGGATATTTAGATGCCATATCCTAGAGAGTGTTGTTCATTTGGTTGGTTGTTGTGAAAAGATTTATCTTCACCATGGTTATTATTATGCGTTCATCCACCACTGTTATCTTTTGTGGGTGTCCAGGTCTTTTTGCATTGTTTTGATCACCAGTGCTTGCTTTCTTTCTTTCTTTCTTTCTTAGATTTTGACACTCCCAATATTGCAGCAATTTGTCTGATGGATTTTTCTGTTTTTGCAGATGAAGGATGGCTTGAATTTCCATGAATGGAGAGTTTATTTGACGACATGTTTACTTATTAGCAAAATCTTTAAAAGTCAAGCACTGAACCTCAAATCAACTCCAGGCCTTTAATGTGCTTAACTGAGAATGAAATATGAAGGAATTGTCCACACCTGTCCATGGAACATCCTTTGAGTCAATTGTCCAACTACTTTTGGTTCCTGTAAAAAACAGGGTGGCATATGCAAAGGAGCTGAAACGCATAAACCCTTTATCTAATTTCAAGCGAGGTTTGAAGGGCTATTCCCTTTGACGAGTATTTGAATGGGGACATGGGTCTAAGACACCTGTATTTTTAAAACAATTCTCAAACACAAATCAGCTAGTTTTCGTTCATCTCCAGGAAGGTATGTCAGCCTCAGCTTATTTGAAAAGGAGTCTTTGGATTACAGGATTTAAGATTCATACTCTTCTGGTGAAGCATTTTATTATAATACACCAAAAAAAGCGTTGCACTAAAAAAAAAGTCTCAATAAGCATTCCGGGAGGTGAACAAAAACACTTTAAACATTCTAAGATGGTCTGTTTGAGGGAAGAAAACCAAGAAATTACAGATTTATCTTAAGTAGTAAGTTTAATGTTTGATACATTAATCTAATTTAATTAATAAATCTAATTAATTTAATAATCTAATGTATTAAATGTATTCCCAAAATCCTTTGACTAACAAGCAGTTGGAAGTCCTCTCTTTTGGCATAAAGTTTTCACCTGATAGAAATTTGAATCTTTTTTTTACTCTGTGAGACATAAATAAATGTGGCTGAAATTTAAAGTATAATCTCTATTTACATTTTTATTTAATAATAATGTAGAGCAAGTGATTATTGTCAACTTTCAAATATAAATTATTAATGAAATCTGGAAAAAAACAATAAAAAAACTCTCACAAGTTATCATCAGTAGACTGTGTCTGAAGCTCATTCTGAGTGAGATCCGTCTACAGGGGGCAGGGCCTACACGGTGTTCACAATACAGCTGATAAGGTTCTCAAGTTACCTTATGCATTTACACGGTTCTGCTTAGTGTTATCACAGAGCATAAGGCAAAACCATGTTAATGGAGGTGTCAGATAAAATCTCACTGCAGTTTTGTGAATGCCAACACGTCCCTACATGAGGTAATTTGAGCTTTTATCAACGTGTTGTGAACACTGTGTAGGCCCCACCCCCTTAAGATGTAGCTGACTGAGAACGAGCTTTAGACACAGTCTACTGAGAACGTCTTGTGGAGGTATTTTTTATCGGCTTTCTTTCAGATTTCATTAATAAAGTATATTTGAAAGTTGATTATAATCACTTGCTCTACATTATTATTAAATAAAAATGTAAAGGCGATTAAACCTTAACCATCAAACAGCAGAAGTTGTTTTGATATATTTAATTACTGATATATTGGATATGTTTATTATCTTGTCATCTTATACCTGCTAACTTAAAACCAATAAAAACCATTGGAATATAAAAAAAGTATACATATTTTTTATTGCCGCATTCAGAAATGCCTGATCTCTCAAAATATAAAATCAATTCCTTTGATCAGTAAACTGCATAATGGAAAAAAGGCAAAATATTAAAATGACATTTTTTTGGTCACCGCAACATTGCAATAAAATGCAATAACAGGAGATCAAAACATTCCATCTACCCAAATTGGTATCATTAAAAGCATCAGCTCATGATGCAAAAAATAAGCCATTAGGGTGCGTGCACACGATCAGTATACGCAGCATTTTGAACGCAGCGTCTTGCCACAAACGCTGCGTAGTACAGTATAAGCATAGTGGATGGGATTTGTTCACTATGCTTAACCCGACCGCAGCATTCTTTTAGCTGCGAAGCAGGTTGCTGCCATTCCCTGATCCTCGGCAGCATATTCATTTCATGCTGCGGAGTCGGAAGTGGCTCCCATCGGGTGACTGCAGGGAGAAGCCGCCCTGCACCCGCAGCACATGGTGAGTACAGGGCGGCTGCTGTCTCCCTGAAGCCACCCGCGGCTTAACTCAGTTTCGGAGGAGCTGCGTCCAACACACAGCTCCTCCGGACTGTGAGCACTCAGCCTTACACAGCTCCAAATCTAGAAAAAATGAAGATGCTACAGGTCGCGGAAAATAGTATACATGTTTGGTATCTACAAACTCGTAGCTACATGAGGCATCATACTAACATGTCAGTTTTACCATAAAGTGAACAATCAAGAAATTGGACTTTTTTTTGCAATTTTACAGTAATTGGAATTTCTTTACCTTTTTTCAGTACATTATTTGGTAGCATAAATAATGTCATTCAAAAGTACAACTCCTTCCAGCAATAAAAAATCATATGTCTATATTGATTGAAAAAAATAGGTTATGACTATTGGAAGAAGAGAAGGAGAAAACCAAAAATGGAAAATTGCCAGGTGGTGAAGGGGTTAATATACACAACTCCATTGTCAGCAAGTAACAGATGAAAAGTATACTGCTGTTGCTGCTTTCCCTTTTCAAAGGAATCCAAAGAAAATATAATCGATATATAAACAGGTCCTAGTATTTTTCTCCTGGTGATAAAATGTGGAAAAAACGCTGATGTGAAAGGGCCCTAAGGCTGCTTTCACACTAGCGTTTATTTGAAATCGCGGCAGATGCGGTGAAAAAACCGCATCTACCGCGATTACCGCATACCGGCTGCACTTGCGGCACGGTTGCGGCACGGTTGCGGCAAGCCCCATACAATGTATAGGCGGGCTTGCGGCAGGTGCGGCAAGTGCGGTTTTGGCACTTGTGGCAGGTGCGGTCAGCCGCGGATTTTTTCGCGGCCGCACCTGCCGCAAGTGCCAAAACTGCACTTGCCGCACCTGCCGCAAGCCTGCCTATACATTGTATGGGGATTGCCGCAACCGTGTCGCAACCGTGCCGCAAGTGCAGCCGGTATGCGGTAATCGTGGCAGATGCATTTTTTTCACCGCATCTGACGCGATTTGAAAAAAACACTGAGATGAAAGGGGCCTTACATAGCTTTTTAACCCCTTTTTAAAGCAAGGTACATTAAAACAGCATAAATTGATATAAAAGACCAACAGAGAAATGCATGACATAAAAATTATTTAATTAAAATCTCAGTACACACTTAATACGTCAGGAGTTTGTCAACAGCGTAATCAATGATTCTTAATTGGGTGCTGGAATATTGAGTCATCTATATTCTGTAGATATACATTTTTAGAAACTAAGAAAATAATGCTGCTGGGCAGCTGTAAACATAGCAGATCAAAGTGGATAAGCAAGTGGTATGGTAATTCCTTATTTGCATGTGAATTGCATCTCTTAATTGCCAAATTCTGATGATACCATATGCTCTTTATGTTTAGAAAGTAACATTAACAAAGTCTGACATTGCATTAACATAATTTGTGAATACCGCATTTCTATTTTCATAAGGTTAACAGGCATTCTTTATTGAATTCAAGCCCTGAACATTGGCAAGTACAGTCATTTAGCCAAGCATTAGGAAAAGACAAGAGGATCTTGGGTTGCATAAGAAAATTAACAGATGTACAAAAAGATTTGCATCAGAAAGAAAACATACTTGTGTCACTCGACGTTTGCTAAACAAATGTGGATATATAATAGTTCTCACTCAATACGGCTTAAAATAATTTCTGCAAAATGAATGCATATCATTCAAACTAATTTGCTTTATCTGTGCAATTTGAAAGCTAAGATATAGTCATTGAAAAAAACATTGCTGTAAACTAATGAAAAGCATGAAACTTTGCTGTCCTGTGGCATCCAGTCAGAACAATTTTAGTGTCCATAAGAAGAGGTATATTTATCTAACCTACATGAGAAAATTCCAGCACCTAAAACTGGTTATAAACCTATCTACCTATCTACCTATCTATCTATGTACACTGGTGATCAAAATTAGAGAACAATGTATGATTACTTGACTTTTTCAGACAGAATGTATTCTACATTGATCAACATTTGCAGGTTTTTGTTCGGTACACCATGCCACTAGAACAGTGTTTGTGTTTCCAAAACAACCAAAGTTTATCAACTTACCGTATATACTCGTGTATAAGCCGACCCGTGTATAAGCCGACCCCCTACTTTTGCCCCCAAAATCTGGGAAAACCTATTGACTCGTGTATAAGCTGAGGGTGGACCCCAGCACAGGTATACAGCCCCCAGCAGTGTGGTATACAGGCCCCCCAGTGGTATACAGGCCTCCCCAGTGGTAGTATACAGCCCCCAGCAGTGTGGTATACATCAGCCTCCCCAGTCGTACATACAGGCCCCAGCAGTGTTACAGCAGCCTTCCCAGGGGTATATACAGCACCAGCCCCAGGGGTATATACAGCACCAGCCCCAGGGGTATATACAGCACCAGCCCCAGGGGTATATACAGCACCAGCCCCAGAGGTATACAGGCCCCCCATCAAGATCCAGGGCCCCCCCCCTTGCTCGGCAAACCTGTAAAGTAAAATCATTATACTTATCACTGTCCTGTCGCCGCCGTCCCGCCGCTGCCGACATCATGCTCCTCCGTCTTCATTCAGCGTCTTCCGGCTTCCTGTGGTCGGCGCAGACAATGACGTCATTGCCTGCAACCACAGGAAGCCGGAAGAAGACGGATGAAGCCGGGGATCGTGATGTCGGCAGCGGCGGGACGGCGGCGACAGGACAGTGATAAGTATAATGATTTTACTTTACAGGTTTGCCGAGCAAGGGAGGGGGGCCCTGGATCTTGATGGGGGGGGCCTGTATACTGATGGGGGTGGTGGGCGGGCGGTATACTCGCGTATAAGCCGAGGGGGGACGTTTCAGCCCAAATTTTGGGCTGAAAAACTCAGCTTATACGCGAGTATATACGGTATAACCTTTATTTTACACATAACGGGATGATCATAAAACTAAATTTTGTGGAGGTTACAACAGACATTAATCAGTAGGAAGTGTACAGGCCTTGATCTAATTGACTTCAGAACATACTGAATATGGTTACAGACCTAGCGCTTGCCTTCACACTTACTTAAGGTAGGGAAGACTTTAAACTAAATGTATGATATCTTAAAACTGTTTATTAAAAAGATCAAAAACATGATTTAAAAATGAGTACATAAAAATATATTAGATTCTGAAAATAAAATAAAAACTGTGCTAACAGTTTGTGTTCAGATATGCCGTGTAGCGTCCTGGCAGTATAAGGTGCCTTCTACTAGTGCTTCTGAATAGTGGTGCGATAGATGATTGTCACTAGTTCCACTGCAATCTGCACGACCTCCTCATTTGCTGTGAAAAATAGAGGAACTGTGTTACTGGACTAAACCGGTCCACCTCACTAAAACTAGTACTATTTACAGTATTGTTCTCACCGGTTGCTGTGCTGTATGATATATGTATTTCCAGCTTGTCGTTCCTCCTTCCTGATTCCCTTCTCCCCTGGAGGTGTGATTCCCTCTATAAGACGGTAGTATATATACTGAGGGGGTCACCCCCTCAGTATATATACTACCGTCTTATAGAGGGAATCACACCTCCAGGGGAGAAGGGAATCAGGAAGGAGGAACGAACAAGCTAGAAATAAATATATCATACAGCACAGCAACCGGTGAGAACAATACTGTAAATAGTACTAGTTTTAGTGAGGTGGACCGGTTTAGTCCAGTAACACAGTTCCTCTATTTTTCACAGCAAATGAGGAGGTCGTGCAGATTGCAGTGGAACTAGCGACAATCATCTATCGCACCACTATTCAGAAGCACTAGTAGAAGGCACCTTATACTGCCAGGACATATCTGAACACAAACTGTTAGCACAGTTTTTATTTTATTTTCAGAATCTAATATATTTTTATGTACTCATTTTTAAATCATGTTTTTGATCTTTTTAATAAACAGTTTTAAGATATCATACATTTAGTTTAAAGTCTTCCCTACCTTAAGTAAGTGTGAAGGCAAGCGCTAGGTCTGTAACCATATTCAGCTAGTTGCCCTGTACCATAGAGATTGGAAGCACAGCAATCTCAGAGACCTTTCAGCTGCTGCCTAATTAAGCCCTGCTTATGTTAATGCAAGCTCCAGTGACCCCACTACACTGACTTCAGAACATCTTCGGCCACAGGACATCATTATTCTGTCACACTCAGGTGTGATTTTGGTCCACGCTTCTTCCAGTCTTTTTCCTAATTCTGTGACTGTTGTGCGTTTCTTGGCCATAACTTTATCACCAAGGATTTTCCAGAGGTTTTCTATTGGGTTTAGATCACGACTCTGGGCTGGCTATTTCATTGTTTCAATGTTTTTTGTTTCACGGAGCTGCTTTTCTCATTTTGCTGTGAGACAGGGGGCATTGTCCTGCTTGAAATTGCTGGCTCATTGAGTGCGGAACGCAAGTAAGGAACCACATGTTGTTGAAGATGGTTCTGATACATGCTTACATTCACTCTACCATGTAGCTGTATGAGATATCCAACCCCTGCAGCAAAAAACTCCCCAAATCATAACACGTCATCTACCACCTTTCATTGACTTCTTTAAACACTTTGGGTTCAGTGTTTCCCAGTTTGTCAGCAAACATAATATTTCGTATCAGACCCAAATAAATTAAACTTGCTTTCACAACTAAAATTAACTGGGGACCACTTCTCTGTCTACACAACCTGTTCCTCACTAATGCTGTGTCTAGCCTTCTGATTATTTTTGCTAATTATAGGTTAGGTTACTGTACAGCGGGTTTTCATTCCAAATGCTCTTAAACGTTGTGACACTGTATGAAAAGACAGATCCTTACCCTGTGATGAACTATTCCAGCTGCAGTGTTGCAGACCTCCGGGGTGATGATGCTGCAGCCAGTTGGTAACACTCCCCGTAGGCAGTTGTGGATAAATAGGGATTTTACACAGGGAGGCAGCTCGTCAGGTGGAGATGCTGGCAAAAGTCTGTGTTGAGAGTCCGTTGGCTTAACTAGGTACAGTCCAAAGGCTCAACAGCATAAATAAAAGTTCACACAATGTCCAGCACGCTTCATAAAATAGCACACATCAAAAACTATTTACAAACCGGGCTCAATGCTCTAATATATGCATCTATACACTCGTAGAGCATACCACCCCCTCGGGCCATGGGTTACCCGGTCATGGCGGTAAAGGTCTCTATTCGGGTACCGTTTTGGGAGGTGAGCCTCCACATCCCTCCAGCCCACAAATATCTCCTCATACAGGCCCAGCTCCCAGATGAAACCCCACCCGTTGTCCAGATTAAAGTCAACCACAGTACCTGTTCTCTCCTCAGCTGC
This sequence comes from Allobates femoralis, assembly GCA_033576535.1. NCBI lineage: Eukaryota > Metazoa > Chordata > Amphibia > Anura > Aromobatidae > Allobates > Allobates femoralis. Next base: position 208,008,599 of record JARQOC010000003.1, on the reverse strand, counting down.
CATCTGTGATTGTCCTCAGGCCCGGTTCCTTGCCGGCAAGTTCTCCTGCTCCTGGGCCCACCACCTTTCAAGGTGGAGCTGCCTCTCTGCCTGGTCAGCAAGGAGTCTCTATCGTACAAAGGCATGCTGCTCTGGGGCTGGAACCGAAGCATAGTCTGGAAATCCAGATGTGGCAGCTGCACCAACTTGTCCCACCGGTCGGTGAGATTGGAACTGCCACCATCCCGTGCAGAGCCCAGATGCCCTGACTTCCTTGGCGCTGCTGATCTTGCCCTCCTCCTCCGGGTTGTCTTCTTCCTCAGGGTCCAAGTTGTGGGCTGGTTCCTCGACCTTGGCTTCCACAATCACCTCTTGCACCTCCGCAGTGGTCTCCGGGACAACCTCCTCGGGCTCAGTGTTGGGTCTCTCATCCTGGACGGGCATCATGGGAGTCATTGGCTCAAAAGCCACTGGTTCTGGTTTCTCCTCCAGGAGAACTGGCTGCGGGTCCACTCGCTGAGCCTCGTTGGCTATCTCAGGCTCACGCAGGGTCGGGGCTCTTTTCTGTTCCTCTGGCTCCTGCCTACTTGACTCCCGCTGCTTTGCCAGCTGGTACAGCTGGGACCAGGTATTGGCGCTCCAGTGCCTGAAAGTCCAGTCAAGGGTCTCATTAAGTTGGACCCTTAAGTCTCTCAAGGCGGCCTACCAGAATGCAGAATCCCCCTCATGGGATAGGAGGGACACCGCACCGTGCTCTTTGGCCTCAGCACGGCTCTATTCCTCCACTTTGCAGATCACGTTGCTCAGCCATCAGATTTTTAACCTTTCAGAAAAAGAACTGTCTGTGGACATGATTTCTGCCTTGAAAAAAGGTTTAAATTTTGGTGTGGAAAAATTTTTTGAATACACTGATTTTAAGGTAGATCTGTACAAATCTGTTAGAAAGATACAGTTACACAAGTACTATGCAAATCAAAAATTTAATAAAAATCCACAAAATGCTATACCCACTGAGAAACAAATCACTGTAGGTTCTCTAGGTTTTTTCGCTTCAAAAGGGTCATTAGCAGATATAAAAAAGGATGTGGAATTGTTGCTTAATATAAACGAAGCTCCCTCTGATACATCTTGCCCTCCTAACCCCCCTACCCCTTCCCTTGGAGGTATTAGATCGACTTTTATGCCCCCAATATCACCGGGCAATAACATAGATCTGTTTGCAGATTTAGTTAGCAAAGATATCAAATCAATAATTTATCCAAAACCCAGTCAGAATTTAACAAATAAAGAAATGACAGCTATAAAGGAAATAAAAAAATGGGAGGATATAATTATACTAAAATCTGATAAAGGAGGGAGTGTAGTAATTCTAAAAAAACAAGATTACATAGAAGAGGCACTAAGACAATTAAATGACGAAAAAACCTATAAAAAATTATTATCTGATCCTACCAACGATATAAAGAAGAAATTAAAACAGATTTTGAGGAAACATGTTGAAATGGGCACTATAAGGAAGAATCAGGCTGAAAAGCTTTTTCTTGAATTTCCTGTACGTGCCCATTGGTACCATCTTCCAAAAGTACACAAGTTCCTGAAAAAGCCCCCAGGCGCCCGATAGTTTCGGACATCGGCTCTATTCCTGAGCCGATTTCACAGTTTGTGGATTGGGTATTACATCCCCTCCTCAAAAAAATCCCCTCGTACATAAAGGACACAAAAGAGTTTATAAATATGTTAAAAACTGTACCATGGTGTGAAAATTACAGCTTAGCGGCTATTGATGTTGAAAGCTTATATACGCGTATACCTCAAGACCTAGCAGTGAAAATAATAAAGGAGATTCTCACGAATGAGAAACAGGACCCTCATGCGGTAAATTTTGTCTGTGAATCCTTACAGTTTATTTTACAGAATAACACTTTTTCATTTTTGGATAAATGGTTCCAACAATCAGTTGGAACCGCTATGGGGACGCCTGTTTCTTGTACATTAGCTAATCTCTTTTTGGCACACCTAGAAGATACGTTAGTACACTCTGATACAAACCATTTTTTGAAAAATATAAAAACTTACCTAAGATGTGTAGATGATGTATTCATAGTATGGGAGGGGACATCGGATGACTTCAACTGCTTTGTCAAATACCTAAACGATGAAAATAATCACAATATGTTTTTTACACATTCCTTTGGCGATAAATCTTTGACTTTCCGTGATGTAACAATCCAAGAAAAAATGGTAGTTTAATAAGTTCGGTGTACAAAAAACCCACTTCAACAAATACCCTCCTTCACTACAATAGCGCTCACCCTTGGCATACGAAACTTTCTTTGCCATACAGCAAATTTCTTAGATTCGCCAGAATTAATAACAATGATGAAATCCTTGAAAATCAGTGTTAAAATTTACAAAGGGATTTTAGAGCTAGAGGGTATCCAGATAAACTGATCATAGATGCCAAACAAAAAGCTTTAAATAGGGTCAAGATTGAAAGAGCACGTAAAATAACCCATAATATACAATCAGAGGCAGAAAATAAGCAAGTAAAGCACTTTAATTTCTCTTTTCAGTATGGCCCCATGTATGACAAAATAAAAGAAAGCATCAGAAAACACTGGCACGTCATAATGGCGGATAAAGATGTTATGACACAATCAATTTAACCCCCCTAGTGACTTATAAGAGGTGCCGTAACCTAAAAGATATTTTAGTAAGGAATCGAGTCACCCAGAATAAAACAGAAAAAACGTGGCTGAATGAGAATAGGCCCATAGGAAATATGAAATGCAGAAATTGCCAATTCTGCAAGTATCATATTACTGAAAATCCATTGTCTATAGCAGTGTTTCCCAACTCCAGTCCTCAAGGCACACCAACAGGTCATGTTTTCAGGATTTCCTTATCATTAGACAGATGATGGAATTATCCCCTGTGCAAGTGATTAAATTATCACCTATGCAATCCTAAGGAAATCCTGAAAACATGACCTGTTGGTGTGCCTTGAGGACTGGAGTTGGGAAACACTGGTCTATAGGAGGAATTACACACAAAGTGAGTACATTATTAACTTGCGAAACAAAGTGGGTGGTCTATGTAGTAACCTGCCCATGTGGCAGGTTCTACATAGGAAAAACAATCAGAGAGTTATACATCAGGTTTAAAAAACATGTAAAATCAGTGTCTACTAATATAGGTTGTCCAAGGTTAATTCAGCATGTCCAAGAACATCATGGAGGAGACGCAAATGTGCTTTCATTTGCAGGAGTTGAACAAGTGGTCCCCTCCAGACAAGGTGGAGACATGCATAGATTGCTACTACAAAGGGAAAGTCGCTGGATCATAAATTCTGATGCCTTTGGACCTTTAGGGCTGAACGATAGAAATGATCTATCAGTCTTTTTATAAGTGACCAGATATCTGTCCTATTAAAGTTGACTTGTTGTGATGCAGATAATTTGTTTTTATATATATTTATACATACAAAGATCAATGACAGAACAAGTAAAATAATGGGGCATACATAGAAGTCTATTTTTAATCCCATCTAGTTTCAGGGCAGCTCATATGACTCACCTTGTCATTAGAGCATTAACTATTTGGGCTCCTTACAAAACAGAGGATCCATAGAATCAGCATAGGATCCCTTTTATTAGAGGTTTTTTGTGCTGAAAATAACATATGGGAGCAGTCAAATGAATCTTGAGAACTTGCACCTGTAGAGATTGGATATAGCAAACTTATGTTAGTTTTTAAACATGATGGGTGATAGGTAAAAGTTGTATTTATACAGAAAGACACATATCATTGCATGCTATTTCCCTGAGAACAGGTAATTGCCTTTAAATAATAATTTATAACCTAGATATAATTTACAGGGCTCTGACACCGCAAACTAGTTTAGTAATGATCTACTTAGAAAGCGGTAGTCTTTCTGACATTATGCAGCATTGTCTCTTTATCTAAGATTCAGAGCGATGCCTTAGAGTCTTGTATATTTATACTAATATAAGAACTTAGCGTATTTTTATGGTTTGTAATTATATTTCATGCACTAGATGTGTTATAAGCCATATTTTTCATTTTTATTTATATTTATTCTGTGTTTTCAGTAACACCTGTATGTCTGAGCACTAATCTCACATTATAGGCGAGGTCATTCAGCTCCCTCCCTATTTTAGGAGGAGGGCTGACGTCAGACGCCAAGATTTGACCGGAAGAAGCGGTACAGCACCGCAAAACTGCCCGTCGTCACTCCTCCACACTCTCTCCCCTACAGCAGCCATGTCATGCCTACACTTTTGCAAATAAGAGTTAGAAGATTTCAACATGGTGAGTGTCGCTCATTTTTTCTTAAAGAATTTGTTCATACTTCATTAAGCGTGCACCGCTATTCTGGACCCTCAACACTGACACCTGTATATGCATGAGGTCACACACAGACACATAGGGTGAAAGCTGCAGTGCCCAGTAATTTTTCTGCTGTTTGAGGATCAGCCATCTTAGTGCCATCTCTGCCGACCCGTAGACTGCACCCGTGCTCTGTCGTCTATCTACTGCCCACCCTTTCTGTCGCTTTTTGTAGCTTCTGGCAGGGGTACTTTGATCTTTGGCCCGCCCCCTTGGGTTTTTGGTGGCAATTGGGGCAGGCAGACAGTTTCATACCTCTGGCATGGCCCTCCCATGATGAGGGGCTGAGGCACGCCTGCACATGTCGTTAAGTCTCTGATCCCACCATCTTGGGGTCCAGCACAAAGTTCAATTTAAAACAAAGTTGAAGGTGCACAGTACCCGGTTTTACCGGGCATGGGATCCTGTTCGTGATGCCAAAAGCTGGCCCGCCCCAGGGCCATGGGGTACCCGGTCCCAGACTGTAGTTTACGGGGATGTCACGGGCGGCCTGTGCCCAGGCTTGTGGCCCTGGTGGTTGCTGAAAAAGGGGTTAAATAAAAATAAAAAGAGCTTGTGATGCCACCTACTGTTCCCGGTAATGATACCGGCACTGCTTTCAGACCTCCGTGGTGATGATGATACAGCCAGTTGGTAACGCTCCCCGTGGGTGGAGCAGGATCCCCGGGGCAGTTGTGGATCAATAGGGATTTTACACAGGGAGGTGGCTCGTCAGGTGGAGATGCTGGAAAACAGTCTGTGTTGAATGAACAAGTGTGCAGCTCCTCAGGCACAGGCAAATGAGACACATCACACAGTCTTAACTCTGCACGGGTTTTACTGGCAACTTCAGGCAGCATGTAGTTCTTACAGTTCACGGGTATTGCTGGCCTGGGTAGTCACCAGGGAACTGGGACATCTCACTTGGGACCTTGACCTTGCCTGCTTTTCCTTTCCATGTTCTTAACTACGCTCTCCCTGTCTTCCTCTCTTTAGCGCTCCCGCACGCAGAGCCCTCAGCCAGCTACCACGAATCCTTTCTGGAAGGTTCCTCTCCTGGACCTCTAGACCCTCTATGGGACCTTTTGGGGTGTATGCCGGGTGTCGGCCACGACTCCCCCGAGAAGCTTGTGACCCTCCGGTTTGGCGGCTCGGGGATAAATGCCTGCATGGCTCTCAGAGCCGGTTCTCCATTCCTGGACTGGGTCCCTCTGGCCTGTAGTCGTACCGGCCCAGATTCTGGTGCACCTCAACACCCTAGAATCCCCTTTCTTTCTCAACAGCTTCTCCGTTGTCCGACTCCTTGCTCCCCAGAGGAGCTCACCTCAACTTTTTTCTGCCTGATTTTCTTACCACTCTTCCACTACCTACCTAAGCTCCTCTCACCAGGACCAGTTCCCTAGCAACAGGTTAACCCATTAGTCCCCTTGTCTAAGGTGTATAAATGGGTGTAATGAGGGTCCCTTATGTGATATCCTATCTCCCCTGGCCACAGGGATACCACATATTCACTTGTGGGTGCAGTACCCCTACGTGTTGTACCAACTAGTGGGGCACCACAATATTCCCACCTCCTTCTTCTTAATATGACGCTGTGTCGGCCATGGCACGTCATTTCCGGTCTGGTCCATTGTAGGGGTTATTGGAGTACAAGACTACTCTGGAACATGTGCAGTGTGCATTCCAAAGCCAGTCTGTACACCCAGTACCCCAGGCCTCTTACGCTGAGCCAGAAATTACAACTTTGAAGTGACCCTAAACATATGCAGGTGCAAAGTCGCTGTGCATGCGGTGACATTTTAATGCATGCAAAGTAGATCTGAAAATGCGTTAAGGACTAGACAGGTGATGCAGAGGTTTCAGAGAGATGAGAGGTAAAGTGAGTATAAGATTTAGCTATTAACATCTTGATGTTCTTTTACCGATCAAACAAATGGTAGCCAGCGATCTCCATTTTGACAATTCCAAGCAAAAGCTAAATTTAAAAAATCTGCATTGTAGAAAATGCAGATAAAAAAAAAAGTCAAATTCAACTCCAATTTATTAGCTCATTTGCAATGTTGGTGTCTACAAATTACTAGGCTTAGGGACGCTTTACACGTCACGATATCGCAACGCAACTACGATAAAAAGTCACGTGGTACGGGCATTGCAGTTGATATCGTTCGTGCGTTGTGTCATGTAGATGGGCAACGCAACTCAAAAACGATGCAAGTACGATATCGTTTTTGAATTGTGCAAGCTCTTCAAACGTGCAATATTGGCTTGACGATCTGGCAGGATCGTGTTGTGTGACAGCGCAACTACGATTTGGAGCGCAACTTCCCCTATTCACTCCGTTAATTGGTCGTTCCCTGAGTTGCTCAGACACAGTGTGCAAGAGCGGCGTACAACATCGTAGTTGCGTTGCCTGCCGATATCTCCCTGTGTGACATCTCCTATGCGATCTTGGACAAGTGCCAAAAACGTGCGCGCTCCCGTGAAATCACATGCAATATCGGAACGATATTGCGACGAGTAAAGCGGCCTTTACATTATAGTGCAATCGGAGTATAGAAGCAAACCATTTTATCCACTTTTCCTTTCAATTCCTTTTTTTCTCAAAAATATGTGTAAATATATTTTGGTTAACTGCCTTTTTACTTATTTCCAGAAAATGGACAATGTGATTCATCTCCAATTACCCATCTGCTGATGGACTTATAAATAATAGAGCATTAGCTATCTGGCAATTATCAAACAGCAGAACATAAAAGTCGTATGTATTTGATTTCATCAGGAGAAAAAACCTATTCCTTCAACTAGACTCGCTGAGAAAATGTTCTGATCATAATTGACATTTTACCTCGGGCCTATTTTTTTGGTTGCAAGTAAAAAGTTCTTATATAATGCAGTTGCAAATTGTTTTAAAATGAATCAGTGCTTCTTGAGATTATTGTCTCTGACAGAATAATAACAGACAATTTGAAATAAGAGTCACCGAGTCTCATGTGTAAGGAATGGCTCTCAAAGAATAAATAAGTCTTCTCCTATGTGCATTATTACCTAGCAGCGAAATAAATATTTTAAAAGTTTTGTCGCAATCCCATTGCTAGCATATACAAAATTTGTTTCTTTATATCGTCTGGCATTTTATTGCATTGTTTAAATCCCTCTGTCTTGCCTGCCAATTATTTTTTTTCTCCTTTGCAAAGGAAAATGGTCCTGCTGCAATCTTTTCATTTTATTTCTCTTCTCTTCTGCTTTCTTTCTTGAAAGGCAGTTGGTGGTCACATTCTTGTATACTGTAGCTTAACCAGTATGACTGGAGCTTTACGTTAAAAAAAAAAGGCTTTCAATGGTGTTTTGGGACGCTGACATAAACCGGCACGGATTAGAAACTGTGTGAAAAAAGTCAAATCCCTTTTTTCCAACATTTATTAGCTTCCAGATAAATAGGTATAGAAAGCAATAGATTTACTCATTTGAAGGGCAATTAGAGCAAAATGTCAGCTTCTCAATACTTACAGCTTACTCTCCTAGCAGGACATTATATATGCAAATCCCAGCAGTCATATATCTTCATTGGGTTGTAGAAAAATATGTTTTGTTCCTATGCACACGAGAATGTTTGTATATTATAATCAATAAAAGAAGATGTCTAAATGCGTTAACCAAGAATTTTGCATGCCAAATAATAGATGTTCCACCAAGCTTGAAAATATTCTGTGTAATATTTATGGTTATTTTGTCTTTGATTTTTTGCTAATTAAACAACTGATTATTTTTTTTTATCAAATTTTCGTAAAGGTTATTGGCCAATTTTATAATGCATTAACATTTTTTCCGTCATGAAGACACATTAGTTACCTGCCAATTCCATTATGTTGGAAACATGGTACAATTGATGCACCTGGATTCAGTTAGCTGTCTGATAGAAATGTCCATGAGGCAGCTGGGATGCAAGTGCTAATAGAGAGCTGCTGAGAGGATCACAAATTCCCTGTAAAGCCGGAATCAGATGGCCGTATAACATGATGACCGCTCACATTGTAAAGTACGAAGTGGCTGAAGCTCTACAGACCCAAGCATGACAACTTAATGAATTATGGTGCAGCTTTCATGGCCGTGTAAGAACAAATACTGGCCACTCCATGCTTTGCAATGCAAGCATTGTCCATGTTATACAGCTCTCTGACCCTGGCATAAGAAATCTTTCATACTGTACATCCGTGCATCACATTCCATGTACAAGCCAGATTGCATGGACTGGCCATGGCTCTCCTAACCATAGTATGACAGCTTTATATGGTGTTGTCACGCTCGGTTCATGAGACCAACCAGCCTGTCTGTTGCATTGTGCTCTGTGCATGAACTGGGTGCTGGCCTCTTGAGCAGGTGTGACAAACCCATGGAAATATATGAAGCTTTCACGCTCTATTCGGGAGAACCATAACCAGTTCCTACATTCTAGTCTGTGCATGAACCATGTTGCTTGGACATCTCAAAGAGCCCTAAGGCTAAATTCACATTTCTTTGTTGACATACATAAATTAGTTCATCAGCGCTTTCTACTAAGCCCTGAAAATAAGATTCAAGTGTAACCTTTGACATTACTATAAACTTTAATTGGACAGAAAGAGTTATTTTATGTTATATCTAGGGATTAGCGAGTATAATTATAACTATTCGGTACTTGCCAAATAGAAGGGTTTTCGGGCTACTCTCTACTCCGTGAGTTTCCTTGAGATTACTCGTTAGGAGCAGTGAGTAGTACATTCACTTTTACAGTGTATATATATACACTGCGAACGTGAAATAAAAGTTAATGAAAGGTGTTAAAAATAAAAAAAATAACATACTCACCTTTCCGAAGGATGTCGCGGTACCCGAAAAGAACACATCTGCTGGCCTGCAGGACCTTACATCTAATGGCCAATCAGATGGCGGGTAGCGATCAGGTGGAGTGTGATGTCACAGAGGTGTATCTAGGTTTTCTGGGACCCAGGGCAACTATTCAGTTTGGCGCCCACCCCCAGCGGTCTGAGTAGTCGTCATGTGACCGATCATTTATTTGTGATTTTCATACTTACAGTCATGTGCCCTAGAGCTGCTCTTCCTAATTTTCTCAATGTTCAATGAAAAACAAAGTATATTACATGCTGTTAGAATTGGGCTACAGGGCTTAATGTTTAAATTAAAGGGACTGTCCAGGTTTGAGATGAAAGTCTTTAGTCCCTCTCGTTGACTGCAGTCTTCTGAATTCTCACAGCGTGTGCAATGCACACTTTCAGGAATCCCCTGTGCTAATGGCAAGATTGGACGGTCATATGAGCACAAGTATGTGATTTATATACTTCTGACCACATTCTGACTAGACATGTCCAGCCTTGTTCAGTTCAGGCCTCACATGTCTAGTCAGCACATAACTGCATGTATAAAAATCTCACTTTTACAGTTTCATGACCTCTCACTCTCACTGCCGCCACCAGAGAATCCTGACAGCGGGCAGTGTGTGCATGGTGAGAATTCAGAAGTCACCAGTCACATGGAGGGGCACATGGAGTGACTGCAGACTTATCACGAACTTAGGACAACCGACCCTTTTAATGCTCCTAACAAATAAAAGCATAGAACCCTTAAATTGTCAGATGGCACAACACTTTATGAATGTAGCCATGAATCACGTAATCTTACAGGTTATAGATTGCTACATGTGTACAGGATCAGAACCAGTAACAGCACAAAACTACATCACGAGACCCAGCAGAGGTACAAAAAATGCATCCATATAACCCCCATCGGTACAGAAACACTAGGTCAAAACCCTTAGTGCAGAAATACATCACCAGACCCACCAAAGGTACAGAAATACATAACTAGAACCCACACCAGTACAGAAATCACAACCCTCATCATTAACAAAATTAATCATCAGAACACCAGAGGTGGAGAAATACATAATTAGAACCCCCATCAGTACAGGAATACATCCATATAACCTTCATCACTATAGAAACACAGCATCACAATCGTCATCAGTAAAGAAATTCATTATCAGTAACCAACATCAGTGCATGGTAAAACAATTGTAATGTCACGTCAGACCCATAAACATTTGTACTGCATAAAACTACAACTCCTACTACATCCTTAAAATTGGTAAGGAGTTACTGAGAGTTGTTGTTACCAGCCATCATCAGGTCATACAGGAACTACAGCACTGATGAGAATTAGCCAGTATCACAAATAATAATTTACATTCAGGTAATTTATAGGCGACCTTGTCTCTGATCGGGGTCACCTTTTTCTTTTCTTCATCTTGTCCAAACACCTTGATGAATTTTCATATCCACTGCTCGTCCCTGGAAACATCCATCTCCTCCAGTCTTCAACAACACATCCTGACACAATTCTCTTAAAAATAGCAGAACGATCAAAATTCTCATGAGTAAAAATATTTGACCTACACTGTGCCCTGAATAAACTTTTGTTCCTTCCAACTGTTTCCTGCACGAAATATGATTTACATACTGTCCCCTTTTTGGTACATGCCCTCCACACTGCCCCTTCATCACACTACAACCTCTTCACTCTATCCTCTACACTATGTCCCCCTATACTGCCAACTGTGTATACTGTTCTCCCTCATCATACTCCTCATCATCGACATACTGTCCCCTCCTGAGCATGGCTTAACACTGTCCAGACATGCCCCCTCTCACATATTCTCCACCCACCCTCTATGCTTAGTTTGGCTCACAGGGAGCAGAGAATAGCTGGCTCCCACAGTGTGGGGGCAATATATGCAGCCGGCAGGGAGATATCTCGGGCGTTGCAGCAGGAGACTTGATGGCACCCCCTCTGCCTGCTGCATCCGGGGTAAATACCCTGCCAACACCCCCCTGGATACATCACTATATATATGGTCCCCATCCTGGTATACCTGGTCCTTATCCTGGTATATATGGTCCCCATCCCGATATACCTGGTCCTTATAATGTAATATTAATATAATATTTATTTATTTATTTATATAGTGCTAATAATTCAACCACACTTTACATACATCAGCAACACTGTCCCCATTAGGGCTCACAATTTAAACATCCTATCGATATGTCTTTGGAGTGTGGGAGGAAGCCCACACAAACACCTGGAGAACATACAAAACTCCTTGCTTTCCTTTGTGGGAGTTGAACCCAGGACACTAGCGCTGCAACGCCCATCCTGGTATATATGGTCCTCAGGTCCTCATCCTGGTATACCTGTTTCTCCTCATTATATACATGGTATATCTGGTATTCCTCTGGTATTCATCCTGAAATACATGGTATATGTCCCTCATCCAGGTGTATCCGGTCCTCCTCCTGGTATATACGGTCATCATTCTGGTATACCTGGTCCTCCTCCTGGTATACATGTGATATATTTCCCTAATGTTATATATATATATATATATATATATATATATATATATATATATGTATATATATACACAGTATATAGTCCTTATCCAATTATATATGTTGCCATCACAGTATATATTATTTATTATCATTATAGTGTCATTTATTCCATGGCGCTTTACATGTGAAAAGGGGCATACATTGACAAGTACGATATTTATGAAAAACACAAGGCAAATAGGTACAGGAGGAGAGTGGACCCTGCCCACCAGGACTCACAGTCTACAAGGGATGGGTGAGAATACACTAGGAGAGGGTAGAGCTGGTCGTGCGGCGTTTTAGTGGACTGACACTCACTACAGGTTGTAGGCTTGTAGGAAGAGATGGGTCTTCAAGTTCCTTTTGAAAGTTTACACGGTAGATGGTAGTCTGATATGTTGGGGCAGAGAGTTCCAGAGAATGGCGAATTCAATGGAAAAATCTTGTATGCGTTTGTAGGAAGAAGAGATAAAATGGTAGTAAAGAAGAAGAACTTGAGAGGATCCCAGGTTGCATGTAGGTAGGTCCGGGGAGAAAATGTCACAGATATATGGAGGGGACAGGTTGTGGATGGCTTTGTATATTGTGGTTAGGGTTTTGAACTGGAGTTTCTGGGCAATGGGAAGCCAATAAAGAGCTTGGCATAGAGAGAGGGCTGGGGAATAATGGAGAAACAGGTGGATTAGTCAGGCAACAGAGTTTAGCATAGATTGAAGGGATAATAGAGTGCTAGAGGGGAGGCCAAATAGTAGGAGGTTGCAATAGTCAAGATGAGAGATGATGAGGGTGTGCACGATTGTTCTTACAGATTCTTGGTGAAGACATCTACGAATCAGGGAAATATTTTTTAGTTGGAGTCGGCAGGAGATGGCAAGTGCTTGGATATGCAGTATAAAAGAGAGGGTAGAGTCAAGGATTCTTCCGAGACACCGAGCACATGGGACTGGGAAAGTGAGCAGCCATTAGACTTTAATGGTGTGGTAGAGTGAGATGAGTGAAAAATGAAAAATTCTGTTTTGTTTATGTTCATTTATAAGCGAGCAGACAAGAAAGATGAAATAGCAGACAGACATTGTGGGATTTTGTTTGGTAAGGAGGTGATATGAGGTCCAGACCGTTAGATCTGCATATCATCAGCAAAGAGATGATTGTGAAAGTGGTGAGACTCTATGAGCTGTCTCAGGCTGAAGGTGTAGATAAAGAAGAGTAGGGGACCTAGAACTGAGCCTTGAGGAACACCGACAGACAGAGGGCAAGATGAAGAGTTGGTGTGGGATAGAGACATGCTGAGAGTACGGTCTGTTGGATCTGAAGAGATCCAGGATAGAGCAAAGTCTGTGCTAGACAGGTCCAGGAGGAGGATGACAGTGTAGTGCCACTTGCTCTTTGCAGTTAGTAGGTCATGGGTTACTTTAGTTAGGGCACTTTCAGTTGAGTGATGCTGTTGGAGGAGGAGTGGCTGGAGGAAAGTTCAAGATGACACTCTGTTCCAGCAGTTTTGAGACATAACAAAGAAGAGAAGTGGGGTGATAGCTAGACACAGAAGATGGATCGAGAGAGGGCTTTTTGAGGATTTGTGTGATTGAGACATGATTGAAGGATGAGTGAAAGACACCAGTTGTTAGTGAAAGGTTAAGGAGATGTGTTAGGGTTGGATTGAAGACTGTGGTGATGTTGGAAATGAGGTGGGAAGGGAAAGGGTCAAGCATGCAGGTGGTGAGATGTGATCTTGACAGAAGAGAAGAGAGCTCATCTTCCTTCATGGTGGAGAAGCTGGTTTGTGTAGAAGAGGGCTGAGCAGTTATTTTCGTATTTTATCAATCTTCTGTTTGAAGAAAGAGGCAGACTCTTCAGTAGAAATAAGAGGAGAGGGCGGAGATGCTGAGGGACGGAGGAGAGAATTAAAAGTGTTGAATAGCTGTATAGGGTTGTTAGACAGGGAGGATATAAGGGATGACATATGCCCCCATTGTGGTATACCTGGTCCTCCTCCTGGTATACATGGTCCAACTCCTGGTATACATGGTATATATATCCCATATCCTGTTATATATGGTCCTCCTACTTGTAAGTATGTGCCCCATCCTGTTATATAAGGTCTTTTTCCTTGTATATATGTCCCCTATCCTGTTATACATGGTCCCTCTGCAGGTATAACATTCTACTTACGTTTCGTCTGCTCCGTTGTCCTCTGTAGCCAGTGTGCAGCTGACATCGGAGTGCGTACCATGGCGCATGTCATTACTGTCATTTTCTGCCCCTTTTTGCGGTACCACCAACATCTGCTTCTGCCACTGGCTGGCTGGGAGCTTGTAAGGCAGAGCAGAGACCCAATGTGTCTCTACGTAGCAATGTACTTCAGCTGGATGTGAGTATAGTATACTGTGTTACTTTACATATGATTCTGATGCTGTATTTCTGTACCTTGGGTGGTTCTTCTGATCTATTCCCGTACTGATGAGGGGTGTGATGCTGTGTTTTTGTACTAATGAGGGTTGTAATGCTGTGTTTCTGCACTGATGTGGTTTCTAGTTATGTATTTCTGTTCCTCGGGTGATTCCTGAGATGTAATCCTGTATTGGTAGTGATTCAAATGATACATTTCAGGGTGGTTGATGTGATGTATTCCTGTACTGATGAAGGTTTTAATATGTTTCTGCTCTGATAGGGTTCTGGTGATGTATTTCTGTACCTCTGGTGGAACTGGTGATGTATTCCTTTGCTGTTATAGGTTTTGATCCTATACAAATGTAACATTTCAGAACTTGTAGGATTAAGTGATACATGGCTATATTAATATGGTATTGTGCCATATGACAAGCTAAAGGTTACTATGTTTTTATTAATGTTTAATTAAAGTCATCACATGGTCACTCCACTAATATGTGATTTTCATACATATGGTCATGTGACAGCTTTTCTTCCTACATTTCTGTTTTCCATTGAACAATGGGAGAATTAGTAAGAGCAGCTATACAGCACCTGACTATAAGTGTGAAAATCACATATAAATTATTGATCACATGATGAATACTTCACACTGCTGCATGATCCGGTCCAGTTCTGTCCAGGAGGACCCTGACAGCCGTGGGCCGGATCAGCACACAGAACTGGGGGGCTATTATGCCCTCCGGTCCTGTGTGCAGCGCACGCAGCTGCAGCCGCTGACAGGTCAGGACCGCGGCACCCGCGGTCCTGACTTATCAGCAGTGGGAACTGCGTGCGCTGCACACTGGACCGGAGGGCATAATATCCCCCCCAGTCCTGTGTGCTGATACGGTCCGCGGCTGTCAGGGTCCTCCCGGACAGAACCGGACTGGATCATGCCGCAGTGTGAAGCGGCCCTTAGACCACTTTAGGAAGGAGTGAAGAACATAAAGACAGCTTTTCCGTAGTGGGCAGTGCCACTGTGGAAGGTTTGAGGGGCAAAGGCGGGGCTGGGGTGGAGCCTCGGTGGAGTCTTGAGGGGGTTCCAAAATTTTGCCAGTAAGGATCCCTGAAATTACTAGTGCCAGCCTGTGTCTGTATGTAACATTTACTCTTTTTCCTTCATCTACTTTTGGCAAGCACTTTTTTATTTAACAGCATGAATTTTCCTGTTATTTAATTGAAATCTGCACTGAAATGAAAGACTCAATTAAGTCCATAAGCAATTTGACAGACAATAAAGCTGGAGTAGAATACCTGTCAACTTCTTGAAATTATCTTGCATTTTCTTCTGCCATAGATGGATTATACTTGACAACAGGCAGTAGATGGCAAGTTTTAGAGAAAGGAAACACCTCATTCCCATAACTGTGTCTTTTATATTTTGGGGTAAGTAAACATAATTTTTAATTCCAAAGTTTTTAATGGTCTCAGGTATACAAACATATTTGAAGTAAAATAAATCACAATTGTAACAAACGGAAAAAGTTAAGTAACTACAATGATACTCAGACACATAACTGCAATAAGAAGTAGAAAATACATTTATTATCTTAACTTTCATCAAGTTAAGCAGAGGAAAAAAACAGATTCACAGACTTAGTACACAATATGGGCTTCGCATAGGTATAAATTTAAAGAAATTGAGTAGGAAATGGAACCTTAGACAGAGATAAAAACTGCAAATGTGAAAATAAAATAACATTTCAAACAGAACGGAAGGGACTATTCAGTCATGTCTCCTAAGTCATTTTGAATTTTAAAGTCAACATAATTTTTTTAAGAAAGTAAATACAATTTTACCTAGATAGTAGAAAACAGATGAACTTGGCAGATTCGCTCAAAAAAAAATCCAGGAATTCAATCAAATTTATTTAGAATTGGGGATGAGCGAGTATAATCTTTACTCTTCGGTACTCACTGAATAGTAACGATATTCGGGCTACTCGCTACTCCCCGAGTTTCTTGTGATTACTCGGGAGTAGCGAGTAGTCCTTTACCTTTCGCAGTGTATCTATATATATACTGCGAAAGTGCACTAAAAGTGAATAAAAGTTGTTAAAAAATAAAAAAATATCATACTCACCTATCCGACGCCTGCACCAGGACCGGCAAAGAAGACATCCGATCAACGACAAGGATCTGCGAGTCTGACAACCAATGAGATGGCTGGTAGCGATCTGGCCAATCAGATGGCCAGACGTCACAAACTACCTGATTGCTACGAGCCACCTGATTGGCCAGATTGCCAGGTCTTGAACATGCATCAATGACCTGGCAATCTGGCCAATCAGGTGGCTGGTGACGTCTGGCCATCTGATTGGCCAGATCGCTACCAGCTATCTGATTGGCTGTCAGACTCGCAGGTCCTTGTTGTTGATTGGATGTCTTCTTTGCCGGTCCCAGTGCAGGCGTCGGATAGGTGAGTATGATATTTTTTTATCAAACTTCCGAATCATATGTATAGAAGTCTCCTATGTGATGTATTTGATTTACAAAATTTATTGTCACAGAGTTGACTGCACTCCAGACCAACGCAAACCTGGAAGATCAGTTATCACTGAACATCACAGGCGCACAGAGAAGAAGCTGCAGCCATCAAATTAGGTGAGTTAATTAATTAAATGTAGCCGGGTAATTTTTATGGTAATGTGTGGCCCCTGAATGATGGTAGAGATTTCCAAATGTTCCCCCCCTCCGGCAGGAAAAAGGTTCCTCACCCAGCACCAGTATTGTTCTGCCTCATGTGGCATTTATTGTTCACATCCCTCCTCAGCTCTAACAAAAATAGCAATGTATAGAAAAAGAGTAATATGTGATTGGTGAGGACGTCGTGCAGAAGTGGAGTTTTTCCAATAGTGGGTGGTGAAACTATGGAAGGTTCGAGGAGTGGAGGCGGAGTTTGGGTGAAGGCAGAGCCTGGGTGGAGGTGGAGCTGGGGTGGAGTCTCAGAGGGGCCCCAAAATTTTGTCAGTCAGGGGCCCTGAATTTCCTAGTGGCAGCCCTGCTCATACAAATTGACGGGAGGCTAAATCAAGGGCCTAGAAAACACCTTCAAAGGAGCCCAAAAGCTGCCAAACACAGTTAAAACCATTTTACAGTGGAGCCCCACTGTTTTGGCACAGATGTTATCTTCTAACCCTATTACTTAGCAAGCTTTAGCGCTGCTGTCACCATGCTTCTGGGCGCTACAAAGATTTATAAATCTCAGACATCCTCATACTTCCCTGAAGTTGTCTCAGGTTACACAGCAGGTATCACGCAGCAGGGAATCCCGCTATGTGACCTGAGGTAACCTCAGTGGTGTTGGCACTCCTAAACCTAGCTATCTCCTGAGAGCTATAACGTGCGACATAACAGATATACCTTGCCGGTATCGTGAGACAGCGCGTGTGAAAAGCGTTGATGTCAGGGAGTGCAGCGCAGTTCAAACTTATGGCATAGCACCTGTGTGACCCCACAAGTCTGAACTGCAGTAATGATGGCACTTCTAGTCATACTCTCACAAGTGCCTGTGTACCTGCTCTCATACCATATGGGGGATAATGTCTGTGAATTTGACCTCACAATATTATTGTAAGGCTCTGTACCCACAGTATGCTTTTTGATGCTTCTTTTAAAGAAGATCTTGAGAATCTGTATCAAAATCTGAATGTCTGTCCTGAAGCCAAGTCTATGAGAGTTCAGAAGTGCTCTGCCAATGAGTTTTTTCCTTTCAGATTTGGTGCAGTTTTTGGGGCATAAAAATAAATCTTAACCACATGTGCAAGAAAAAAATAAGCAACGTGGCACAGCACTTCTGATCTTTCATAGACTTTGCTGGTCTTAGGATAGACATGCAGATTTTGATGCAGATTCTCAAAATCTGAGTGAAAAAAGCATGACACAACATACTGTGGTCACAGGGCCTACGAGGGTCCAGGGAAAGCTGCAGTTGTGGTGAAAGGGGGTCGAGGAATCCTTTTGTCCCTGGCTACTTTCACAGAGACATGTAGGGCAGGGATGGCTAACTACAGTCCTCAAAGTCTTAAAACTGTACAAGTTCCTTAGTATATAATCACCGGCAGAAGTGATGATTCCAGCACCTTGTGCACTGTTAGGTAGATCCTGAAAACATGCACAGTTTGCAGCCCATGAGCACTGAACTTGGTCAGCACTGTTATACCAGAGTGTGTGTAGTGTCTTGAATTTCCATACTTAAGACTGTCAGGCCAGAGGCCTGGTGCTTGCTTGCCATTCTTTGTAGGGCAGTATCAAAGCACCCCTCTTTGAAGAATCTGTCCAGAAAAAAGAATCTGTGTTGTACAAAAAACTTTACTGTAGCACAGACTATAATAGGTCTCAAACACACATATATGGCTATACATAGTATATAATAATATTTATTTATATAACACCAACATATTCCGCATCACTTCATAATTCAGTGGTTCATATACAAACGGTTCTGGGTAACAATTGTATAAAAAAAATGCAATACAGCAATTAAAGTAGAGAATCAATGTAAAAAATACAATACAAAACATTATAATACAATAATTAAAGCAGAGGAAAAATAAAAAAAAATAGAATGCAATAATTAAAGCAGAGAAACAATGTAAAAATACAATACAATAACTGCAGCAAAAATAAAGGTGTATAATGAAGTATATAATGAAAGTACTACAAGGATCAGCAGTCTCTTTTAACCCTGCTGTTTTGTTCCCATATACACTTTTGCTTACTAGACTGTATGGGAACATGTTTGGAAATTAAAATAAAAGAAAAATGAAATGAAATCTTTTTTTTTTTTTTTTTTATTCAGAAAAAACTTAATAATGAGCAAAACGAAAAATAGCAAACTACACATATGTGGTAAAAAAAAACAAACCAAAACAAGCAAATCAAACATTTTGTGAAAAAAAATTAAAGATAATAAACACTACATTAGCAGATGCAATAAATAGACCCAACTGAGGTTATAACTCTTTTATTTCATTGAAAATATGGTCTCACAGCTGTAAAAAATGATGACTAGTGTACAAATCGGCGTGTAGCTAAAAGTAAACACGAAAACAAAAAAAAATACTCATAGATATGTCCCCCCAAATGAGGAAAAGTCAAGTAACCTCAAGTTTTAGAAACTTATAGAAAAATGTCTACTGGGCCACAAAAAATTGTCTACGGGTCACTATCACCCAAACAGAACAGCAGGGTTAAAATAGTGGAAGCTCCATGTAGGGCAGAATGCATTAAGGGCTGTGAGTTGTAGGCCAAAACCTGCATGCACAAACACAAACTGCACTAAACTTGGGAAGTCGAAATCTAAAATGAACAAAACAGAGGTCTCACTGTTTAATGAACTAAAAAACTACTCAAAACAGTCCTTTTCTTGACAAAATGCCAACTAAGGGTTGGGTCAGCAACTCAACAACATGCCTTTCTTTTGAAAGTGCACTGTTTTTGGTGTAAATATTTTCTTCCAGCTTCTTCAGCAGTGCACCTGCTAAAGGTCGGCATTGCCTTTTTTACTCCGCTGCTGGATGTTCTCGGAGGGGGAACAGGGGCTACTCCTCAAGGGGCTTTCTCTGCCACCAGCTGGCCTTCAACATAATCCCTCATGTCCACTGCTATAGAAGACGATGGAAGAATTAGAGGATGACCAACCTCTTTAGGAGAGACAGGACAAACTTGGGCAACACCAAAAGGGTGCAGCTGACTGGCTAAACAAGAGAGGCCTGTCCTCCAGCCAACATCATATTCTCTCCTGGTCAGCCTCCTGCTGACACTTCTCAAAGTCGTTGGCAGTTGCAATCAGACTTACGCTGTCCTTCACCTTCATGAAGATGCCCTCCTCCTGATAAAGATTGTGCAAAGTCTTTTGGGAAGGTGGTCACACATCAGGGTGGACTGGTTGACCTTGCACTGATGCCCAGTATCTTGTTCAGCTGGTAAACCAAACCATTTTTGCTGAAAGAATGCCACCACCTTGCTTCGGGTACATTGGTCATTGAAGTGATTGGCCTTAGACTCATGCAACCACTCTCAGGCGATGTTATCTGTAAGCCAAATCTTTTCAACAATGGAGAAAAGGTGGGGTGGTTCATGCCATACAGGATAGTTGCTTGGAATTGGTAGGGAGCCCAACATGTTTTTTTCCCAGTCAAGGGCCTCTCATTACATTTAACCCATACATCACTACAATGATCACCACATTAATTTACACCATTTCTCCTTGTGATTATGAATTTTTATGTTCGCTTGGGTTGTACCTGACAAAACTTCACACCATTCTTTGTTATAACTATATTTTCTTATTATAATATTGGCTTTTAGCACTATATGTCCAACACAGCTAACCCCATTTTAATTAGCACCATATCCCCTTTTTATTTGTGTCACAACCCTCCAAAAAGGCAATCTACATTTCACCTGGTACTATTAAATTTCATAATACCCTAAACAATTTTTGAGTATATTGAAACAAATGTTTCTGATTAAAAGAATAATCACACCTTATCACCAGTCCTTTTCATTGTTTAGTTACAAGCAACGACAATAGCTCCATACCTTTCTTCCTGATCACTCCAAATATTGACTGACACACGCAATAAATCCTAGGTTCAATTCCAGAGGACTATATTTTCTTGATTTTATTTTTAGCAGTTTATTTAATAAAATGATAGCAAATTTTTATTCTTTATTAGACTGTGTGTTGTAGGAGTTGTTTAAAGTGTTCATATGCATTTGTGCATTGTGGATTCTATACCATTTTTGCATCTTTGTACATGTGGCATTTCCGCTCCAATTCGCGGGCTTCCTCATTTCAAACTCAGTGTTTGTTGGATAACATCCACTATATATCTGACAACTCCTCTACGTATATAATGTTGGTTTGTCTCGAGGAAGGGGCCCTGGAGCCCTGAAACGAATTGACTAATAAATCACAGCTTTTATTCATCCAGCAGCATGGTCAATGACCCTTTCTACACTGGTAATTATTTACTTTATCTCTGGGGACTGCAACAGTTTTTACAGTGGTTATGACTCCTCACAATCTTTAAAGGTGAGCCTTATGTTACTTACTTTGATCTATTGCACCACAGATAAGACCCTATTTGCGCTTTAATTCCCTCCTTCAAGTATTAATCAAACGCCTCTGGCAGAAGTGTTGCGCGTGGCTGGGAAACAGGACCTTCTGCCTTTTCTACCTCCTCTTCCTCCTCCTTCTTGGCCTCCTCATTATGCTCCTGGTCCTGTGGATTTGACGATCCAATAGCTGGGGCAGCATTTGCATTTGTAAGACAGCCAGGCATTCTTCAGGTTCCTCTGGAGTCTAACATATGGTGCTCCTGGATGGCATGGGGAATGGGTAACATCTAGGGATGAGCAAGTATGCTTGTCACTACTCGGTACTCGCACGAATATCTCGGTACTCGGGGTACTCGGCGAGTACCGAGTAATCTCGCGATACTCTTGCTATGCTCGAGGTCCACCTCCCTGCATGTTGGCACTCTTTACAGAGCCTGTCCGCATGCAGGGATTGGCTAACAGCCACTGTAAAGCCACAGCCCTGTTGGTTGTGGCTTTACAGTGATTGGCTGGCAGCACAACATGATCAAGTCTTTATAAGACCTGACCGCGCTGTGCTCGTCACTCTGCTCCACAGACAGTCAGTGTAGGGAGAGCTGCTGCTGATTGAGGGACAGATTTGTGGCCTTTCAGCTAGTGTAGGCGCAGGGCTTCCAATCTAATTACCACAACAGTCCTTCTGAGGACTAATACAGCTGTATACAGACAGGCAGGGAGGCAGGGTATATAGCAAACTTTGTTGTGCCAGTATACCAGCCTGCATCACATCTGGGGCTGGTGGAAAGGCTGGAAATGTTATCCATCCCAAAACAGTGCTTATATGGCTTAATTTAGCTCTCTATAGGCAGGAGTGGGTTGTAGCGGAAATTAGGATACGCCAAAATACTCTGTATTCTCGTCAGCGTTTGTGTCTGACCGGTCCACCTGCTGGGATTTAATTTCTAATCTCTGTGTCCAGCTAAAAACCAACTCTTGTCTGCATTCATTTACCATTTGTGTGCGCCAGGAAGGGGCTGTAGACGAAATTAGGATACGCTAAAACACTCGGTATTCTCATCAGCGTTTATGTCTGACCGGTCCACCTGCTGGGATGTAATCTCTAATCTCTGTGTCCAGCTAAAAACCAACTCTTGTCTGCATTCATTTACCAATTGTGTGCGCCAGGAGTGGGCTGTAGCGGAAATTAGGATACGCTAAAACACTCGGTATTCTCGTCAGCGTTTGTGTCTGACCTATCCACCTGCTGGGATTTAATCTCTAGAGTCCAGCTAAAAACCAACTCTTGTCTGCATTCATTTAGCATCTTAGTGTGGCAGGAGTGGCTTGTAGCTTCAAGTAGTATACGCCAAAACACGGTGTACGTGTCAGCGTTTGTGTCTGGCCGTTCCAGCTGCCGGGATTAAAACCGCTGTAATCTGTAATCTCAGTGTGCAGCTAAAAACCTTTTTTTGGACGCCTTCATTTAGCTGTATGCAGGCAGCTCAACATTGAAAATGCGCAAGGATGGTGGCAAGGGACAAGGAACTGGACATGACAATGGTGCAGGCAGAGGCCGAGGCCATGTGCAAGCTCGAATTGCGCCACGACAAATGCCCACATCATCTCGCTTGACCTTTCTGTCCCAATTTCTAGGGGACCGCAGCAGTACACCTCTATTAAACCAAGACTAGTGTCAACAGGTTGATAGTTGGGTAGCGGATAATGCTTCCAGTCAGTTTGGCACCACCACAAATACCCTGTCTTCTACACGGTCAAGTGTCAGTAGCCGTGAGACTGGACCGCACATTCCACACCCTGATCCTCCTTCCTCCCACCATGCCGAGTGCCCGGCCCCGGACATCACTGACCCCACATTTGGACACTCTGAAGAGCTGTTCACTTACCCATTCGTAGATTCTGGCCTCTTGCCAGCTCCAGTTGAAGTGCGTCATGAGGAGATCGTATGTACCGATGCACAAATATTTGAGAAGCCACGGTCTCACAAAGGCAACGGTGGGAACGTGTCTCAACAAGAGGTGGACGATAATGAGACACAATAGCCAGAAAGTCAGGAGGAGGACCAGGGTGCGGAAGTGGAAGGGGGAGTTAGGCGTAGCATCACAACAGGCCGTAAAAAGCAGGGTGGTGGCCGCAGGCAGAAGGCAGGCAACCGTTCCCCGGAAAAACATCACGACAGAAGCTGCCAGTACAACTGTTAGGTCTTCCCGAGTCTGGCATTTTTTAAGGTGTCTGTAGAAAATTCAAAGAAGGCCATTTTCAACACCTGCCATGCCAGCATCAGCAGGGGTAGCAAAACTAGCAGCCTGACCACCACCAGCATGATCAGGCACATGTCAGCAAAGCACCCGACTTTGTGGGATGTACACCAGAGTCCATGAGCAGTGTCTGCAGGTGACACCGCTGCGTCTTCCACTGTTGTGCGTGCAAGACAATCCCCTATCCATACTGCATGCGAAGATGCCTCCTGTCCTACACCTGTAGTTGCACAAGCAGAAATGGCACCATCATCAACCACATCCTTGTCCCAGCGCAGCGTTCAGTTATCCATACACCAATCTTTGGAACGCAGGCGCAAATATGCTGCCAACGCCTCACATGCCACTGTTCTGAATGCACACATTTCGCGACTGCTTGCGCTGGAGAACTATGACGGAAGTATTCCGCAACCTGATAGTGGCAGCTGTCCCATTTTACTCGGTCCCCAGCCGCCACTATTTTTCTCGGTGTGCCATCCCCGCATTACATAAGCACGTGTCCCAAAAAATCACTCGTACTCTTAACAACGCAGTTTCAGGCAAAGTCCACCTAACCACGGACATGGGGAGAAGTGCTTGTGGGCAGGGCCGGTACATCTCGCTGACGGCACCCTGGGTTAATTTACTGGAAGCCGGGACCCAGTCTGACCTTGGGACGGAACACGTCCTTCCAACACCAAGGATTGCAGGCCCTAACTCAGTCAGGGTTTCACCCACAGTGTACAGCTCCGGAACGTCATGTTCCTCAGCCTCCTCCTCCTCCTCCACTTTACCCTCCACACCAGTCCCAGGCTGGAAGCACTGCAGCACTGCCTCGGCTAAGAGGCAACAGGCTGTGCTGAAGCTAATATGCGTAGGTGACAAACCCCACAATGCTGAAGAGTTGTGGACTCTCTAAAAACTCTGCTCTAAAACAGCAGGCAGATCACTGGCTCACACCGCAGAACCTACAGCCAGGCATGTTCTTGTGTGACAATGGCCAGAACCTTGTGGCAGCTCTGAGGCGAGGTAAGATGATACATGTTCCATGCGTGGCCCATGTGCTCAACCTCGTGGTTCAGCGGTTTCTTAAATCCTACCCGGAGCTGTCGGATCTGCTTGTCAAAGTTCGCCGCCTGTGTGCCCATTTTAGAACGTCACCTACTGCTTCTGCCGCCCTTGCCAGCTTTCAGCGGCATTTGCAGCTTCCGGCTCACAGACTGGTGTGTGATGTCCCCACGCGTTGGAATTCCACACTGCACATGTTGGTCAGGATTTGTGAGCAGAAGAGGGCAGTTGTTGAGTACCAGCATCAACTAGGCCGTCGGTATACGGTTCAAACTCCACACATAAGACCTCAGGAGTGGACATGGATGTCTGACATATGCATCGTCCTCCAAAACTTTGAGGACTCCATCAAGATGGTGAGCGGCGATAACGCCATCACTAACATCACCATCCTGCTTCTCTGTCTTTTAAAACGCTTTCTGTTCAAAATCAAAGCATATGCATTGCAGGCGGAGCACGATGAGTTACAGCAAGAAACCGTACTGGGTGATTACACACAGCCCAGCCTCATCTCATCCCAACGTGCATTGGAGGACTATGACGAGGAGAATGATGAAATAGAGCTACTTTCATGCGGAATTGACGGTAATACATGCACAACCGTCAGCCCGTCGGTTCAGTGTGGATGGCCGGAGGATAGGGGGGAGTGAGAGGAAGATGATGAGGCCAGCATGGACAGTCATGCTGTTGGTGAGGACCCTGAAGTCTTGCCTGTTAACAGTCTGGCACACATGGCTGACTTTATGTTACGCTGCCTGTCTCGTGACCCTCGCGTTATCAACATCTTGGCGGACACTCTTTACTGGTTGGTGACACTTTTAGACCAACGCTACAAGGACAACTTTATTTCTCTTATTCCCGAGGCAGAGAGGTCTACAAAAATGCTGCAGTACCAGAAGGCCATAGTTGCGGAATTAGTAAAAAAATTCCCTTCTGAAAATGCTAGCAGCAGAGATCACGAATCGGTGGACAACCAAGGCGTCTCGCCGAGAGAGGCACAAGTCCAATCCAGCAGACGTAGCAGAACACTCTCAAAGATCTGGGACACTTTTCTCAGCACCTCCCGTACCACAGGCCCTGAGGTTCGGGGTAGTGTCACAAGGACTGCAAAGTTTGCAAAGATGCTGAGGGAGTACCTTGCCGATTGTACAAAACTGCTCCTAGACTCCTCTGTGCCTTATAATTATTGGGTATCCAAGCTGGACACGTGGCAGGAATTGGCTCACTACGCCATGGAAGTCCTGGCCTGCCCTGCCGCTAGCATTTTGTCATAGCGTGTTTTTAGTGCCGCAGGTGGAATCATTACTGATAAACGCACCCGCCTGTCAACTGAAAATGCTGACAGGCTGACTCTAATCAAGATGAACAAGGGTTGGATTGGGCCTGACTTCACCACACCACCACCAAATGATAATGGAATTTAAATTTTGTGCCGGTAAATTGCCATGCACCTCCGCACACCCACACATGGGTACACACTTCATGACTTTGACTACTTGCTGTACTGCTCCTCCTTCTCCTCATTCGCCACCATCATATGAACCAGTGTGACCGTGGTTAATGATGCCACAAAAACATAATTTTTTTACATCATATATATGATGATGATGACCCTAACCGTTCAAAAGTTAAGCAGTAGTTTCATGTATACCCCCCAGGGATTAATGTTTTAGTCCATGCTTACAGAATGGACATTACAAGTACAGGTAACCCGCTCCTTTGTAATGGGAACAATATTTAGGGGCTCTCCCCATGTTTCTTTCCAGGGGCATTGAAGTGCCTCACAATTTTTGGCAGCCCTGCCTAGGGCAATACTACAAAAGACCCACTTCCTTATAATGGGCGCAATATTTAAAGAGGACCTCATGCACATCTCTATCCAGGGGCATTGGGGTGCCTCTCAATTTTTGGCTGCCCTGCCAAAGGGCAATACTACAAAAGACCCACTTCCTTAAAATGGGCACATTATTTAAAGAGGCCCTCAGGCAAGTCTCTATCCAGGGGCATTGGGGTGCCTCCCAATGTTTAGCAGCCCTGCCTAGGGCAATACTACAAAAGACAAAGTTCCTTAAAATGGGCAAATTATTTAAAGGGGCATTGAAGTGCCTCCTAACTTTTGGCTGCCCTGCCTAGGGCAATACTACAAAAGACCCACTTCCTTATAATGGGCACATTATTTAAAGAGGCCCTCATGCACGTCTCTATCTAGGGGCATTGGGGTGCTCCCCAATGTTTAGCAGCCCTGCCTAGGGCAATACTACAAAAGACAAAGTTCCTTAAAATGGGCACATTATTGAAAGAGGCCCTCATGCATGCCTCTATCCAGGGGCATCAGAGTGCCACACAATTTTTGACAGCCCTGCCTAGAGCAATACTACAAAACACCCACTTCCTTATAATGGGCACATTATTTAAAGAGGCCCTCATGCACACCTCTATCCAGGGGCATCAGAGTGCCACATAATTTTTGACAGCCCTGCTTAGGGTAATATTACAAAAGACCCACTTCCTTATAAAGGGCACAATATTTAAAGAGGCCTTGATGTACGTCTCTTTCCAGGGGCATGGGAGTGCCACACAATTTAAAAAAAAAAAATCTTTCATGTAATCCAAAAAACTAACATTCACCAACTCTGTCTCACAAGTGGGTATGAGCCCTTAATATTTTCTTTATGAAAATCCATTTTGGTTTAATTTTGTAACGTTTTCTTGACAGTCCGTAAAATTGGCGTAATACTCTGACAAGATTGTTCACAGCAGTGACCTTGGAGTCTGAAATGCTTACAGGGGTCTTCCCCATGCTGTTCCCATGTCATTTGAGCACTGTTCTGATACTTTTGTGACATTTTTAGGGTTCATCCATGCTGCCGGGGGTCATGCCAGAAAAATACTCGGGTCTCCCGGCTAACATTGAGCTTGGTGCTCGTGCCGAGTACTCGAGTATCTTGGGATGCTCGGCCGGAGCTTCGAGCGCCCTAGCATTTTAGTACTCGCTCATCTCTAGTAATAACCTGACTGTGAGCCCAGGTCCTTCTCTGACATCTGAGTCCAGCACTGGATCCAGACCCAATATGGGTAGCACGGTCGAGATCCAGGTCACATATGTGTCCATGTTGTCTGGTGCAGGCTCCATTTCTGGTGCCGCGGAAGCATCCTCTGACCCTGGTGTGGTGAGGAAGATGACCTCCTCCAGAGCTGGCATATCTTGCAGAGGGATACATAGCTAAAATGCTGCATACTGTAGGCACACCTTAGCAAACACAACAGCAACTGTAGCAAAGTGTAGCTATGACTGCACTGTACTGCTAAGTCTAATTTCACTTCTGCAATTATTTTCAGTTCAGGCAAAATTTGAACTTTTGAAGTTCAAGTTCTTGTCTTAGGCTAGGGTCACATTTACATTTTGACCCTAGCCTACCGGATTGCGCTTTAAACTTAGTACTTTTCCCAGCACCGCATAGCGTTACCGCTATGCGGTGCTGGATGACGCTGCCCCTAGTTACCCGATATTCACCTTCCCATCCAGTCATACAGGCAGCTGCTGGGAGTGTGCTTTACAGCGCCACACAGGAAACACTGCAGACAGGATTTCCTGTGCGGCGCTGTAAAGCGCACTCCCAGCAGCTTCCTGTGTGACTGGTCGGGAAGGTAAATATCGGGTAACTAGGGGCAGCGTTATCCAGCACCGCATAGTGGTAACGCTATGCGGTGCTGGGAAAAGTACTAAGTTTAAAGCGCAATCCAGTAGGCTAGGGTCAAAACGTAAATGTGATCCTAGCCTTAGGCTAGGGCCACACTTAGGAGGTTGCATCCGTCTACTGGATACGTTACTGGATGCAGTTTTTTAAGTTGTAATTTTTAAGCCATTTGTACTGCATGCGCTAACGTATGCATTAACGCATGGTACCTATATGTACCATGGTTTAACGCATGCATTTCCCATAGACCCCCATGTTAAAAAAATGCATACGTTTTTGACAAAACCCCAAAAAAACATTGCAGACCCTATTAAAAACGGATTTCTCAAAGATGCAATGCGTTAAACGGATTGCACTTTTGCACAGTTTTGCAATGCGTTTTTTTGCATTGGAATCTATGGGTGCGTTAACGGATGTGTTTTTACACATTTCCACATGTCAAAATCGGATCCAGTAGCAGGATTGCAGATGCAAGTGTGGCCCTGGACTTATTTTCACATCTGATTTTTTTTCAAATCAGAAAGCATTTTTGTGGAAAACAAAATGGATGTGACACACTTGCAGCAACACTGCATTTTGGCTTATGTATTTGTATAAGGGTGTTTTCACATCTAAGAATGGTGTGCATTTTGCTTAATTAGCGTTTTTAGGCGTTTTTACCGCTAAAAACGCATAAAACTGCTAGCGTTTTTGGTCCCATTGATTGTAATAGAAACACATGTTAAAACGCATGCAAAAACACATGAGCGTTTTAAAAAATGCATGTGTTTTTGCAAACGCCGCGCTAGACGCATTTCCAGACGTTTTGGACAGCATTGGCAAAAATGCATGCGTTTTGCGATTTTGAAAACGCTAATGCGTTTTTGCATGCGTTTTTACATACGTTTCCATTACAAACAATGGGACCAAAAACGCTGGCATTTTTATGCGTTTTTAGCGGTAAAAGCGCCTAAAAACGCTAATTAAGCAAAACACACACCATCCTTAGATGTGAAACAGGCCTAAGAGTTCCAGATATGTGCGCGGACTTGCAATTTCATTGGGACCCGGCACTTCAGGCACCGGACAAAAACCGTTGCTAACTGCGGTTTTAAGGCTGGGTCACACATCCGTTTTTTTTTTAAAAACCTAATCCGGTTTTGAGCTTTTAAAAAGCTCAAAACCGGATCAGGAAATGCTCCTCATAGGAGCCTATGCTAAAAACCGGATTGCTTCACAAGCAATCCGGTTTCCGTCTCCTGCTCTTCAGCCTGCGTGACAAATCATGCAGGCTGCAGTTTTCGGAGCGGTTCTGTTATCTGCAATGCGGGAACCGGATTGCTCAGGATATGTAATCCTGAGCAATCCGGTTCCCGCATATACTTTGCTTATCCCGGCTGCCGGGATAGCTGTCTGAGGTCCTGAAGCCTTATACAGTAGATCTATGGGCAGTGCTGCCCATAGATCTACTGTAAATGGCTTCAGGACCTCGGACAGTGGCGCACATACTATAGCAATAGCTATAGTATGCGCGCTGCTCTCAGAGGAGCCCGGCGCTTTCATTCATAAAACTGTACAGCAGCTGACAGGAGTCAGCTGTTGTACATAACTGATTCCAGCATTATATGCCCACCTGAGTGGGTGGAAGGTCTCTAGGGGGAGTGGCCACCCCCTAGAGACATTATAAAAACATTTATTTATCAAATTAAAACTTTAACAAACCACAGAACAGTTTGCTCATCCCTGCGGCAGCAGGGATGAGCAAACTATCCGGTAACCGGATTGCTCAGGATTACACATCTTGAGCAATCCGTTTCCCGGATTGCTGAATGTCAGAAGACGATTCTGTTCTCCGCATCCGGATCTGGATGCGGTGAACGCAATTCTGTATTTAAGTGTGACCCTAGCCTAAGACATGCCTAAAGTTCTGGGTTTGCTGGATCCCAATGAAAACCCAAGTTGTCACACATGTTTGGAACTCCTATATAAATACGTTAGTCAGAATGCAATGTTGCTGCAAGTGTGCAGCATATGTTTTCTTCAATTAAAGCGGAATTCTGCCAAATTTGAAAAAACGCAGATGTGAAAGTACCCTCAGATGAGACTGAGCTCTGTGGTGATGCCTTTTGCTTTGACTGGGGACCTGCCTCTTACAGTGGCAAGAATCAGACACTAAAAAAACCACAACATATTACTGTTTGCACAATCTGATTCCTAGCTAATAATTAACATCACTTACAAATCCAATTCCTCATATCACAAATTAACACCATGATTGGAGTTGGGTGCAGTGATTATTGAATCCTGACATATTTGGAGGAGAATTAATGATGGAAATAAATAAGGTTATTCAGGTCACCATTCACCAATTTATCTGTAATGCTGAATAAAGCTAGTGGACAGCAATGCAAGGACAAGTTCAATATGAATTATACATATGACAAACTTGTGCACATGACAAAAATGTGTATTTTAAACATATGGAATGAAATGAAATAAAATATTGATTGCACATTTTAAATAAGCAATATCTTTGGTTGGTGTTTCAGGTGTTTGAAAAGACCTATAAGACCATGTATGTGAAACATGTAATAGGCATACGCTATTTTTTTATGAATTGCTATGACATAACTGTAGAAGACATGGCTTTGCACACTGCTGACCCTGTGCATTAATAAAGGTTTGCTGTAAAAAATTAAATAATTATACTGTAAGGTAGCAGTTAGGATCGGCAAGACAGCAGGCAGTGACTCAGCTACTTGTTCACACAGCACACAATTTATTCACAAGTTCATATCAGCACAGACCTTTTGTAGCTACGGGTCACAGTGTAAAGGATTTAACTTGGAACGGTACAGCTGTCAGGCTGTCACTTAGCCAGGGCCCCTAGGAAGGCCAAGCCCATGCTGCCACGCTTGTTATCTGCACATAGCCTGTGCACACAAAGAACTCCACACAGCTCCTACTGCTCTGACACTTCTCCATCTCCCCAGCCCTGGGCAGCTCATATCCTTCCTAGCCACCCCCCACCTGCAAAGCAGTGTGCACAATGAGTACTTCACTCAAGGCCCCGTTACATGCTATGATACCATTAACGATATCGTTGCAAAGTTACCGGTTTGATGACGTTGCAGCAAAGTCGAAATGACATCGTTGCGTGTGACACATATCAACAACCAACAATAGGTTCATTGATCGTTGATCAAGGAAGAATGGACTGGACCATAAATTTATCGTTGGTCTCCCGCTGGGCAGCCAGCATCGATGCGTGTGACAGTGGGAGACCAATGATGGATGACCTCCCAGTGCCGCACAGCAAGCGCTGGGAGCTGGTAACCAGGGTGAACGTCGGGTAACTAAGCGCAGCACTACGCTTAGTTACCCAATGTTTACCCTGGATACTAGCTT
The DNA here is from genome assembly GCA_033576535.1 of Allobates femoralis. Classification (NCBI taxonomy): domain Eukaryota; kingdom Metazoa; phylum Chordata; class Amphibia; order Anura; family Aromobatidae; genus Allobates; species Allobates femoralis. The sequence continues at coordinate 207,976,919 of JARQOC010000003.1, read as the reverse complement.
TCTTGGTGGTCCTGATCACTGGTGAGTCTGTCTGTTTGACAACTCACCAATGGTCAGCTAACGATGTCCCAGTGACCTGATCGCTTGTCAGATCGCTGGGACTTCGTACTGTGTAACGGGGCCTTCAGACAGAGCTGCCATTAACCCTGTGAGTGCTGCCAGAGAGCAAAAGACACAATCACCCATGTACTGTATACCGGTCATGGAACACATGCCAGTCACATCACCACAGTAGTAATAAAACAAATTTGAAATTCCCCCAAAAATATTAAGCTCATTTCCTGGAATTTACAGCTGCTGCAACATCTTGTACTGTTTCCAAAATTCACACCATTCACACCAAAAACACCTACAAACTCCAGGAAACTTAAAAAAGTTAATATAAAGCTCCAGAAAACTCTGCAGTTTAATACAAGCTGGTAGACCGGATGACTGGGAACACTCCAAACCATAACATTAGGTGTGGTTTCCTGCCAAAGGGTCTTCCAGTGAGCGTTTTGGCCCTAAACCAAAAGGCAACATTTTAGGGTCATTTTAATTTCAAACTTTTTTCCTGAACATAGCCATGTTTGCCGATTGTTTGGGAAAATGATCGGGTTTCCAATCCTGAACAAAATCTGCAATGTTCCGGCCAACTTTGAAATTTGTGAACATGTTCAGTAAACGTTTGCTCATATCTTATGCTGACACCATGAAGCCATGATGTGCAATGTCCTATGTGGTCATTTTATAAAATAGGACTGTATATTGAGGTCTGAAAGGGAGGCCAAGGAGTGGAGGACCAGAAGTAAGCTGAAATAGCAGGGCCTGCAAACAATGAAGGATTACAGGACAGATAGAGCTGAACTCTTACCTTAATTTCTGTTAGCACACAATTTACTGGTGTTTAATTGACTGTCAATCTAAAATATTTGAAATATAAAGTTTTTATTTTTTATAAACCTGAGTATTTGACTTGTAATACAGATACAAATATATGCAATATGGAACAATATTATTTTTTGTTTTACACACTCTTTTTGCAGAAAATATATATCCTCATACAGAAGTAAAATATGTATGCCAGGAAAAAAGTAAACACCATATGGCATTATATCCAAAGCTTATGATTTGGCAGTCAGCAAAACGTAACCATCAAATGCAGAAAGGCCTAAACCTGAAAGTGGGAACTTAAGCATTATGCAAATATCAGCATGAATATGCATACACATTGCTACATTTCTGACTCTAAAACACATTTACTTTAAGTTGTATCCTTACAATTGCTGTATAACTGCTTTTTAACAGATGATGATAAAGAATTGGGGTGATGGGGTCATGATGGCGACAATTAAAGAATATGGAAGACAGCAACAAAGAAAATGTAGAAGTAAAGATAAAATAATCTCATATTTTAATATAAAGTATTTAATATGTTTTAGTATTTTCTACACCATATCTATAGCAACGTATCTTTATCCTTACACTATCAATTGATATATATTATATGCCATGTCATTACATGAATAAAAATAAAGATCAGAATCTTACTACAGTTGTGACCAAAAGTATTGACACCTATTGTACAGACAAGTATTTAAGTTGTTCAGAGGAGAAATGCCAATAACACGTTGGATATGATCATCCTTCCATAGTTCTATCAAAATATTCCATCTAGAACTTTAATATACATTTGTGGCCAAAAGAATTGACACCCTTGCAATTCTATCAGATAATACTCAGTTTCTTCCTGAAAATGATTGCAATCACAAATTCTTTGGTATTATTATCTTCATTTAATTTGTCTTCACCGTGGCCCTAATCCATTCCCGCCTTGACTACTGCAACTCTCTATTAAGCGGCCTCCCCTTCACCAGACTTTCTCCTCTCCAGTCCATCCTTAATGCAGCAGCCAGGATCACCCATCTGGCCAATCGTTACTCAGATGCCTCTGCTCTGTGCCAGTCATTGCACTGGCTGCCCGTATACTACAGGATCAAATTCAAATTGCTTGTTCTCACCCACAAAGCTCTTCACAGTGCAGCACCCCCCTACCTCTCCTCCTTCATCTCTGTCTATCACCCCACCCGCTCTCTACGTTCCTCAAATGACCTTCGACTAACATCTGTACTAATCCGATCCTCCCACTCCCAGCTCCAAGACTTCTCCAGAGCTGCACCAAACCTCTGGAATGCTTTACCCCAAGAAATCAGGACTATCCACAACTTGCATGGCTTCAGATGATCCCTAAAAACGCATCTTTTTAAGGCGGCCTATCATACTCCCTAATAGAAGTCCATTGCACTGTAGACAGTGAATGGACTATCCCTCTGGACATTACTCTTCTGCAAACTCCACAAAACCAAAAAGGTCTACACAGATTGTATAATGACCATCCATGTAAGCTTAGTCCTATGCCCCATTTCCTCAAGATGCCTGGACCATCAGTGCAATAAGCCCCTGTACCTTGTGCAACCCCTATCCCGTTGTAGATTTTGAGCAGGGTCACCTTTATTTTTTGCTTTATTTATTGTATTTTCTTTTTTACATTGATTCTATGCCTATTGTTTTGTATCCGATTATTGTACTTTATTTGTTCTCTAGTGTAATTACTTACTGTACATTTTCTGTACTCTAACCCCTACATTGTAAAGCGCTGCGGAATATGTTGGCGCTATATAAATAAAGCTTTATTATTATTATTATTATTATATAGAGTAGGGAGGATGAAGGTTTACTAATTGTGCTGTAATATTCCACGAGACATAAAAGGGTGAATATAATATTGATTTATTAGTCAACATGTTTCATGGCTCTTTGACCCCTTCCTCTGGACAAATCAATACAATATGGATTTGTCCCAAGGAAGGGGTCAAGGATCCCTGAAACACATTGACTAATCAATAAATATTATCTTCACCCTTTGATGTCTCTTGGAATACGACAGCATGGTTTTTAACCTTTCATTCTCCCTACTTTAATTTTCTGAAATAATGACCTTTGGGTTTTCATTGGCTGTAAGCCATAATCATCAACATTAACAAAAATAAACACTTGAAATAGATCACTCTGTTTGTAATGACTCTATAAAATATATGCATTTCACGTTGTATATTGATTTACTGAAATAAATTAATTTTTTGATGATATTCTAATTTATTGAGATGCACCTGTATATGGGATTATTGCAGAAATTATACAAGGGAAAACATTTTAAATCTTTTAACACAGCTAAATATTATTTACACTAAGAATTGTGGAGATACCCTCTGTCTATTATAATGAGGAAAATAAGTCTTTGATACACTTTCGATTTTGCTCATTTTCGCACCTACAAAGAATGGAGAGGTATGTTATTATTACATAAAGTCAAAGGTCATGTAATCACACTCATCAATGTTATGCCCTGCCACACACAGGTGGGACAAGTATACGTTTCTTGGAGTATTACATGAAATAATAGAAAGGTAAGTCAGTGACCTGTTTAGGCCTGCTGGGCCGGATAAACTCAAAGCTTATGCAAGCGCTCCCATTAATGATATGCCCCACCAGACACAGGAGAGACCACTATCTGTGTCATGGAGTATTACAGTAAATAATAGATAGGTAGGTCAGAGACCTGTTTGGGCCTAGTGGGCCACATAAACTCAAAGCTCATGCAAGCGTTCCCATCAATGTTATGCCACTCCACACACAGGTGGAACCACCATCAGTTTTGTGGAATGTTACAGCAAATAATAGAGAGGTAGGTCAGAGACCTGTTTGGACCTAGTGGGCAACATAAACTCAAAGCTCATGCAAGCGCTCCCATCAATAATATGCCCCGCCACACACAGGGGGACCACTATCTGTGTCATAGAGTATTACATTAAATAATAGGTAGGTCAGAGACCTGTTTGGGCCTAGTGGGCCACATAAACTCAAAGCTCATGCAAGCGTTCCCATCAATGTTATGCCACTCCACACACAGGTGGAACCACCATCAGTTTTGTGGAATGTTACAGTAAATAATAGAGAGGTAGGTCAGAGACCTGTTTGGACCTAGTGGGCAACATAAACTCAAAGCTCATGCAAGCGCTCCCATCAATAATATGCCCCACCACACACAGGGGGACCACTATCTGTGTCATAGAGTATTACATTAAATAATAGGTAGGTCAGAGACCTGTTTGGGCCTAGTGGGCCACATAAACTCAAAGCTCATGCAAGCGTTCCCATCAATGTTATGCCCCGCCACACACAGGTAGGACCACCATCAGTTTCTTGGAGTATTACCGTAAAAACTAGTCAGGTAGGACATTGAGCTGTTTAGGCCTACTGGGCCGGATAAAATCAAAGCTCATGAAAGCGCTCCCATCAGTGTTATGCCCAGTCACACACAGGTGGGACCACTATCAATTTTGTGGATTATTACCATAAAAACTAGTCAGCTAGGTAGGTTGGTAAGTAGGTTTGGGCAGATGCAATACAAAAGGGTTTTCTGCGCTGTGTGGAGGTAGATTTCAACAGAACACTGGACCATAGCTACCTATGTGAAAGCTACCTAGTCAAACAGTGGTACTACCCCAAATAGGTTTTGGTAAGTAGGTTTGGGCAGTTGCAATACAAAAGTGTTTTCTGCGCTGTGTGGTGGTAGATTTCAACAGAACACTGGACCACAGCTACCTAGTCAAACACTGCTACTAGCCAAAAAGGATTTGCTTGGCTAGATGCTTTAAAAAAAGGCTAGTAAACACAGGAGGTGTAGCTTTCTTCACAACAATGCTACACCAGTGCCTGTCACACACTGCTACTAGCCAATTGGCCAGATGCTGTAAAAAACACTTCCACTGCACTGGAACAGATCTGCCTGGCTCACAGTGCTTTAAAGTCCTAAAAATGGCCGTACTTGGAAGTAGTCCCTAAACCTACTATCTCTCTATCTCACTTGAAATGAAATCGCTATCTAACTATCTTTGTAGTGCACACAGCAGCAGCAGCGGCGTCTGACGCTCAGCTCCAACACTGATAAAATGGCGAGGAGGGAAAATGGGTGGTTCTTATATGGCAAGGACATGTGACATACCCAGCCAATGACACAAGCCCTTATGTGCAAAATGTGCACTTTGCTCTATGCGTTCTGATAGGCTGATAGACCGGACCACCCACAGTAAGTGCGGGAAGGAAAAAAAAATGGAGATCTACATTATTTGACAACAGACCTCTCCCCTCTTCCCCTCCCGCTGTTCCTAGACACTGAAACTCATAATAACGTTGAACAAAAGCATTACTGTGAAAAGTCAGTAACACTTTCAGGGCTGCCACTAGGAATTTCAGGGCCCCTCACTGGCAAACTTTAGGGGCCCTGTGGGACTCTGCCCCAGCTCTGTCTCCGCCCTAGCTCCACCTCCACCACAGCTCCACCCCCCCAGAATTAGAAAAACTCTACTTCTGCCCCATGTACTCACCAATCACATATTAACAGTTCCAACCAAACACCAGATCACTTACAAACATAGCTAGGTTTGCATTGTTCTGGAGCACAATTAACTCTGTGATAATAAGTTTTATAAATCATATATATCACATAGGAGACTGCTGTATACACATCACACAGGAGACACTAAGAGCATATAAAGTACTGCAGAGGACTAGGGGGCACATTAACTGCGGGTGAGCTGAGCTCTACAGGAGCCAAAGGGTTGTATGATTTCCCCCCCCCCCTCTCTGTGCCCCACCTATTGAGGGTGGGAGCTTATCTCTACAGGCAGGAGCCATAGGGATGTTCTCTTAATCATGGTAATTTATTGTTTGTATGGCCTCTATTGTGCTCCATATAGCATCCTGTAGCCTTTAGTACCCTCCATATAGCATACTGCAGCCTCAATTATCTTCCAGATAGCATACTGCAGCCTCTATTAGTCCCCCTAAATCATCCTCCAAATATCACTTTGTGGCCTCTATTATCTTCTGTATAGCATACTGCAACCTGGTGATGCTGGAGCAATAGGGGCTTGAGTAGGAGAGTATTTTTTTAGCAAGTTTCCTACATTTGCTCACAATTTTCTGACTGATATTATAATCCTGAGCCAGCTCAGTGCACCATCACCAGCCTAGTGCACCATCACCAGCTCAGTGCACCATCACAAGCCCAGTGCACCATCACCAGCCCAGAACACCATCGCCAGTCCAGAGCACCAGCATCAGCCCAGAGCACCATCACCAGTCTAGAGCACCAGTCCAGTGCACCATCACCAGCCCACTGCACCATCACCAGCCCAGTGCATCATCACAAGCTCAGTGCACCATCACAAGATCAGTGCTCCATCACAAGCACAGTGCACCATCACCAGTCCAGAGCACCAGCATCAGCCCAGAGCACCAACACCATTCTAGAGCACCATCACCAGTCTGGTGCACCAGTCTAGAGCACCATCACCAGTCTGGTGCACCAGTCTAGAGCATCATCACCAGTCCAGTACACTATCACCAGTCTAGAACACCAGTACCAGCCCAGTGAACCAGTACCAGCCCAGTGTACCAGCCCAATGCACCAGTACCAGGCCACTGCGCCAGTACCAGCCCCCGACAACAGCCTAGTGCACCAGTACCAGCCCAGTGCACCATCACCAGCCCAGTGCATCAGTACCAGGCCAGTGCACCAGTACCAGCCCAGTGTACCAATTCAGTGCACCAGTACCAGCCCAGTGCAACAGTACCAGTTCAGTGCACCAGTACCATCCCAGTGCACCATCACCAGCCCAGGGCATCAGTACCAGGTGACTGCGCCTGGACCAGCCCACTACAAGAGCCCAGTGCACTAGTACCAGCCCACTGTACCAGCCAAGTTCACCAGTACCAGCCCACTGCACCAGTACTACCCCAGTGCACCATCACCAGCCCAGTCCACCAGTATCAGTCCAGTGCACCTGTACCAGCCCAGTGCACCAATTCCAGCCCAGTACACCAGTAGTAGGCCAGGGCACCAGAACCAGTCCAGTGCACCAGTACCAGCCTAGTGCACCAATACCAGCCCAGTTCACCAGTTCAGTGCACCAGTTCCAGCCCAGTGAAACAGTACCAGGCCAGTGCACCAGTACCAGGCCAGTGCACCAGTACCAGCCCAGGGCTCCAGTAATAGCCCAGAGCACCTGTACCGGCCAACTGCACCATTGCCAACCCAGTGAACAAGCTAAGTGCAGCAGTACCAGCCCAGTGCACCATCACCAGCCCAGGGCATCAGTACCAGGCCAGTGCACCAGTACCAGCCCAGTGCACCAGTACCAGCTCAGTGTACCATCTCAGTGCACCAGTACCAGCTCAGTGCACCAGTACCAGACCAGTGAACCATTACCAGCCCAGGGCATCACTACCAGGCCACTGCACCAGTACCAGCCCACTACAGCAGCTAATTGCACTAGTTCCAGCCCACTGCTCCAATACTAGCCCAGTGCACCATCACCAGCCCAGTGCACCTGAACTATATCAGGACACTAGTACTAGCTCAGTGCATCAGTAGCAGCACAGTACACCAGTACCAGTCCAGTGCACCAGTACCAGCCCAGAGCACCAGTGCCAGCCCAGTGTACCAACTCAGTGCACCAGTACCAATTCAGTGCACCAGTACTAGTCCAGTGCATCATCAACAGCCCAGGGCATCAGGACCAGGCCACTGCACCAGTCAGGGGCAGACTGGCCCAAGTGGCAGAGGGGCAAGTACCCCCAGGCTGGTGGAATTGCCCTCATCTAGGGCTGCCCCTATAGAGAAACGGGCCAGTGGCTCTGCAGCCGACATCGGACGTGCCCGCCGGGAAGCATGGTGAGTGGGCCATGTGATAGCTACACCCCCTCCGGTCCTCACCCTGACCAACAGCACCTCCCCCTCACTCCACACCTCACACCTGCAAGGGCTGGAAAAAAACACACTGCCTCCGGGGCAAAGTGCACCAGCCTGCCCCGGCACCAGTACCAGCCCACTACAGCATCCCAGTGCACCAGTACCAGCCCACTGTGCTAGCCAAGTGCACTAGTTTCAGCCCACAGGACCAGTACCAGCCCAGTGCTCCATAAGCAACCCAGTGCACCAGTACCAGGCCAGGGCCTAGTACCAGACCAGTGCACCAGTAGCAGCCCAGTACACCAGTACCAGGCCAAGACACCAGTACCAGTCCAGTGCACCTGTACCAGCCCAGTTCACCAGCTCAGTGCACCAGTACCAGCCCAGTTAACTAGTGCCAGTCCAGTGCACCAGTACCAGCCCAGGGCTCCAATACTAGCCCAGGGTTCCAGTAACAGCCCAGAGCATCATTCATAACCAGCCCAGTGCAATGCACCATTACCAGCCCTGTGCAGGGACACACATCACAGAGAATACCGACCACTCACCTGCTGTACAGCCGTGTCCCCTACTCAAAGATCTTCTCCATGTTGCCCGCGGTCCCAGAAGTCAGCCTGCTGGACATGCGGCTGTGTCAGCTCAGAAGAGATGCCGCCGGTGCCGGCCTGCAGTGAGTGCGGGAAGGAAAAAAGAAATAAAGGTCTGCATTATTTGACTACCCCCTACCCTTGCCACCCACTATTTATAGACACTGAAACTCATAATAACATTGCACAAAAGCATTACTGTGAAAAGTTAGTAATGTTTTTGGTCAACGAACCATTGTCAAACATAATCTCGAATTACTGGATTTTTAGCAAATTGTTGGCATTCGTCGAAAGACTCAAACATAGCCCAAAACAGATTGAATTTTAAATTGGCAAACAATTCTAATCGAGCATCGCTCATCTCTACTTATTACTTCCTCCTGTTTGCATCTCATAAAATAATGTTCCCATTATTAGGAAGTGGGTCTCCCATAGTGTTGCCCTATGCAGGGCTGCCAAAAATTGGGAGGCACTCCAATGCCCTTTGGAAGAGACGTGTAGGAGGGCCTCATAAAAACAGCACTCCCATTACAAAGGAGAGGATTTCTTATACTTGTAATGCCCATGCACTAAGTATGGATTGACACAGATTTATCCCTTGAGGTATACATGAACATACTGTATAACTTTTTTTTTTCTTACGGGCATCATAAACACTCTTTAAAAATATTATGTGGATGTTGCATCATAGACCATGGTCACCCTGGTGAAATGGTGGTGGAAGATGAGAAGGAAGAGGAATAGAGCAAACAGACAAAATCAGAAAGCATATAACCATGTGTGGGGGTGAAGAAGAGCATGGGAATATACTTCCCCAAAAAAGACACTGGCTTTGAGTTTATATTACGCTGCTATCATTTGGTGGTGTTGAGAAGTCTAGCCCAATCCAACCCTTGTTCATTTTGATAAGACTCAGCCTGTCAGCATTTTCAGTTGACAAGTGAGTGTGCTTATCAGTTAAAATTCCCTCTGCAGCACTAAAAACTCGCTCTGACAAACCACTAGGGGCAGGGCAGGCCAGGACTTCCAAAGTATAGAGAGCCAGGTCATGCCACGTATCCAGCTTGGATGCTCAATAATTATAAGGCACAGAGGAATCATGGAGGACTTTGGTACGGTCGTCAAGGTACTCCTTCAGCATCCTCCCAGACTTTGCACTCCTTGTGAGAGTACCCCATGCCTCAGGGCCTGTGCCAGTAGAGGGGCTGAGAAAACGCTCCCAGAACTTTGACAGTGTTCACCTACCTCTGCTGGATTGGAGTTGTGTCTCTCTCGCCTGTACTCCTTAGTTGTTCACTGAACTATGACCTCTGCCTTCATCATTTTCAGATGGGAATTTTTTTTAATAATTCCGCAACAAGGGCCTTCTAGTACTGCCCCATTTTTGTAGATCTCTCCACCTCAGGAATAAGAGATATAAAGTTCTCCTTGTAGCGTGGGTCTAAAGTGTCACCAACCAGTAATGACTGTCACCCAAAAATTTGAGAACACAGGGGTCACGGGAAAGGCAGCGTAACATAAACTCAGCCATGAGGACCAGACTGGAAAAAAGCAAGACGTCTGTGTCCTCACTAAGAGGACGTTGACCATGCTCTCCTCCTCCTCCTCCTCCCTGTCCTCTGGCCATCCACGCTGAACAGATGGTATGACAGTTGGGCAGGTAGTACCGTCTATAGCGCATAGAACTAGCTCCTGTTTTTCTTCCTCCTCATTGTCTCCCGATCCACGTTGGGATGAGATGAGGCTGGGCTGTGTGTAATTACCCTGTATGGTTCCTTGCTCCATCTCATTGTGCTCTGTATGCAATGCATCCTCTTTGGTTGAGAGCAGAAGACAGAAAAGCGAGATGGTGAAGCTAAGGATAGCGTTATCGCTGCTGACCATCTTGGTGGAATCCTCAAAATTTTTGAGGATAGTACATATGTTGGACATCCATTTCCAATCCTGAGGTCTTATGTGTGGAGTCTGAACCAAATACAGATGGCTTTGTTGTTGATGCTGGTAGTCAACAACTGCCCTCTTCTGCTCACAAATCCTAACCAACATCTTCAGTGTTGAATTCCAACACGTGGGGACATCACACACCAATCTGTGAGCCGGAAGTTGCAAACACTGCTGAAACCCGGCAAGGGCGGCCGAAGCAGTAGGTGACTTTCTAAAATGTGCACACAGGTGACGTACTTTGCCGAGCAGATGCGACAGCTCCGGGTATGATCTAAGAAACCGATGAACCACGAGGTTGAGCACATGGGCCAGGCATGGTACATGTGTGAGCTTGCCTCACCTTAGAGCCGCCACCAGGTTCCAGCCATTGTCACACATGCCCATGCCTTGCTGTAGGTTCAGCGGTGTGAGCCACAGATCTGCCTGCTCTTTCAGAGCTGTGCACAATTCTTCAGCATTGAACAGTTTGTCACCTACGCATATTAGCTTCAGCACAGCCTGTTGTTGCTTGGCCGAGGCAGTGCTGCAATGCTTCAAGCTTGTGACTGATGTGGAGACTGAACAGGAAGAGGAGGCTGGGGAGGATGACGTGCAGGAGCTGTAGACTGAGGGGGCAACCCTGATTGAGTTAAGGTCCGCAATTCTTGGCATCGGGAGGATGTGTTCCATCCCAAGGTCAGACTGGGTCCCGGCTTCCACCATGTTAACCCAGTGTGCCATCAGCGAGATGTACCGTCCCTGCCCACAAGCACTCGTTCATGTGTCCGTGGTTAGGTGGACTTTTCCGGTAACAGCGTTGCTGAGGGATCGGCTAATGTTTTGGGACACGTGATTGTGTAATGCGGGGACGGCACACCAAGAGATGTAGTGGTGGCTAGGTACTGAGTAATGAGGGATGGCTGCAGCCATCAGGTTGTGGAATGCTTCCTTCTCCACTAGCCTAAAAGGCAACAAAAGGCAAACAGTCGCGCAAAATGTGTGAATTCAGTAGTATGGCCTGTGGGGCATTAGCTGCATATTTGCGCTTACGTTACAAGGACTGTGGTAGGGAAAACTGAAAGCTGCACTGGGACAAGGACGTGTACTTGGTTGCTGATGGTGCAATTTCATATTGTGCAACGACAGGTGCAGGACAGGCGTCATCTTGGCATGTACTATGGACAGTGGATTGGCTTGCTTTCACAACAGTGGAAGAAGCAGTGGTGTCACCCGCAGACACTGTTTCTGTTGGGTGCTTTGCTGCCAAGTACCTGATCATGCTGGTCGTGGTTAAGCTGGTAGTTTTGCTACCCCTGCTGATGCTGGCATGGTAGGTGGTGTAAATGGCTTTTTGGAATTATCGGTAGAGTCCTTAAAAAACAGCCATACTCGGGAAGACCTAACTGTTGTACTGGCAACTTCCGTCATGTTGGTGTTATTGGGAATAATTGCCCACCTTCTGTCTGCAGCCACCACACTGCTTCTTCCTCTCTGTTGTAGTGCTACGCCTCTCACCCCCTGTGCACTGCTGTACTCGCTCTGCATGTCCTCCTGTCAGGTTTGGTCAGTTACTATATTATCCACCATGTCGTCTTCCACTTCTACACCCTGGTCCTCCTCCTGAATTTCTGGCAAATGTGTTTCATCATCGTCCACCTCTTGTGAGTCTTTCCCACCTTCACCTTCGTGCGACCGTGGCTACTCAAATATTTAGGGATCACTACATGCAATCTCCTCTTTCCCCCTTCAAGTGGAGCAGGCGAGAAGCCCGAATCTATAAATGGAAAAGTGAACAGCTCGTCAAAGTGTCCAAGTGGGACCAGTTTTGTCCGGGCACTCGGCATGGTGGGAGGAAGGAGGATCAGGGTGATGTCCAGACTCATGGCTACTGAGACTTGACTGTGTGGAAGACAGGGTGGTTGTAGTGGTGGCAAACTGCCTAGAAGCATTATCCAACCAACAACCTTTTGACACTGCTCTGGGTTTAATAGTGGTGTGCTGCAGACCCCTAGGAATTGGGACAGGAAGGTAAGGTGAAAATATGTGGGTGTTTGTTTTGGCACAATTGTAGCTTACCCACGGCCTCGGCCTCTGCATGCACTATCACCATCACATCCAATTCCTCATCCCATGCCACGAGCCTTGTTAATTTTAAATGGAGGACAAAATCTCCCACGCTCAGCAGAAATGGCTGAATTTAGAGTGAAGTTTTATGTGATCCATGTGACTGACAAACCACATTTTTAAGTCAACATCATACTGGGATATTAACAAGATGACGAGCACACCTGTGTAGGTGCTAGCAAGAAAAAACATTATTGCATACGTATAATCTGTGGCACACTACACATTATAAGATATCAGTATATAAGGTATAGCGTAATGGCTAAAAGTGTATAAAGCTAGTACAAATTTGGATGAGGAAAATGCAGAAACTGCTAAGGATATACATTGGAAAAAGTAAGAATTTTAACTAATGTAACGCTGCAGGCGTCGGAGAGGTGAGTAGGGGCATGTTCACACACCTGCGCTCTCAGTATTTAGCGCCTCTGCGCTAAATACTTAGGTTTTGACAGAGAAGCGCAGGTGCGTGTGTGCGGCCGCTTTCAGCAGACACTGTCTCTGGTTACCCGATGTGTATCGTCGTAACCAGTTCATACAGCAGGCTGCATAGTCACCGCTTATTGCGAGCGCACAGGGAAATGCTGCAAGCAGCGTTTCACTGTGCACTCGGTATAAACGCACACTATGCAGTCTGCTGTATGAACTTGTTACCACGATACACATCGGGTAACCAGGGACAGTGTCTGCCGAAAGCGGCCGCACACACGCACCTGCGCTTCTCTGTCAAAACCTAAGTATTTAGTGCAGAAGCGCTAAATACTGACAGCGCAGGTGTGTGGACAAGGCCTATGATATTTTTTTATTTTTTAACAACTTTTATTCACTTTTAGTGTACTTTCGCAGTGTATATATAGATACACTGCGGAAGTACTCGCCGCCTATTCACTGCAATTGGACGATTAATGCAGTACTCGCTCATCCCTAGTCTCCAACCACAACCGTACATGCAAGTTTTAAATGCAGCAAGAGGCACTTATATATGGTGACACTGTGCTGCCAGCCAATCACTGTAATGCCACAACCAACATGGCTGTGGCATTACAGTGTCTATCAGCCAATCCCTGCATGTAGGCTGGCTCTGTAAAGAGTGCCAACATGCAGGGAGGGGGAGCCAAGCATGTGCTAGAGCATCTTGCTCGTACTCGGCGAGCGCTGAGCATCTTGAGTACTGAGATGCTCAGGCGAGCACCGAGTACCGACGAGCATGCTCGCCCTTCCCTAGTTATTATTCAGAATTCTAAATTTAGTGCATTGACAAAGATCAAACTTTGTGTAAGGCCCCCTTCACATCACGTTTTTTTGGGATCCGTGGCTATCTGTTGTAAAACGGATGGCCACCGATCCGATTTGGCCTCCATGTATCCTTATTGACATGGATGGGCATGGATTGGTCCTTAGTGGCCATATGTGTGTGCTGGGAACCAATTGTGTCCGCTTTTTTCACATCTCCAAAATCAAAGACTGCTCCGATTTTGGGTGTATTGGATTCGACGCTGTCCAATTCAAATAACAAGGGGGTCCATGAAGCTTGGATCCGGCAAAAAACAGGGTTGTTTCCTGGATTTGTTGTTAGTTTACTAAGCATGCGCAGTACACTAAATCTGCTTTGTTCAGTGTAATTTCACTTTAGCAGTGTATCTACATACACTGCTAATGTTAAATTAAATAAAGTAATGTGTTAAAAAAAAATGTTCTCCTCTCCGATGAGTGTCCCACTATGTGCGGCCTCCACCTTCGATGGCTGCAAGGACCTTAGTCAGCTGACCTGATAAGCTGATGTGTCACATGAAAGCATCAGCTGAGTGGTTTAAATCACCCGATTGGCGGGCGGATGATTTAAACCGCTTAGACTGGTTTCACACTGCAGTTTTTTCCCTGATCAGGTTCGATCAGGTTTGTGTGTCAAAACCAGGACTGGCTCCAAAACTCAGAACAGGTGGTTTTGGCACACAAACCTGATCAGGGAAAAAACTTCAGTGTGAAACCAGCCTCAGCTGATGCTGTCATGTGACACATCATCTGATCGGGTTGCTGCCCCACCTGGTCAGCTGATTAAGGTCCTTGCAGCCATCAGAGGTTGACGCGGGACACTCGGTGGAGAGGAAAGCATTTTATTTTTTATTTTTAACACATTGCTTTAATTAATTTCACTTTAGCAGTGTATGCAGATAACACATTGCTTTATTTAGTTCACTTTTGCAATGTATGTAGATACATTGCAAAAGTGAAAGTACATCTCGCTTGCCTGTGCTTTGCAGGCTCGGCCCCTCTCAGCTCTTTCTGTGCTCAAATCCATCAAAATCACAGATCCAGACACAGAAATGGCACACATTTGGACCAGTCTGTTCTTGTCAATGTAGTCCTGCAAAAACAGGATTCCCACAGACAGGAAAAAAATGTGATGTGAAGGGGGCCTAAGAGGTTATATTTAGGGATGAGTTAGTATACTCATTACTACTCGGTACTCGCCGAATAGTACGATATTCGGGCTACTCGTTACTCCACGAGTTTCCTTGTTATTACTCGTTAGGAGTAGCGAGTACAATGCAAATCAATGGGAACTTGTCACATGGGGGGAGGAAGAATCCTGTGTTCCTCCCCGTGTGTGACATGTCCGGACTGTATTTTCACTTTCGTAGTGTATCTACTTACACTGCAAAAGTGAAATAATAGTTAACAAAAGGTGTTAAAAATAAAAAAATAAAATGCTCACCTGTCCACTGGCTGTCCTGGACCCGAGGAGAAGAAATCCAATCGGCTGCAAAGACCTTAACGATGTGATTGGCCAGTAGAGATAAGCTGATATGTCACATGAGAGCATCAGCTGATCACCCGCCCAAACCCATTGACTAAGGTGTCGATGGTGGGCGGTTTAAACACAGCTGATCTGACAGCTATTTAAATCGCCTGCCAACACCACTAAGCTGATGCAATTTTGGTGGGCAATTTAAACAGCTGTCAGATCAGTTGTTAGTTTAAATCACCCGCCAAAACGGCTCAGCTGCTGTGTCGGCGGCAGGCGATTTAAACACAGCTGATCTGACAGCTGTTAAATCGCCCACCGCCGACATCAGCTGAATGGTATTGGCAGGTGATTTAAACTGCTGTCAGATGAACTGTTAGTTTAAATCGCTCATCAACACCACTCAGCTGATGTTGGTGGCAGGCAATTTAAACAGCTGTCAGATCAGTTTAATTCGCCTGCCGCCGACGTCAGCTGAGCAGTGTTGGTGGGCGATTTAAACTAACAGCTGATCTGACAGCTGTTTAAATCGCCCGCCAACACCGCTCAGCTGTCAGTGGCGGGAGATTTTGGCGGGTGATTTAAACAGCTGTCAGATCATCTGTGTTTAAATTGCCTGCCAAAACCGAACAGATGATGTGTTGGCAGCGGGCGCCCTCCAAAATTGCTCTCCAACGATATCAGCTGAGCGGTGTTGGTGGGCGAATTAAAAAGCTATCAGATCAGCTGTTAATTGAAACTGCCCGCCGCCGACACCTCAGCCAATGAGTTTGGGCGGGCAATCAGCTGATGCTGTTAAGTGACACATTAACTGATCGCTACCAGGCAATCATATCATTACGATCCTTGCAGCTGATCGAATGTCTTCTCAGGTCCCATACAGCCGGCGGATAGGTGAGCATTTTTTTCTTTTACTTTTTTTTTAGTATGTTCCTTTTCAGGTTGTGTCTTTGATGTTCCGAGTCCTGATGTTCCAGGTCCTGATGTCCTCTACAGTTCTCATGTCTTGCCTGTGTCTAGATAGGATGTCCATAGTTCTGGTGGTCCAGTCCATGTTCTGAGAGTTGGTCCAACTCGAGTTACTGGACAGGCTCCTCTTCCGTGGTTCTGGGGAGTCTCCAGCCTTGATTCCTAGTGACGGCTTTGCTGAGGTTCCTGGATCCGACCAGCTGATGTCCCTGATGTGTCCTTCCTGATGTGTCCGATGTTCCAAGTCCTGATGTCTAGATGGGATGTCCGTAGTCCTGGTGGTCCAGCCCGTGTTCTCAGAGTTGGTCCTGCTCGTGTTACTGACCAACTGATGTCCCTGATGTGTCCTACCTGGAGTTGTGTCTGTTGTTCTAAGTCCTGATGTGTTGCCAGTGTCCAGATGTGAAGTCTGTGGTCCTGGTGGTCCAGTCTATGTTCTCCGACTCAATCCCACTCGTATCTCTGGACAGGCTCCTCCTCTGTGTTTCTGGGTAGTCTCCAGCCTTGTATTTCCGGTAAAGGCACTACTTGAGGTTCCTGGATCTAACCAGCCGATGTCCTATGCTAACATGTGATGTTCCTGAACCTGTGTTCTCCGTGTTTCGCCTGTTTCCCTATGTCCAGCCTATTCCCTGGGGTCCATCCTGTGATGCTGTCAGTCTGAGGATGGTGTCTGATGTTCTCCTGCTGAGCCAGTGCTACGCCTGATGCCTGAGAGGTGCTCCTGATATGCCCATGCCAGATGACCCTGGACTGCATCAACCCATGATGACCTCCTTCCATACCATTCCCTGTTTAGCTAGGATGTTCCTCATGAGTGATGTGCAGAATCGGGAGCCTGGCTTTGTCTTGTATCTAGTACTGTGTTCTTGTCAGTAAATGTTATGTTCTTCATGCCTGAAGTGTGCAGTGTCATCCTGTCCTGCATTTTACCATTTTGCCCACATGCTCAGCTGCCACAGACGCCAGTTGCTGCCCTTCCCTACTCTGGGCAGGTCTTGGTTCCCCCTATGGTCCAGTGGGTCCACTTACATCTACCACCTGGGACGCACACCCCATTTCACCGTTACCTGGCGGCGTGGGAGCGTAAGCAAGCCGCGCCCTGTAACACATGCACCTGTTTCAGCCTTTTCCTCAACTCCCAGACCTCTGTGTAGGGTCCAGCAGACGATTACTCGCATTACAATTGACTTACATTGGACCCTCTACTGGTAACAAATACCCGAGTATTAGGACCTACTCAGTACGAGTATAGCGAGTCCGAATATTTCACTACTCGCTTATCACTAGTTATATTGTGAAAATAACTATTTATTAATCCCTGTTTTTAGAGGTATGTCGATTACATTTGTACAACTCAAGAGACATGTTTTGCCATGATACAGAGGCCCAGATGAGGCTATAATGTAAAATGGTCATAGATTGTTTTTACCTTATTTCTGTATCACTCAAGCTATCTATCTTTTAGTTTTTGGTGAGTGACATGGATTTCTTGCTATATATGACTGTTAAATATGCACTTTTACTGAGCCACTAAACACCACTATTCAGAGGTTGGTGCTTCCAGCCGCAGAACAGATACATGGGATCTTTAATCCTACAGGACAAAGTACTACAAGATCGCTTTTCTCCATTATATTGGTTAAGTTGTATTGAGTCAATGTAAATTATTGGATATCCATTGCTATGGGATCAGATCCAGCTAAACATTATCACCTATCCACTACGTACTGTAGATTCTAATTCAAATAGATCAAAAATACCCCTACATCAATATTTTAAATCCACTCTGAAATAATTACTTTAAAAAATATGAATCATCATTGCAAAAAAGCCACCATACAGTCACATTTCTGAAAATGACATGACAGATAAGCTTTAACATGGCCATTGTGAAGCAGAGTTACAAATCATGCAGTCAGAATAAGCACACCAACTTACTGTTTCCTAGACATGAGCAGATCGATCCACAGAGATTTGAGTTAACCTCTTATGGTCAGCAGGGTCCTCTTTCTCTTTCTGTCCTTTACAGTGTAAGCTCTGTTTGGTCAGCAGGGTCCTCTCTATACTGTGGAGTGTTAGCTCCTATGGTCAGCAGGGTCCTCTATCTCTTTCTGTCCTGTACAGTGTAAGCGCTAATGGTCAGCAGGGTCTTCTTTCTCTCTAGTACAGTGTAAGCTTTATGCTCAGCTGGTCCTCTCTCTTTCCATCCTATAGAGTGTAAGCTCTTATGGTCAGTAAGGTTCTTTCTATCCTCTCCTTCACATATACATTTGTAAGCTATTCAGGATTGCGTTTCACACAAATTTATTTGGCGTGATTAAGAACCTTAGGAAAAACTTATAAAAGCAAATTAATTTGAATTTCAAAAGATCCATCCATCTCAAAAGTTAACACATTCTACAGCCAATTATACACACAGGCTGCAAAATTGAAATGATTAAAAAGTCTTAATGGAATTAAAATGTTTTAATACATTTTACATAAAATGCATGCATTTAAAAAAATATGGTCCCAAATACTTCCAATACTTTTAAGATTTCAGAAATAAAGTGAGCAATCTTATTTAGAAAATGAGCTGTTATTATACAAATGGAGCAAGGCATGGGAAAACTTTACACATTGATAACCATCATAATCATACAGACCTATAGAATAAAAATAATAACTTAATCAGGGCCAGCTCCAGGCTTTTGTGGGCCTCAGGCGAAAGTTTCTCAGTGGGCCCCTTTAGCACTGTGCCCATCCCTCACCACTGCTGCATGTCCACCTTAAGCCACACTTAGGTTTAAACAGCTGAAAATAGGAAAAACTTTCTTCTTAATATTTGAAAATTCCCTGGCATTTTAAAAGGGAGGGGTGATTAACGCTAATTTTAATGTACTAGAGTAGAATACGGAAGAAGAAAATCTATTGTGTCTTTGTGCAAATTATATATTAGGCACACACAGCTTTGCTATATGCCATTTGACATACATGGCTCTGCTACATGAAGATGTAGCTCTGTCACATGCACACTGCATGCACATATAGACAGATACAGTTCTGCTACATGCACATATAGACACACAGAGCTCTGCTACATGAATATATAGATACATACAGCTTTGCTACATGCACACCACACACAGCTCTGCTACATGCATACTATATACACATACAGATATACATAGATTTGTTACATGCACAATACATGCACATACAGACACACAGAGTTCTGCTACATGCATACTACACTTTCACATTCACATACAAACACACATCTCTGCTATATGAACACTACATGTAAACTACAAACACACACAGCTCTGCTACATGGATAATACATGCTCACACACAAAAACACAGCTCTGGACAATACATGTACAAAGAAACGTACAGCTCTGCTACATGAACAATACATATAATGCACATACAGATGCACACAAACAGCTCTACTACATGGACATTACATATAATGCACATACAGATACACACACACAGCTCTGTTAAATGGACAATACATATAATGCATATACAGATACACATACAGCTCTACTACATGGACAATACATACAATGCACATACAGATACACACACAGCTCTACTACATGGGCAATACATATAATGCACATACAGATACACACACACACAGCCCCCACACACACACACATGCACACACTATACATTACCACATCCAGCTGTTCTTGATTGATGCAGAGCAGGAGAGGGGGCACTGGGAGCTGCACAGAGGCTGCAGAACCTATTCAGCTGCAGGATCTTCCAGGATCTTGGTTCCAGTCATGTGATCAGTCACATGACTAGAACTCTAAGGTTCTTCAACCTCTGTTCAGCTCCCGATAATCTTTCTCTCCTGCTATGTACCGATCACATAGATCAGTGCAGAGCAGGAGAGAAGAGAGGAAGAAGGCAACTGTCTGTGAACGTCTCCTCAGTGCTTCCGTTAACAAACAGGGAGTGGGCCCTCTCATTTCTTCAGGGCCCCAACACCTGCCCGGGTATGCCAGGTGCTGACACCGGGCCTGAACCTAATAGATATGCTTCAAAAAGATAACTCAAGATTTAAACTAAAAACTAAATAAAGAAATAGGTTTTTCTTTATCCTATCTCAGAAAGTTATTAATTGTGAATATGTTTTCTGTGCCTCCAAATGGTGAGAATGAAATACAAATCATTGAAAGAAAAACAAGACCTGATATGACTATGTAGAAGAAACATTTTTACAAGTTACGGCACTGAATGCGTTGAAGAAAAAAAAAAAAACCTCCTTCAGATCAAAAAAGGCTTATTTCAAAGAATACATATTTTTTATTGGGGTTTCAATTTACTGCATTTTTGCTAATATAATTATTTAAACCCACTAGCAAATAAAGGAATAAAGCAATAAAGGAAACGTTTAGGAAAAACATAAAGTAATAAATGTCTATATATTGAAAACAGATAACCATGCCGTAGAAGGGTAAATATTGTTTCAGTAGTGATACTGCCAAGGAAAACATTTCATATTGAGTAATTAACAATATTATCAATCATATGTTTCCTACAGGACTAGAAAATCTATAAGTAGAATTGATTGCCATGATTTGTATTGCACTTATTACTCCTATGGGAATGTCCAGAAATATAAAATATAATAAGCCACACATATCTATAAAACAAAACTGGTAAGACTTACTGTAAATCACACTGTAAGGTAACAATAATTTTACAAATTAAAGACTTTGCCAAATGAAAAAAATATATAAAGCTAAAATAGTAGCATTTGATGAAGCAATGTTTGATATTCTACAAGCTGTGCATACATCTTTTCTACTAAACTTAAATATTAAATTTACTTGTATATGTAAAATAATAATTGTATGTTTACATGCAATGTTTTCTGGATGCAATTTTTTCTGCATGAAAATGCAAACTATTTCAATAAAAGCGAAACACAAAATACACATTTATTTGCTGAATTTTTTACACGCTTTTGGAGCTAAGTATGGTAATGAGGTAAATTGCAGTAACAGTACTGATAGAATTGATGTTTTGCATTGCTGGCTCTAACTTGGCCAGACATTAAGAATCTAGGGTTTAATACCAGCTGGTAAAACAAATCTGGTATTAACCTCTTATTACCCAGCGTGCAACCCGCCACCAGGGCTGCTGGTAGAGCCTGGTAAGGCGCCTGGAAATGGCTCTTTTTAAAAATGCACCATTTTCAGGAGAGGCTTCAGGCTGCTATACTTTAGCGTGGGGGGCCCTAAAACAATAGGCCCTCATTCCGCTGAGAATACCAGCCCTTAGCTGCCTAGTTTTACCTTGGCTGGCAATTAAAAATAGGGCAGAACCCACACATTTTTTTTGCCAGCCAAGGAAAAATGAAACAGCTGAGGGTGGCAGCCCGCAGTTGTCAGGATTTCATTGGGCTGAACTTAAAAATACTGTGAAGCCCACTGTTTATTTTTATTATTTATTTATTAAACACCCTATAACGTCAGGTTGGTTGCCATACATTATGTATGTAACAACCAAGCAGAATCACCATCCAGATTGAGGAAATCCACTCTGACTACAAAAGCCAATCACAGAGGTGTCTCACAGAGTGTGAGCTCCTCTGATTGGCTGTATGTTTGACAGTGCAGTGAATGTGCAATTAGCCCAATTGGCGGCCCCGGAAGTAGCAGCAGGAGGCAGGTAAGCCTGATCTGTCTATTCTATTTATCCTTTCTACTGTATTCTAACTCTTTTCAGCATGAGAAACACCATGCTAAAATTGCTCTCCCTACGCTGCCCCTGTGCTGTCTGTATGCTGTCCGTGTCCTGTCCGATATTTTGTCGGACCCATTGACTTGCATTGGCGAGTCTCGCGCGATTAAAGCATACTGCCACAGCATGCTGCAACTTTATTCTCATCCAGATTCTGGATGTGAAAAAAGCTGAAGACACACGTTAATCTGTTCTGACTCATTCATTACCATTGGTCTGAGTGCAATGCAAGATTTCCTCGCATTGCACTTGTCCATTTTTCACACCAGTGTGTTCATACCCTCACTGTGCCCCTTGCACTGACTTACAGTTGCTCTGTATTAAAGGAGGCTGATGCTCTACATTCACACAGCGGTGACTTATCCTGTGCTGGTTCTACCTCCATGACTGAAACCAGAATGCTGCCAGGAGGAATAAAGTTCATTTACTCCCAACTGTGGCATTTAATGTGCTGTTCATAAATCTATGAACCTGCAGATTCTGCAGTTTAATTGCAATTTTTAATGCTAAATGTTCACTTTAATAAAAAATATTTATACCTAGTAAGGTAATGAAACTCTGCATTAGATATCTGTTGTTGGATGTAATGCAGGTTAAATACTGCACAATATCTGCTGAATGAGGCTAGGGTCACATTTGCGTTTTTTATGTTTACATCTTGATCCGGTTTTGAGCATTAAAAATGCTCAAAACCGGATCCGGATCCGCAGCCCGTAGGCTGCAATAGAAAAACCGAATCCGGTTTTGCAGCCTGCAGTAAAAATCATGCAGACTGAGTCCATCGCAGTGGTTGCAAAACCGGATTCGGTTTGGATATAATGGGAGTCTACGGGCCTGGATCCGGTTTTGAAAGTTGCAAAGATCCTCATTCCAAAACCAGACGCATTAATGCATCCAGATCCGGAATGAGGATTGCAGTTTACAAATTTAAAGAAGTATGAAGGCACAGTACAAAACCGCATCCAGATCTGGTTATATAACTACCTCATTAGTAATGTTAATAAGTGACTATTGTATGCATAGTCACCCAGGCAGGCTCTCCCTCTTCCTAATATCACGCCTCAATAGGCGTGATCTTCAACTCACATTCAAATGCGCGCCTCCCCGCTCTCCTATTCCGGCCGGGGCTGCAGTGTGGGGCTGTATGACGCGAATCGCGTCATTTCCGGCTTCGGGTGACGTGGTACACCCGCGCCGCTCTGTTATGCCTCCAGCACGCATGCGCAGTGCGGGGCTTGAAGCTAACAGAGCGGCGTGGGTGTACCCACGTCACCAGAAGCCGGAAATGACGTGATTCACGTCATACAGCCCCACACTGCAGCCCCGGCAGGAATAGGAGAGTGGGGAGGCGCGCATTTGAATGTGAGTTGAAGATCACGCCTATTGAGGCGTGATATTAGGAAGAGGGAGAGCCTGCCTGGGTGACTACGCATACAATAGTCACTCATTAACATCACTAATGAGGTAGTTTAATAACGTTTATCTTCATTTTCAATATATGCATTTAGGAGCTAAAAGGAGTGTAGGATAAGTGATAATATGCTCTAGGGGCATCTTTTAATAGCTTAGGAGGTGTTTTGGGGGTGACAGGATCCCTTTAAATAATTTTGTGATTGATATTTGTAATGATAAATTTAGGTATTGGTTTTGCAATCACACCTAAGGACTGGTATTTTCTACTACAGTATAGCCTGACGATGCTCACGTAGATGCCAAATCTGGGTTTTCTAGTTGCTACCAATCTAATACAATGCACTAGATCAATATCTCATGGTCATCAGTGTATTCTGTTTTTATTCAGCCTATTACTAATCTAAAATGCTTCATAGCAACTCACCTTGAACTAGTCACAAGACAAGATGACTGAAAATGTGGATGCTCAGGTGTGATGAGGCATACATAATGTGGATGGATAGTGCAAGTTCCATTTATAGAATATAAGATGTGACACTCTGAATGTGCAGTGTGAGTCAGAGCATGAAAAAATATATAAGCCTTGCAATTTAGTTAAATGTGAATTGCATAATGGACCACAACCACTATGGATGACAGAAATACTTTGGCAATATGTGAAAACTAAGTTAAATATATGACTTCAGTTATTTAAAATAAACATGATAGTAATATCATGAAAATATATCATTTTGATAAATTCACATTCATTTACCCAACGACTCACATATATACACAAAGTAACAGCATCTCTCAGAATGACTCCTTTTAAATTTTGTGCATAAAATATATATTGTGCCTAAAATGTATTCATATTGTCAATTATTTGTAGGTCAAACAAATTATACTATATTCTATTTTTTTATACCTTACCAAATATCGCAACAGACCAAACTGTGTCGATATTTTCTAGTGAATCAGCACATCCAATATTTATGGCAAAAAAATCACTTTATTATTTAAAATCAATTCATATTAAAATTATTTACCGTACATAACATGTCTTAATCGGGAACACAGTCCCTATCATGCACAAAATAATGGGGTGGGCTACAGAGAATACACAAATAGCAGCAAATACTATCAGGGGAAAAGCATGGAATATTTACAGCACCATCACACTTGTATTGATCTTAGTCTCTCTCTTACATCTAAGAGGAACACTCCTACAGACCTAAGTGGTCATTGTATGATCATCCATTAAATACTAGATTGTTCAAAATACCTGGTGCCAAAATGGTCCTCACAGACAGTCACTCCTTAGACCCCTGCTGCCACAGCGCTCCTGCCTCACCCCCACCGCCGACGCACGTTTCAAAGTTGTTGTTTTTCCTCAGGGCGTGCACTCCCTGAGGAAAAAAAAAAAAAAAAACAACTTTGAAACGTGCATCGGCGGTGGGGGTGAGGCAGGAGCGCTGTGGCAGCAGGGGTCTAAGGAGTGACTGTCTGTGAGGACCATTTTGGCACCAGGTATTTTGAACAATCTAGTATTTAATGGATGATCATACAATGACCACTTAGGTCTGTAGGAGTGTTCCTCTTAGATGTAAGAGAGAGACTAAGATCAATACAAGTGTGATGGTGCTGTAAATATTCCATGCTTTTCCCCTGATAGTATTTGCTGCTATTTGTGTATTCTCTGTAGCCCACCCCATTATTTTGTGCATGATAGGGACTGTGTTCCCGATTAAGACATGTTATGTACGGTAAATAATTTTAATATGAATTGATTTTAAATAATAAAGTGATTTTTTTGCCATTAATATTGGATGTGCTGATTCACTAGAAAATATCGACACAGTTTGGTCTGTTGCGATATTTGGTAAGGTAAAAACGTATTTAGGTGAAGCACTTATTGTTAAGGGGACCCTTTATGTGTATATTCTATTTTTTGTTTGCCATACAAACCCCAATTGATGTATGATTTTAAATGAAAATATATTTTCACCACATTTTGAAAAAGCCAACATCCTTTTGAACAGAAAGAGTTTTGTGATACCAAAGATGTTATCTGTAGGCGTTGTATAAGAGCTGTTGTAAATAATGATTTTGGCTAGGATCACACTTGCGGCAGAATTTTTAAATCAACCGGTTTTGAGCTCCCCGTAGGAGGCCATTATAGCAACCAGATTTAACTACATGCAATCCGGTTACCGCTTGCAGATCTGCAGCCTGCGGTAAAAATCATGCAGGCTGCAGTTTTCGCAGCGGTTTGGCAACCGCAGCGGGGATTGCTGTAATGGGCTCCTATGGGAGCCCATACTGCTGCCGCAAGGCATATGTGAACGCCTGCCGCAGGGATGAACAAAAGGTTCAATTGTAATAATAGCTGTGGGCAACATGTCTCTAGGGGTGACCACCCCCCATAGAGACATGCTGTCCACTCAGGTGGACATGAGAGGGGTTAATGTAGTCAGTATAGTATTGCCGACTATTGTTGGCTTTGTGTATTTTATGAGTGAATGCGGCGGCTTCTTACTGTAAAGGAGATACTGTACGTAATGTACGTACAGTTTGAGCGGTGCGCTGCCCATAGACCTAATGTTACAACTTTCAGGACCAAAGACAGGAGCTCATACTGTACGTTCATTACGTACAGTATCTCCTTTACAGTAAGAAGCCACCGCATTCATTCATAAAATACACAACCGACAATAGCCGGCAATACTATACAGACTACAATAACCCCTCTCATGCCCTCCTGAGTGGACAGCATGTCTCTAGGGGAAGTGGGCACCCCTAGAGACATGTTGCACACAGCTATTATTATGATTAACTCTTTGTTCATCCCTGCGGCAGCAGGGATGAACAAAGCATGCGGTAACCGCATTGCTCCGGATTACACATCTGGAAAAACCTGGTTACCGCATTCTGGTTTTAACAACAGATATGGACACAAAAATGTGTCTGAAGGCTATTGCGGTTACCGCATCCGGATCTGGATGCAGTCACCGCAATTACCTTCAAAGTGTGTCCCCAGCCTTTGCAAAATAATTTGCTATTCTCTAATATGTTGGGGTTGCAGGCAAAAATTATACAGCACAAAATAATTGGCATGTACTCATTGTAGGGATACTGATGTTGTAGTGTAACACCTATGTTATGTATTCCCTTATTATATTATTGGGCTACCACTGATTAGAGTTGAGTGAACCGTTTGAAGTTCGGGTTTTGCTCTGTTCACCAAACAGATATATGTATGACGAATAGATCGGCAACAGTTCACTGAATTTCCAAACCACTTTAAAATCAATGGGAGGCAAAATCAAGGGGCCCAAAAGCTGCCAAAAACAGCTCAAACCATTTTACAATGGAACCCCTTTTTTGGCACAGACATTAGCGTGATAAACTGACCTTACTGACCAAGCTTCAGTGCTGCTGTCACCCTGCTTCCAGGCGCACTCATGAACCTCAGACATATTTACTGCTTCCCGCCTTGATTGGTTAATATCAAACTTAGCTCCACCCACCCTCTTTGCTGGCATCTGTGATTGGTTGTCAGTATGGAAACCAAACTTATATTACTGCAAAACTAAATAAATAATTATAAAAATGGGCGTGCAATTTGCCGTATTTTTGATTATCAGCCAAGGCAACCCAGGCAGCTAGCGACTGGAATTCTTGGCGTGGTAAGGTCCAAGCACTACGGACCCACATTCTTTTAACCACTTTTAATTGGTGTTTTTGTAATCTTAGCATGTATGTAAGAAAGTTGTTATTTTTTTAAATATTATTTTGGTGTGCTTATTTGGATATGCAGGGTCTTTCTCTCCCTTGATTGATACTTTTGACCTTGCATTACATGGCACCCTCTTTTGACTTTTTGCTCTGCATTCCCTTCTCCAATATAAATATTCTTTACTATTTACTCGAAATTTTTAATGAATGGGCTTAACATTGGCCCAAAATTAAGAATTTCGGTCTTAATGACATCTAGCAATACAAAGCTGCCATGAACCCATTATTACCCAGTTTGCCACTACTACATGGCAACTGGAAGAGGCGGCTAAAGCACCAGGAATTGGGGTTGCTTATAAATGCGCCAAATTCAGAGGTGGCTGCAGGATACTATTCTATAGTGTGGAGGGGTGCAATAAAAATGGGCCCTCACCCTGATGAGAATACCAGCCCTTAGCTGGCTACTTTAACCTTGGTTGGCAATTAAAAATAGGCTGGAGGCCAACACTTTTTTCCACTATTTATTTTCTTTATGTCAGGTTACGCAGTCAGCATCACGCAACAAGGAATCACACTGTGACCTCGCCATGTTGTTTGATGCTTTTTTGGAAGTAGATTTTGCGAATCTGCATGTCTTTCCTGAAGCCAGCAAAGTCTATGAGAGTTGTAAAGTGCTGTGCCAATGTGTTTTTTTATTTTTTGAATTGCAGATTTGCTGCAGATTTGGGGGCAGAAAAAAGAAATTTGAACCATATGTGCAAGGAAACAAAAAAGCAACATGGGCAAGGCACTTCTTACCTGTTCTACACTTTGCTGGCCTCAGGATATACATGCAGGTTTGCGGCACTTGATAACTGCACTCGGTGGGGCCCTGGACTTATAAGTGGCCCAAGCTGCCAGCCACCCCCTGCGCCCACCGATCCCAGCTCCCGCTTTAAAATGGATGTACATCCGTGTGACCGTCAGTCAGCACCCGCTGATCTGTGGTCCATGTGTCAGGGAGAGGAGGGGAGCCTCCTGCTTCCAACTACACCTGGCCCCTCCCCTTGCTTCCTCTTACCACATCGGAGCTGATGTGCGTTCCTATGTGGAACGCATATAGCAGGTTGGTACGCCTCCTTCAAACTAGGAGTAGGCGGCACTGTGGAGACACGGGGGTCAGTGGGTTCTCTCATCCGCTGGCTCGGGCACCTTAAGAAAGACAGCATGGACCAGGGCTCATCTCAACTGAACACTTGAGCTCCTTACCCATAGACGGAACACTACTCAGACAACACAGGGTGAGGAAACCATAATAACAACAACACTTTAATGGATTCCCAACAGTTAGAGAAATATAACATAACCAGCAAAACATAAAATGTAACAGGCAACAGTTCTTACCCTTCTGCTGGCTCACCAGTGATTACAAGGTTCTGCTGTAGGCAGGTGTTCCATATGTCCCAACCAGGATATTTTCCTTCAAGTAGCTTCTGGAGCTTCTCTAGTCAGGGCTGAGGTCTCTAGACCGATGTCCATGTAATCACATACTCCAGGTTCTGATTGACCTTGGTCGGCTCCAGAGGGCCTAGGCCTCGGATTATGGCCTGCCAATCAGATCCACAGATCCCAGATTGGTGCAATGTAGCATCACAACTGGTCAATGAACAGACCTTCTTATATACCCCTGAGCACTCAATTAAGACCATTGCGGACTTCACAATAGGTGGACTAAGACTGTGCTCCCAATGGCTAGATTTCAATCCATTTAGATAATGTTCATCTAAATGATGTGGACAGAAAGGGATTAAGGCTAGTTACATTAAGTTTGCCCTCCTGAACATCAAACAATAGTGGCTGTATTAATTTACATAGAATCAGCAATACACATCTTTGGACAATAGAAGGCTTGCATCCTTAACTGTCTTTGAGCCTCTGAACTTATCTGACAAAGGAGTGAGCTAATTATATAAACCTTTGAACACTGGTAGACTCCTAAGAGTCTAATAGAAACAATGAATGGCTTATTTCAATGTAACAAACAAAATATAAACATGTTTGGCTGATATAAGAATGTATCTTATATTATACATTAAAAGAGTCAATGTCATCACAGGCACTTCCTGCTTTATGTGTTCTACAGTGGAACACACACCAACACCACCTACTCCTGCAAAGTAGTGCACCTCTTTGCAAAGGAGACCACAGCAGCGGCGGAATCGGGAGAGATAAGTACAAATTTATTTTGGACTAAGGGGAAGAGGGGGGTACATTATATAGTATAAAGAGTTATGAAACTATATATGAGGCTGCACTATATCAGGTTGCACTATATGGAGAGATATGAGGCTGCACTATATGGAGAGATATGAGGCTACACTATGTGAGGCTGCACTATACTATATGGAAGGCTTTGAGACGACATTATGCTATAGGGAGGACTGAGGTAGCATTATACTATATAGAGAACTATGAGGCTGCATTATACTGTATGGAGGGATGTGGGACTGTATTATACAATATGGAAGGATGTGAGGCTTCATTATACTATATGGAGGGCTGTGAGGTTTTATTATACTATATGGAGGAATATGAGGCTGCATTGTGCTGTATGAAGGGCTTTGAGGCTGCATGATACTATATAGAGGATAATGGGGGTACATTATAATAATTGCATGACTGTGGGGGCTACCTTATGAATGAGGAATTATGGGATGCATTATAATACATAGAGGACTATTGGGGTACATTGTAATATATGGAGGAATATGGGAATGCATTATAACAATTGGAGGACTATAGTGGCGGGAGGAAGAAGAATGTATACACCAGGACAGGGGACATATATACCACGTTAAATGCCACGCTACACAGGGCCCATACAACTGACAAAAATATATGCATGGAAGGGGCACATTTAAATTTCACACCAGCTCCCATTGGACTCTAGCTACACCACATCACTGTTCTTTCTTGGGTATGAAAGATAATGATGAAAACTAAATAGTCACCATTCACCACCAATTCATCTGGACTTATGAATAGGCCTACTTGGCACTGCAGGAATGCCACTCAAAACTGGAATATGCATTATAGATGAAATGTGATCCTCAATGTATACGGTGCTGCAAATGTATGTAATTTTTTTAATATTTAAGAAGCAATAGCTATACTATGGGGTTTCCTCAGTGTGAACCGACCTATAAGATAAATGTGAAACATATATATGCTATTTTTATATATTGCTTTAACCCTCCGTCACATACAATAGGCCTGACAGGCACATCTCCATCCAGGTAGTCTCCTGTTTCTAGCAGCTCTGTGAAACCTCATACCACATTTGGATTGCAGAGCTTCAGGAGGACACATATAACTGCGCTAATCTCTCAGGCTCATTGTATGTGAACACGTCACACTCAATAAGGTTGCTATTCTTGCTCTTTACTCTGCAAGTGTAAGTTTTCTGGGGAAACTTCAAGATCTAATTCAGATTGAATATGTGTTTAATAATACTTAAGGTACCTTAAAATTAAGTTTGTTTCCATAAATTTTCTTTGTAGAGTTTTTAGACAGAGTCGAACTGGGGACTATTTGGCGGGAGTTTTGAAATGTTTGTATTTCAGAGTTATTAGTTTTATGTTAAGTAAATGTTTTTTTTTTGCACCTGATTATGTGTAGTCTCTTTTATTACATCCCTATGAAGGTCACTGATCACTCTTAGAGCACTGAAATTGCAAACATTAGATATTATAGATATTTTTATAGCCTGCGCCTGACAGTCACATTGTATGTGAACTCGTTAGAACGGAGGGTTAACATAAGTGTAGAACAGATGACCTTACATGTTGGTGACCTTCTGCAATAAAAAAGGTTTACTCTCTAATAATAATAATAATAATAAATAAGAGTGAAACAGCCTCACATCGCAACCTCAAATCCTCCAGCGGTGCTCTAGGAGTGCTGAACATCTATGGAGGAAAACTCACACTCCAGAAAACTTAATTCACTATAAATTTATGCTGAGAACTTACAACTCTGCCCTTCACCTTGCCAAACAAACGTTTTTCACCACTCTGATCTCCTCACTATTTGACAACCCAAAAAAACTCTTTGACACCTTTCACTCTCTCCTCTGTCCTATAGTGCAGGCCCCCATCACTGACCTCTGTGCTGATGATCTGTCTTCTTGCTTCAAAATAGAAATTATCCTTCAGGAAATCAACTCCCAACCTCAAATCACTGTTACCCCTACTTCTCCCCACATTTCCTCTAGCTCACTCTCCACTTTTGACCCAGTCACAGAAGAAGTTTTCAAGCTCCTCTCTTCCTCTCATCCCGCTACATGCACTGCTGACCCCATTCCCTCACACCTACTCTAGTCTCTCTCTCCGGTGGTCACCACTCACCTAACCAAAATCTTCAATCTCTCCCTCTATTCTGGCATCTTCCCCTCCTTCTTCAAACACTCTATTATTATTATTCCATTATTAAAGAAAACTTTTCTCAACCCATCCTGCCTAAACAGCTACAGACTAGTCTCCAATCTCCCCTTCATCTCTAAACTTCTGCAACACCTGGTCCACTCATTATCTCTCCACTCACTCTCTTCTAGACCCATTACAATCTGTTTTCCGCCCCCTACATTCTACAGAAACTGCTCTCACCAAAGTGACCAATAACCTTCTGACAGCAAAAACGTAATGGTGATCACTCTCTGCTTATTCTTTTTGATCTCTCTGCAGCCTTTGACACTGTTGACCACCATCTCCTACTCTGCATGCTGCACTCCATCAGCATCAAGGACACTGCTCTCTCCTGGTTCTCTTCCTATCTTTCTGATGGCTCTTTCAGTGTATCATTTGATGGCTCCACTTCCTCCCCTCTTCCTCTCA
Source organism: Allobates femoralis (assembly GCA_033576535.1). Classification (NCBI taxonomy): domain Eukaryota; kingdom Metazoa; phylum Chordata; class Amphibia; order Anura; family Aromobatidae; genus Allobates; species Allobates femoralis. Next base: position 207,945,026 of record JARQOC010000003.1, on the reverse strand, counting down.
CTATTGGGGTCCCTCAGGGTTCAGTCCTTGGACCTCTTCTCTTTCTCTCTCTACTCGGCCCCAATTGGACAGACAATCAGCAGATTTGACTTTCAGTACCATCTTTATGCTCATGACACACAACTATACACTTCTTCCCCGATCTTACTCCCGCTCTAATAAAGAACACCAGTGTCTAACCGCAGTTTCCAATATCATGTCCACTCTCTACCTGAAACTCAACCTTTCCAAAACTGAACTTGTTCTGCTCCCGCCTCCACTAACCTCCCAAAATATGACATCTCTCTGTCAGCACCACAATAACGCCTAGCCGGCAGGCTCGCTGTCTGGGTGTTATGTTTGACTCTGTATATATGGGGTGAAGGCAGGGCCGGTTTTAGACCAAGTGGGGCCCTAGGCGAGATTGAGAGTGGGGCCCCAAACTATGAAATATAAATAGTACCCATACAGTTGTGTTAAATAAACCCAATTAAAACAAATCAAAACCATGTGAATATACACTATAAGTTTTATTAAATAACTAGTAACAGTGAAGTTCTTGTATACAGGAGTCCTATATACAAGAATATAACTACTATACTAAAACACAAAGAGAAGGGGTGCAATTGGGGTGCAAATGGCCACTCACCTATTGGGGTTGTCACTGTGCACCTCTGCACAACCCCAGAGTATGGCAAGAAGCAGGACTCAAGGAGGACCCGGGGCAGGAGCAATTTTCACCGACAGAGGTGTCTTCCCTTCCATCTTCCGCCCGAGTAGCGGTCACGTGTTGCGATCACGTGACTTGGGATCTCCTTAAAGGAAAAAGACAAAGAAAGCGTGTATATATGGACTGGGATCATAGCCAAATTTCAGATTAAATATCAAATTTTCTCAGTGCAATACTATGTACAGTGCCCTATAATATAGAATATAGTACCCCCATATACAATACACAGCTCTCCCATATGCTATATATAGCACCCACATACTATATACAGCAGCCACACATACTATACACAGCAACCCCATATACTATATACAGCAACCCCATATACCATACAGCACCCCCTTTATACATGACAGCATCTCCCATATTCTATATACAACCCCCATACATGACAGCACCCCCTATTAACTATATACAGCACACCATACACCATATACAGCACCCCCATGTACATGACAGCACCCCCATATACTATATACAGCACCCCCACCATACTTGACAGCACACCCATATAATATATACAGCCTGAGCCCCCATATACATGACAGCACCTGGCCCATATACAACATACAGCAGCATCCCCCATATACATGACAGCTGAGCACCCATGTACAACATACAGCACCCCATAAACAATATACAGAACTAATATATATAAAATACAGCCCCCCATATACTATTTACAGCACGTCAGCACCCTCAATATACTATAGGCCAGCAGCATGCCCCACATACATGACACACAGAGCATCCCCATATGATATGACATACATGACACACACACACACACACACATACATACATGCACACAGCATCCTATACAGGCAGAATTTATCTACATGATGGTCAGGACTCAGCAGCACCCTCAATATACTATAGGCCAGCAGCACGCCCCACATACATGACACACAGAGCATCCCCATATGATATGACATACATGACACACACACACACACATACACACACACAGCATCCTATACAGGCAGAATTTATGTACATGATGGTCAGGACTCAGCAGCACCCTCAATATACTATAGGCCAGCAGCATGCCCCACATACATGACACACACATACACACACACATGCACAGCATCCTATAATATACAGGCAGCCCCAGTGGTGGTATACTGGCAGCCCCAGTGGTGGTGTATACAGGCAGCCCCAGTGGTGCTGTATACAGGCAGCCCCAGTCAGTGGTGGTGTATACAGGGCCCCAGTGGTGCTGTACACAGGGCCCCAGTCAGTGGTGGTGTATACAGGGCCCCAGCCCCCACTGGTGGTGTATACAGGGCCCCAGCCCCCACTGGTGGTGTATACAGGGCCCCAGGGCCCACTGGTGGTGTATACAGGGCCCCAGGGCCCACTGGTGGTGCATACAGGGTTCCAGGGCCCACTGGTGGTGTATACAGGGCCCCAGGGCCCACTGGTGGTGTATATAGGGCCCCAGGACCCACTGGTGGTGTATACAGGGCCCCAGGGCCCACTGGTGGTGTATATAGGGCCCCAGGGGCCACTGGTGGTGTATATAGGGCCCCAGGGCCCACTGGTTGTGTATACAGGGCCCCAGGGCCCACTGGTGGTGTATACCAGGCCCCAGGGCCCACTGGTGCTGTATACAGGGCCCCAGTGGTGCTGTATACAGGGCCCCAGTCAGTGGTGGTGTATACAGGGCCCCAGCCCCCACTGGTGGTGTATACAGGGCCCCAGGACCCACTGGTGGTGTATACAGGGCCCCAGGGCCCACTGGTGGTGTATACAGGGCCCCAGGGCCCACTGGTGGTGTATATAGGGCCCCAGGGCCCACTGGTGGTGTATATAGGGCCCCAGGGCCCACTGTTGGTGTATACAGGGCCCCAGGGCCCACTGGTGCTGTATACAGGGCCCCAGTGGTGCTGTACACAGGGCCCCAGTCAGTGGTGGTGTATACAGGGCCCCAGCCCCCACTTGTGGTGTATACAGGGCCCCAGCCCCCACTGGTGGTGTATACAGGGCCCCAGGGCCCACTGGTGGTGTATACAGGGCCCCAGGGCCCACTGGTGGTGCATACAGGGCCCCAGGGCCCACTGGTGGTGTATACAGGGCCCCAGGGCCCACTGGTGGTGTATATAGGGCCCCAGGGCCCACTGGTGGTGTATACAGGGCCCCAGGGCCCACTGGTGGTGTATACAGGGCCCTAGGGCCCACTGGTGGTGTATACAGGGCCCCAGGGCCCACTGGTGGTGTATACAGGGCCCCAGGGCCCACTGGTGGTGTATACAGGGCCTCCCCTGTAAAAGAATACAGATCATGATACTTACTAACTGCCGCTGCTCGCCACTCTGCACCGCGCTCTGGCTTCTGCGCTATATACTGAGATTTTTGCAGAGAAGCGCAGGTGCGTGTTTGCGGCCGCTTTCAGCAGATGTTGACGCTGCTTGGAGCGTTTCCCTGTGCGCTCGGGATAAGCGGTGACTATGCAGGCTGCTGTATGAACTGGTTACCACGATACACATTGGGTAACCAGGGACAGATTGCTGAAAGTGCCCGCACACACGCACCTGCGCTTCTCTGCAAAAATCTAAGTATTTAGCACAGAAGCGCTAAATACTGAGAGCGCAGGTGTGTGGACAAGCCCTGAGTTCAGTAAATGAACAGTGCAGGATATCCATAATAGAAACGGACTGAAGGTCATGAACATTTCCCTAATGTGTGCGGCATACCCACTGTAGTTAATGGACTTTATGTTGTTCCTGTTATAAGTGCCAAAGGTTGGCGCATGGTTTGGTTTGCACCAAGTGATTTATGTCTGATAAGAAACAATAATGGACTATAATAAAGAACTTTTGCTGTGTTTCTGAATATTGTGCAGTGAGCGAGTGTCCCCCGACATAATAAGTATGCGCTACCTCACATTTGGTGGAAAATGCAGGCAGTGCAGCCTGGTTGCTAGTGGCAACAGAAGAGGTGCATGTGTGGGAATTCAGGAACCCTGCAGATTGGTTGCTAGTGGCAATGATACAGGAGCACAATGTGGATAAAGCATCTGGCCATAACTCAGCCGGGTTACGACGTCATCGCACTCAATCAGATTTGCTGTGGCTGGTGATGCCACGAACAATTTTCAGGGAGAGCTGTGCGGAGTTCCGGGTGTGAACGGAGTCCATCAATGACCATGAGTGGAGCTGTATCCCCAAACAAAATGGAGAAGAAGTTGGATGACCAGCTGCAAGTGATCATCAGCAAAATGGTGTTTCCCGAAGAAATGCAGGAGCTGATAAAAATGGCTGTGAATGGAGCAGCAAATGAAACTGAAGCTAAAGAGTGATTAAAGTGCCTGTTACAATCACAGCAGTAGGCATTTGAGAAGCAGCATCATGCATGCATGAAGCAGCAAAGGGCATATGAGAAGCGGCAAAAGGAGTTGCTGCAGGAACATCAGGAGATGGTGTGAGAACGTCAGGAGTTGTTAGCAAACTACAGAATGGTGGCAGCGGACCATTCTGTGAGTTCTCTTGTGGCAGCGGTACTATCCCATGGTACCCAGGAAAGTAGCAAGATATGCTGTGTACTGGCGTATCTATACAATGTACCCCCTACAGTCGGGGTTGCCCAAAAGGGGGCAGAGTCCCAAAAGGGGTGGTTGCCCAAAAGTTTCGTAGTCCTAAAAGAGGTGGTTGCCCAAAAGAGGGTGGAGTCCCAAAAATAAGTGGTTGCCTAAAAGGGAATGGAAAACACAAAAGGGCAGAGCATGCCAAATCAAAAGAGGTTAATTATAAAATGTGCAAAAACGAGTTGGTACCATTTAAATGTGACATTCTAGAGTTAGGGATTACCAAAGAAAATGATGGGAATCCCCAACTTAGAGACATGATAGTTAAATTGGAAAATGACAATTCGACTGTTGATAATGGGCTAGCTCCAGAAGAATGGGTTGACATCAAAGTGGGAGGTGACTTGTTGGTCCGCAACAAAATGGGGAGGGACACAGACTCCAGAGCTGACTGTGACACTACCAAAGTAGAAAGGTAATTCAGTCAGGAAGAGTCAAATGAGGTGAAAATGTCCCCTTTTCATCACCGAAGGCACAAGGGTCACAAAGAAGTTTCTCATGTAGACCTTGCTGAAAGTATTAATAAAGAAAATGCAATGCTGTGTGCCTCTATTCCAAGTGTGGATCCTCCTTCAGAACAGAGGAGATCAGGAAGGAAGGTGAGGAAATGTTGTCAGTAGCAAACTCTGGTGTACTGACAAACAACAATGAAGACAAGGAGAAAGAGCCATCCCAGAAGTCGGTAGTGGTGTTGTCGCTAGTGTCTGGACAGGCAGCTGATGGACTATCAGCAGACGACTTCATATAAGAACATGGCACCATGGCCAAGAAGGTAGAAGACTCCAGATATTTTGAGGTTGAAGAGATGGAGGGCATGAAACCTGAAGCTGGCACCCATAAAACCCAAGAGAGGGTTGGTGGCGAGGCTGCCGGTATGAAAGAAAGGGTTGAAGGTGATGCTCTGAGAACCGAGATGAAGACCGAGGTTGTAGAATTGGAAGAAGCCACTGGGGAAGGCAGGTATGAAGCAAATACCTCCTCGAAAAATGCGAGCTTGGCTGATTCGATAGATGTGAGAGCCAAGATAAGGGAGCTCAAAGAGATGCTGCAAGTCCATTTGAAGCAAGAGAAGCTTCAGAGACCGACTGTCGAGAGCTGAGTGGGAGCATTGTAGACAGAGACGTCTGAAAGAACTCTGCTGGAAAAGGAGCAGTTGAACCAGGAAGAGCTTCGGAGACAGGCTGCTGAGAGGCGATGAGCTAATCTAGAGGAAGAACATTTGAAGTTCAAAGTTCACCTGGCAAAGTGCTAGTCAATGAACTAGGCAGCATTGGAGAAGGTGGAGCGACAAGTGTCCCTCCTGGTTAAACAGGGTAAAGTAGCTAAAGTCAGTTAAATCTGAGACCTGAGCCAAATGATTGTTTGGAGACCACCGGTGAGAAAGAAAATTCTCTGTTCAAGTGCCTCATAGATGTACATGAAGACTTGAGAGAAGATTGCACCAGAGAGTCAGTCTACAAAGAGTTTAGGAAAGCTGTGGGAGCCTGTAAGGTGTACACGACCTCAGAGGCTAAACAGCTTGTGGTCCTGTCCACATCCAAAATTACGGTGAAGAGGGTGGCTATCCTAAGTTACATGCACTGGCTGTGTTCACATGAAGCAGATTGTCCAGTCGAAGACTGAAGAAGCCACTAGACAGCTGGAGCTTATGAGGAAAACTCAAAATCTGCAGGAGGAAGTCATCTTGGTGCCTCATGCTCTGGTGAGAAAGCTCATTGAGAGAAATGGGCAAGCCAAGCAAATGTTGGAAAAGAAGTCTGGTGTTGTGAAAGTAAGCGGTCCACATGATCACCAATATGAGATGCCTGATGGAGATGGTATGATATCCTTCTTTGCTGTAGGAATGGAACAAAATCTTGGATACATACGGATGCTGATGGAGTACCATATTACCTACCTACAAGAAATGGAACAGATGAATCTCGCAAGACTGAGAGTTGAGAAACAGCGTCACCAGAGCAACAAAAGATGGCAGCCATCTGCAAATCATGAAACCCAACAACGAAAAGGACTTTCAAATAATGGAAGGGCCACGGCAGAAGCTAAAGCCAGAAGACACAAAGGGTGTAATGGCTCTCTAGTTGAGAAAGGTGAGGATGAAAGGCGCCAATGGAGAGACCTCCAGAGATGTCCTGAGGATAGTGGGTGTAGTCTGGTTGGAGGTAGTGAACCCTCCAGTGACTCAAGACTGAGACGCCTAAACAAAAGACCCCATAGAGTACTTGACAGGACAGAATCAGACCTGACCCAAGATACAGAGGCAAGTAACTCACTCAACTGTAATGACCGCTGGGTGCGGGAGAGATCTGACAGGTTTACGACTTGGAAACGTGATTTGATAAAGTCTGATAGTGAGTTACTCACAAAGAAAGAGTCAGTGACAATGACATGTTGTAGGCTAACGTTGATGACTCATGTTCAAGGAGCATAGCAGCAAGAAAGACAAATACATAGACTGTGTGGTTTGTGATTTATAATGTTATTGGGTATAAAATGTTTGAACAGTTTGTACAGAGGAGGGGGATTTGTGATTCAGCAGCTCACTGCATTATTATTATGTATGCTGGGACTTGAGGTTATACATGTCTAGGTAATGCATTACAAGTGCTGGACTGCAGGGTAGCTAAAAGCCAGGGGAGTGTCTGGCTAAAGCTGATTCCTCACACACCTGGAGTCTGAGGGAATATAATCTCTATATGAATGTGATTATTTGGACTCTGATGCAAGGAAGGACTCTGTGTGTTTGAGAGTGGTTGGAGATGCCATTTTCCTGGATACACACTGGAGACATGCTTGAGGCTTTAGTGCCCACCACAATCACCACTGATTATGCTGGTCATCAAAACAGCCACACCCAGTCCGATGATGAAATAATTTTTTTTGCCTGAATTAAGATGAAAAAAATACTTATATTTAAATTGGAACATTTGAAAGTATTCCTAGTTATAAAATAATTATAGTGTTGTGTAAACTAAATAAACTTTATAAAGTGTAGTGGTTTTGTAATCCAAGTAATTTTTTGTCACATAAACTTAAAGGTTTGCACAATACTTAAATACAAGATGTGATAAAATAACAAAAGCTCCACAAAGTAGCGCATCTCAATAAATCAGAATGTAATCAAAAGTTAATACAAGTCAATACAAAAAGTGAAATGTATATATTATATAGAGTCATTACAAACAGAGTGATCTATTTCAAATGTTTATATTTCTGATAATGTTGATGATTATGGTTTACAGTCAATGAAAATCCAAAGGTCATCATTATCTCAGAAAATTAAAGTAGGGAAGATGAAGAATTAAAAACCATGCTGTGGTATTCCACGAGACATCAAAGGGTGAATATAACATTGATTTATAGTCAACGCTTTTCAGGACTCCCAGAAACACCCTGAAACATGGCAATATTACATTGATTTTTGATGATATTCTAATTCATTGAGATGCACTAGTATGAGTTAAGTTTACAATTAGAAAACAGGTAAGTCATATAAGGTCTAATATCAGTTAGAAAAGTGCAGTAGATATTCCATACTGCAAATATAACAGATGAAGATGTAGAAATAGCATTTTAAAAAGGGTATATTATATCTGTTCACATTGGCCAGGTGACTGTCACAGAAACAAAAAAAAAAACATTAGTATCTTAAATGAGTAGTTTGGAAAATTATAAAATTACAATGAAATTTTAAATTAAAATCATAATAGAAACATTTTTATTTAAAAATATCAACATTTTGAGAAATAGAGTAGTTATAATTTTGTTGGTTGACACTTTTATTGTGACCATGATATACTGTAGATTTCATAAATAAGTGAAAATATTGAATTAAATAATGAAAAACTAGTTAAATATCCAAAATGTTAGATAACATGTAAGAAGAATAGATCTGCTTAAGGCTGAGTTCACATTTTCAGTAACCAGTCATTGGATCGGACCCAGCAGAAATGCGTTGGCAAAAAATGTTGTGCAGACAAAACTTTTTTGTCTGTTTTTAAATAATTGATTTCCGCTGATTCCATTATTTTAAAATTGGAGTCTAGTTGGAGGGGAGGGAACTCTCTCACATATTTTCTGGGGACGTCCTAAACTCAATAATCTCTGGGCAGAGGTTAGAAATCTTATTAAGAGTCTCACTAGTTTAAGAATTTCCCTCAATCCACAATTGGTTCTTCTGCTGCTGGGTATAGATACTTTCCCAAACAACCTAAGACACATGATTTGCCACATTTTAATAACTACTAAATTGTTGGTAGCTTCACGTTGGAAACAAGTTGAGGTCCCAACCATAGCAGATATATTAGAGTCTCTGTCCACAATATCTATGAATACAATATAGCTATTAGACAGAAGGACTTGAATAAATATAAATTTAGATGGGATATTTGGTCGCAAAGCTTTATGCCCAAAGTAATTCTCTGATACCCCATTAACGTTCTGACATTACGATTTTTTATTTCAGGTTCAATAACAGTGTGTTTGTATCATTTTACTTAATTCACTATCTGAATGTAGTTGCGAAACTTAATCAAAAAGCACTCAATACGCATCCAGCCCAAAGACCGGTCTGAGGTCCACCAGTGCTTTGCTTCTTGTAAAATTGTGGCCTTGTGGTATCCGGCAATGTTGGGGACACCCATACCTCCCTGAGAGTTGGGAAGATACATTATATTTCTTGTGACTCTAGATCTTTTGTTTGCCCAAATATATCTGTTAATTACTTTCTGGATCTGGTTGAGTAATCTTGGTGGGATAACAATGGGAAGATTTCTGAAGAGGTAAAGAATTTTTGCGAGTAGCAGCATCTTGAAAGCATGAATACATGGTATCCAAGATAAGGCTGAGAGTGAGTGTTTGGAGGCCTCTTTATTTAAGGCATTTAAAAGATTATCTGCATTACAAGAAACCAAACAGTGTGTCGGGGTCAGTGTGATCCCTAAATAAGGGATGTTCTCTTCCACCCATTTAAAGGGAAATTTAAGTTTTAGCTTCTCAGAAAGTACTATAGGGACCGAAATGGCAAACACAAGGGATTTCCCTGCATTCAGTTTATAATATGAGAGTCTTGAGAATAGGGACAGAGTCGACATGACCGCCGTGAGCGATTCTTCTATATTGGTGCAAGCTATAATAATATCATCTGCATACCTCCCTGAGTGGGTGTCAGGTTCTATTTGAAAAGCAGTTATGTCAAGGTGGGTCCTACTTGCCTCCGCCTAAGGCTCAATCACCAAGGAGAAAATTCTAGGCGACAGGGAGCAACCCTGGCGGGTCCCGTTAGTTATCCTAAAAGTAGAGTTGATGAAGCCCGAAGAAAGCCCTTTAGCTTTAGGAGAAGAGTACAGAGCCAAAATGGCTGAAAGGCTAGGGCCCAAGAACCCAAACCTCTCCAGTACAGAACGTAGGTATCCTCATTGTACCTGTCAAAAGCTATCTCAGCATCTAGGGACAGGAGTACACCGGGGATCCCTGATTTGTCTGAGACTCCAATGAGGTTCACAAATCTCATCATTCCGTCCTTGGTCTGCCTCCCAGCCACAAAGCCCACCTGGTCTGCATTAACCAGAGACAGGGTGATCTGCTGAAGTCTGGCTACCAATAGTTTGGAAAAAATTTTTACATCACAAATATGGAGAGAAATGGGGAGGTAACTCCCAGGCTCATCTCTTGGTTTACCAGTTTTAGGTATGGTGATGTGGTGCCCTGCTAACCACAGGTACCCACAGACTCACCCGCAGCATGAATGGGTTTCCACAGTGGGTACACCGTTATTCGCAACAACTTCTACCCCAGCACAGTAGGGGGAGATCAACCTGCTGCCTTAGGCAGGATCCCCCATAAATACTGGTGCTGGTGGGGGAGTTAGTCAGAGTGTGGCAGACGCTACAAGAGCTGCATAGAAGTGCTGGTGTTCGGTGCTGCGTTAGGCCAAAGCCAGTCACCCTGACCAGTCTCTGGTAGCCCTGCAAGGCCCAAGAGTGGGGTGAAGAGGCAAGGAGAAGAGGCAGAACATTCTAGAACCGTGGAGCCAGCATTAGGTTCACCCCTGAGCAACCACCGGACACCGGAATCCGCGTCCACTGGAGTGCATCAGGCCCAGTGGAGAACCCCGGAACACCATTGAGACTTCAGTCTCCCGGACTTCTGCGCAGTCAATTACCAGGGAGCCAGGCACCGCGGGGAGAGAATCAGTGGTAGTCAGCAGAAGGTATCCCGATGACAGCACAGGAGGAGAACGAGAGAGCAGAGGAGGCCAGCCAAGTTTTAGACAGGTGGGGGCTTCACACACACACACACAAGGAAAGTAAAGAGAAGACCTTATACCCACTCGCTGTGGAGACCCAGAAGTGCATCCTGAAGACCCGGTGGTACTCTGGACGATTTACCTACTTTAACACCAGTGAAAAGGTAAAGAGCAACCAGCAGTGTGTGTCAGTTCCTTCCCCGCGCCCCTGCCATCCTCAGAAACTGTCCCTTCATCCAACGATCCGGCCAGGTCCCTGCTCTTCCATCCATCCATTACCAGCCTCCCTACCATCACCAATGCATCCCTGCCCCGGGGGGTTAGCTCCACCTGCAGGGAGCTGTACCATTAAGGCCGCTATACCACCTCCCTTTGGAGGACAGAAGCGGTGCTGGTGCCTAATCACCAGAAGCTGCGGGTGGCGTCACGAGAACTGGAACACAAACTTTATTCCCATTTCCAACTCCCCTTTCTAAAAGTAGACACCAGGACCACGGGTCTGGGCAGGCCACCGTTGACAACCCAACAGCAGAAGAGGGCCCAGTCACCCGAGTCTCATACCCTGGGTGAGTCAGATACTTTTTCTGGCGTTCACAAACAGGATCACATGCCCGATGCTACCGGGTACTGTGTGCATTTTTTAACCGTGATTTGTGACTGTTAAAATTAAGCAGCCATTACTGCGCGCTGAGTGGGAAAGAAAGGGGGCGTGACGGCTTGCAGAGCGCAAGAACGAAACACGCCCACCGTCCTGCCGGAAACTCATTAAGCGCACCGGCCTAATCGGGAATCTCCCGAACTTTTTAACTGTTTCACGACTGGCTGTGATTCACTAGGGGTGACCCCGAAAATGTCCGCCTCGTCCAGTGACAATGAAAACAACTTCACAGACCCCATGAATCACCACCAAACGACCATGGCTGCAACCAGTAGTGCCACTGACCCACCAGGTTCAGTGGCCCCGATCATGCCGATGTCCCTACCGTACGTTCCGGGTGCTAAGTGTTACCTCGGTATGACAGCCGCCCCGATACCGTGTCTGGCTTCAAAATAAAAATCTTCACTGGATATGTATGCAATTGCTGGCAGGTAGCGCGCTGCTGTCGTACTGGGACAGGTGACTGGTGCAGCAGAGAGAGAAGCTGAATCATGGTCCGCCGCTGACCGGGGGTCAGTAGCTGTATTTTTGGACAAATTAAAACTTGCTTTTGAGGACTGTAATGAGGCTGATATAAGAATGCGGCTTTTATCATTGCTATCAAAAGCCTGAGGATGACATCAGGACCTACGCCTGGCATCTGCCGGAGGCGCTACGGGCTCTAAAAGCTAGTCAACCCTGCTAGTGTCCCTGATGAAAATAAACTTTTGATTGAGCAATTTATCCGGGGGCTCTTATCACCAGAGGACAACAAAACCCTGCGCTGGTGGTCCCTGAACAACCCGGACGCTGACTTTAACACTTTAAAGAACAAGGCCATAAAGGGGTTACAGCCCGTGGAGACCCACAACACCAGTACCCGTGCTTGCAGTTGAAAACAGTGTGCAGTCCGCGACCCCTGGCAAGTGCACCAGCTAAGTAAACACCTAGCCACTGTAATGGAAGCCCTACAGCTGCAGATGCAGCAGGGACCAAAACCAAAGCCGCTGCCCAAACCTCAGCCTCTAATCCAGCTTGCCGACAGCCCGGAGGACGTCCTGTAGATGAGAGTGAGGAAGACCACGTCACCTAGAGGGAGGACTACCGACCATTACAGCTCCACCGGGAACCCACCTGCCGACGCTGCAACAAGACCAGCCACATCGCGAGGTCCTTTAAGCGAGCAGACCCTGGGGGTCGGGGCCGAACCCCAGGAGTAACTCAACAGGGCCCAGTCGGCTGGTATGATATTTACATCGGGCAGCGACCATTCCTGTCTACCACACTAGATAGCATTTCAACACTTGCTTTGCTGGATGCTGTGCCCCAGGGCAAGGGGTACTCGGATATCAGGCGGCAGTGAGGGAGTTAACTTTGTCACGGGGAATGGCGGCTGCGCCTGATCCCATATCCAGGGGAGCGGTGCTCTTGAAAAGGGGTATTTACAGGGATTATATACAAGTTAGTTGTGACGCCACCTGCAGTATCTGGTGAGGGATCACCAGCACCACTACAGTCCTCCGGAGGTCAGTGGGATTGCAGCAGTGATGGTATAGTCCTCCGCAGGCAGGATTGGGACCTCCGAGGCAGCGTAGTGATGGTGAACAGGTTGTAGCAGAGCTGAGGTGGTGGAGTAGAGTAGGAATAGTCTGTAGAGGGGCACTGTGAGGGAGAGGAAAGGATGTACTCACACAGAAGAAGTCTCTTTACCTTTTTACTGGTGTTATTCAGGTAAATTATCTAGGGCACTGACGGGTGACCGGGCTGCACAGTGGGTTCCCACAGCAAGTGAATATAAGGCCTCCTTACTTTTTGAATTTTTCTGAAGCACAGTCTATTATATCCTGACTTGCCTCCACTCTCTTCCTTTATCTGTATCTCCTTCTCCTCCTGTGTGGTCTCCGGGACGACCTTCTCTGGACACTGCAGCGTCCTGCTGTTCCTGGCTCCCTCTTTTTGACTCTCTCAGGAGACCGGGTAGCTGAAGCTCCCTCGGTGCCAAGGGGTTTCCTGTGGGCATTTAGTTCTCCCACCGATGCGGATCCCCAATATCCGACTTCTCTGGAACGAACTCACGAACTGAGCTACCTGTTCCCCCCTTCTGTTCCTTCTCTAAGCTCCCTGCCTTCAGTCCCACTTAGGCTGGTGGGACGCTGAAAGGCTACTTTTGGTCGCTGGCTCGGCCCTACACGTGGCACCGACCACCACGACTTCCCTGCAGCTCTTCTAGCGTCTGCACACACTCTGACTAGCTTCTCCCTAAAAGCAGTATATATAGGGGATCTTGCCTAAGGGCAGTAAGTTGAGCTCCCCCTACATTGCCGGGGTGGAAGGTGTTGTTCGTAGTAAGTACCTGCTGTGGAAACCCAGCTGCGCATTAGGGAGATCTGTGGTTACCTGCGTTGGCAGAGCGCCACACCCCCCCAGGTAACATCAGTTCTCCTGGACTGAGAAAGTTTGTGATTAACAAAGAAATAACCATAACAATAATAACATACATACAAAGTCTGAAAAATGAAAAATTACAAAAAGACACTGAGAAGATATTGAAAAAAATAGAAAAATAGTAAATGGGTAAGTCCGTACGGTGCTAGTCCATCCACCGTAGGCTTTTAAAAGTTTGTGGCTACGTTAGTCCATTAACCGTAGTCCATTGAAATTTTAAAAGAGTTCAAACTTCAAAAAGGGAAAAGTTCAAAGGGCAAAGTTCAAAAGAGCCCTTACAGTAAGTCTCTGTACGCTCCGCGTAATAAAGGGGAAAAGTCTTTTCAAAATGTTCACAATTTCAACAACAAGCAGGGGTCCCTATGGGTGTCTCGGATTAGGAGACCTGGTACCTCTCCGCCCCAGGCACCTTCTATTCCTAACTTAATGTGCTTGGGACTGGGCCCAGTTCCTCCAACCTTCTGTACACTACTATTTACATTTCTGTTTGTACAGCTTGCTTATTTACATTTTTCAAGTGTGTTTTACCTTATACCCACTCTCCATACCTAGACGAGGGTTGACCTTGTGTGCTTTCATGTGATCTCCGCACTACAGGTGTCACTGTCTCAGGTAAGGTGTCTAGTGTTGAGCTTGGTGAAGGTGATTCAGGTAAGCTTCTGCCTTGCCTTAGGCTCACTACTGGGCTAGCAGGTGTACCGATTGCATCATCCTCGGATTCTCTAGCAACGGGTAATTCTTCCTGATTCCTAGGCATCTCTTCATAGGGTTGGTAGAAGTTTAATACTGGCACAATGATGGCTCCATCTTGTTGAGGCCAATCTTCAGGGAAATCTCCTAAGATGGTAGAGATGACTTTCTTCTTTGGTTCTGGGATTGGTTCTGGAGTTGAAATTGGATCTGGAACTGGTTCAATCTCTTGAATGGGCTGATTGCAAGTTTCCTGATCTTTTCAATTTTGAGGACACTTTTTAAGGTGATCTCTGGATACAGTTTGTCTGGTTTTTCCTCCATTTTTACTGATGATACAGATTTTGTTATTGTCATGACTAGAGTATAATAAGACAAACGGTTCGCTTTTCCATTTATCCTCTAACTTATGACGAGTTCTTTTTCTTTTTAGGACCATACTTCCAGGTGGTACTGGTTATGGTGGAGCATGCTTGTTGTAATCCCTTTCTTGTTTTGCACAGGACTTCTCCAGGTTATTCTCGACACTTTGTTGAACTCTCTGGTACTGTTCTTGTTGATGTATTTTCCAGTTTGAAATGGTCTGATCTGCTTCAGGATCTACTACACCGAGTTCTAAGTCTACGGGTAATTTTCCTGTACGAGCTCTCATCAGATATGCTGATGTACAATTGGTGGAACTTACTGGAATGTGGTTGTACATGTCGATTAAATCAGAGAGTTTTTCTGGCCACTGATTTCTTTCTTCCAACGGGAGGATTTTCAGCATGTCAATGATGATGTTATTCATTTTTTCACAGAGTCCATTAGTTTGAGGATGATACGGGATCGTTCTGATCTATTTGCACCCATACATCTGGCAAAACTCTTTAAAGATCTCTGCTTTGAATGCTGGTCCTTGATCGGTTAGAATTGGTTAGAATATGTTTTGGATATCCTAACGGTCTGCAGAAGAAAGGTTTTAGCAGCAGTTGCAGCTGTCAAGTCTTTTACAGGGGCAACCATTAAAAATCTTGAATAACGATCCACCATTGTCAAGGCGTATGTATAGCCAGATCTACTTGGAGTCAGTTTTACATGGTCCAAGGCGACTAATTCCAGGGGCTGCTTGGTTACAATTGGATTGAGTGAAGCTTTCTGGCTCTGTACATCTTTTCTTCTCAAGGTACAGGCTTGGCAATTTGTGCACCATTTTTCTATGGATGACTGCATACCGGGACAGAAAAATTTGTCTTTCAGTAGTACTTTGAGCTTCTTCCATCTGAAATGACCAGTTTTGTTGTGGTAAGCATTTAAGACCACGGGGACATCTGATTTCAGCACGATGATCTGCCACGCCATTTCATGGGTTCTTGGATTTATGTACCGCCGCCACAATTTATCTTGGTACTGAAACAGTTTACCTCGTTCATTCCACAGATGTTTGGCATCAGATGAAGGGTTTACAGGCAGCTTCTCTGACTCTTGTGCTATCAGTTGCTTAATTAGACCGACAGCCGGGTCTTGGTCCTGCGCCTTTCCCCAGTCGAAGTGAGGTAACAGGTTCATTGCTTCTGTAGAGAAGTTTTGACAAGTCTGCTGGCTTTGGGTTACACTTACATGATGGAAGGCAGGTAACGCCACTTCTTCCAGCTCGTCTTTATCCACTCCCGCTTTGGATAAGTAAGGCATCTTGGATAGAGCATCCACATTTCCGTTCTGGTGCCCAGCCCGGTACTTGATGGTGAATTGGTAGTTGGAGAGTCTGGCCATCCATCTCTGCTCCATGGCTCCCAACTTCGCAGTTTCCGGGTGGGTGAGCAGATTGTTATCCGTGTATGCGTTGAACTTGCTAGAGGCTAGATAGTCTTTAAACCTCTTGGTGATAGCCCAGACCAAGGCCAGGAATTCCAGCTTGATGGAACTGTAATTTTCTGGGTTCCTCTCTGTGGGTCGTAGCTTTCGGCTGGCGTAGGCAATTACCTTCTCCTTGCCATCTTGCTTTTGGGAAAGGACAGCTCCGAGTCCCACATTCCTGGTGTCTGTATACAGCAGGAATGGCAGACTGTAGTCTGGGTAAGCTAGGATTTCTTCTCCTGTCAGGGCTTCTTTTATCGTCTGGAACGATTCCTCTTGTTTCTGACCCCATCTCCACGGAGAATCCTTGGACTTGCCCTTCATGGGTTGGCCTACTAGGAGGTCTTGCAAGGGAGCAGCCTTCTTGGTGTAATCCTTGATGAACCTTCGGTAGTAGCCCACCAAACTCAGGAATTGACGTACCTCCTTGATGGTTTTGGGTTCTGGCCATTGTTTGATTGCTGTCACCTTGTCTGGATCAGGGGCCACGGCTTCAGCACTGACTATGTGTCCCAGATACTGCACTCTTGGCTTCAACAGGTGGCATTTTGATGGTTTTAGCTTCATCCCGTATTTGGCCAGAGCTTCGAACACCTCTCTTAGATGGGCGACATGTTCCTCGTAGGTCTTGGAGTACACGATCACATCATCCAGGTAGAGCAGTACCGTCTCAAAGTTCTTATGCCCCAGGCAACTCTCCATCAACCTCTGGAAGGTTCCAGGTGCATTGCATAGTCCAAAGGGCATGCTGTTGAACTCACATAGGCCCATAGGTGTTACGAATGCCATCTTCTCTCAGTCTTCTTCGGCTACGGACACCTGCCAATACCCACTAGTGAGATCTAAGGTGGAAAAGTAGTTGGCAGACTTCAACGCAGCTAAAGATTCTTCTATACGTGGTAACGGGTAAGAATCTTTGTGTGTTATGCAGTTTATTTGCCTATAGTCTACTCACATCCTCATACTGCCATCCTTTTTCCTGACTAGGACTAATGGAGCTGCCCAGGGACTACAGCTATCTCGTATAACCCCTGCGTCTTTTATGTCCTATAACATTTCTTTAGCTTTTTGGTAACGTGCAGGAGGAATAGGCCTATACCGCTCCTTGATTGGTGGATATGTACCTGTGGGGATATGGTGTTGTACCCTTTTTATCTTACCAAAATCAAGTGAATGCTTACTAAAGACTTGTTCAAATTCTTGGACTACCCGATGCACACGAAACAAAGATAAAATATCCTCCATGCAATTGCTAACAACAGTACAACATAAGGATCATTTGCATTACTGGCTTCTGCTACTACAAGGACCCCTTGGTTCTGTAATTCCACCCTCCCCACCTTTATGGGCACTTCTCTAACCCCCATCACAGTGAGCGGTTCACTGTTTGATGCATTAAGAATAAGGTCTATCTCACGCTGTTTCAATACTGCATCAGCCCAATACTTTTTATAAAGGATATAGGGGATGGTGGTCACCTGTGACCCAGTGTCCAGTAGAGCAGGTGTCGGGATGCCATCCAGTACAATGGACAGAAACGGCCTCTGTCCGATGAAGGTCTTGCACCAGTTGGCAGGGCCCTGTTGATCTAGTCCTGAGGTTTGGCTCCGGCCCTCAGGGACTGCCCGTTTAAAGGACAGCGCCTGGCAAGGTGATCGGAGTGGTTACAGTTGCAGCAGATGGGATCCCCAGTGGAGCTGTAGCGGTCGGTGGTTCTTCCTCTGTAGGCTGTAGCTTGCTTCCCTCGCATCCAGGGGACGTCGTCCGGGCTGTCGGCAAGTTGAATCAGCGGCTGAGGCTTGGCTTGGGGTCTTGGTGCTGGCTGCTGGTTTTTCTGTAACTGCATAGCGTCCATTAACTTGGAGATGTTTTTATTCATCTCGCGCATCTCAGCACGTATTTCAGCCCGCAGGGAATCATATTTGTCAGGCTGAGCAGATTGTTCATTGTGCATGGCTGCAGTCACGGATACTGGTTTTGGAGTAGCCTGCACCTCACCGTCACACCACCGTTTAATTGCAGTTTCATGGGTCTCTACCGGCTTTAACCCTTTGATGGCAATTTCTTTCAAGGTGTTAAAATGAGCATCAGGATTGCTTAATGACCACCAGCATACATTTTTACTGTCCTCAGGGGATAGCAGGCCCTGCGTGAACTGTTCAATGAGGAGCTTGTTCTCATCTCATGCACTGGCAGGGCTGACATGTATAAAGGCGTGCAGTGCTCTTTCCAGGCACCAGGCATAAGCTCTGATGTCATCTCCCGTCCTCTGGTAGCAGTGATGGAAGAACATGCGTCTATCAGCCTCATTGCACTCCTCAAAGGTAGCTCTCAGTTTATCCAATATAGCAGCAGACCAGGACACACTTTCTTTCTCTGCTACACCAGTTAACTGTCCGAGTACCACCGTAGCGCGTTGTTGGCCATGTCATAGCATACATGTCCAGGATGCCTTCGATCTTTTGCCTGAACTCATCCAGCGTATCAGGGTGGCCATCATACTGGGGCAACCACTTGGACCCTGGGATGTATGGAAATGACATGGGCATTATCGAGGCGACTGTACCCGAGCGCTGGAGGTGCTGGAAGTGCTACCTGAGGCAGCCATTGAGGGTCCGGTGTAATTCTGGAGGTCAGTGTATGCAGCCTCGTCGTTGCTGGAGGAGGCTGACATGTTGGAGGCCCCCCTAGTGAATTACAGCCAGCTGTTGAAGGGTTAAACAGTTCGAGATTTTCGGATCGCAGCGCTCGGGAATGCTAGGCTGAGCAGACTGGCACACCCCTTTCTTACCGCTCTTCGGCGCAGTAATGGTGGCGGAATTTAAACTGTCACACGTTACAGTCAATAACACGGCACACAGTACCCGGTAATACCGGGCACGGGATCCTGTTCATGACACCAGAAAGAGGCGTGTTGGCCCCAGGGCAAGGGGTATTCGGGCATCAGGCGGCAGTGAGGGAGTCAACTTTGTCACTGGAAATGGCGGCCACGCCTGATCCCGTATCCTGGGGAGCGGTGCTCTTGAAAGGGGTTTTTACAGGGATTATACAGTTGTGGCCAAAAGTATTGACACCCCTGCAATTCTGTCAGATAATGCTCAGTTTCTTCCTGAAAATGATTGCAATCACAAATTCTTTGGTATTATTATCTTCATTTAATTTGTCTTCAATGAAAGAACACAAAAGAGAATGAAGCAAAAAGCAAAACATTGATCATTTCACACAAAACTCCAAAAATGGGCCAGACAAAAGTATTAGCACCCTCAGCCTAATACTTGGTTGCACAACCTTTAGCCAAAATAACTGCGATCAACCGCTTCCGGTAACCATCAGTGAGTTTCTTACAATGCTCTGCTGGAATTTTAGACCATTCTTCTTTGGCAAACTGCTCCAGGTTCCTGATATTTGAAGGGTGCCTTCTCCAAACTGCCGTTTTTAGATATCTCTACAGGTGTTCTATGGGATTCCTTTCTGGACTCATTGCTGGCCGCCTTAGAAGTCTGCAGTGCTTTCTCTCAAACCATTTTCTAGTGCTTTTTGAAGTGTGTTTTGGGTCATTGTCCTGCTGGAAGACCCATGACCTCTGAGGGAGACCCAGCTTTCTCACACTGGGCCCTACATTATGCTGCAAAATTTGTTGGTAGTCTTCAGATATCATAATGCCATGCACACAGTCAAAAAGGCCCTGATGACGATGCTGGGAATAGCATTGAAAAGCGTAGGCAAATAAAGTAAGAAGGGGGGTCTTTTATCCTAGACTCTTTGAGTGTTCATTTCAAGCAGCGCGGACTGTGATACACCATCCCTGGATCCAGATATTTCTACACGTGTTACGTGGAGGTGGAAGTCTTGCAGCAGCTTTTTGTACTACATGCGATTTAAACTAGTTGTGGGTGCACACAACTAGAAAAGGTGAGTGCACCATCATTGTGACCTGTGTGAAAACTTTTGCCATATTGATAGGGCACTATTGTGCCTCGTGTTTGTCTCCTTTATCTTTATTATATGCACACGGTCAAGCAGTCCAGTGCCAGAGGCAGCAATGCAACCCCAAAACATCAGGGAACCTCCGCCATGTTTGACTGTAGGGACTGTGTTCTTTTCTTTGAATGCCTCTTTTTTTCTCCTGTAAACTCTATGTTGGTGCCTTTTCCCAAAAAGCTCTACTTTTGTCTAATCTTACCAGAGAACATTCTTCCAAAACGTTTTAGGCTTTCTCAGGTAAGTTTTGGCAAACTCCAGCCCGGCCTTTTTATGTCTTGGGGTAAGAATTGGGGTCTTCCTGGGTATCCTACCATACAGTCCCTTTTCATTCAGATGCCAGCAGATAGTACGGGTTGACACTGTCGTACCCTCGGACTGCAGGGCAGCTTGAACTTGTTTGGATGTTAGTCGAGGTTCTTTATCCATCATCCACACAATCTTGTGTTGAAATCTCTCATCAATTTTTCTTTCCCGTCCACATCTAGGGAGGTTAGCCGCAGTGCCATGGGTTTTAAACTTCTTGATGACATTGCACACGGTAGGCACAGGAACATTCAGGTCTTTGGAGATGGACTTGTAGCCTTGAGATTGCTCATGCTTCCTCATAATTTGGTTTCTCAAGTCCTCAGACAGTTCTTTGGTCTTCTTTCTTTTCTCCATGCTCAATGTGGTACACACAAGGACACAGGACAGAGGTTGAGTCAACTTTAATCCATGTCAACTGACTGCAAGTGTGGTTTAGTTATTGCCAAAACCTGTTAGGTGCCACAGGTAAGTTACAGGTGCTGTTAATTACACAAATTAAAGAAGCATCACATGATTTTTCTAACAGTGGCAATACTTTTGTCCACCCCCTTTTTTATGATTGGTTTGGAATTGGATCCAATTTGGCTTTAGGACAATTCTTTTTGTGTTTTTTCATTGAAGACAAATTAAATGAAGATAATGATACCAAAGAATTTGTGATTGCTATCATTTTCAGGAATAAACTGAGTATTATATGACAGTATTGCAGGAGTGTCAATACTTTTGGCCACAACTGTATACAAGTTAGTCGTGACACCACCTGCAGTATCTGGTGAGGGATCACCAGCGCCGTTACAGTCCTCCGGAGGTCAGTGGGATTGCGGCAGTGATGGTATAGTCCTCCGCAGGCAAGACTGGGTCCTCCGGGGCAGCGTAGTGAGGGTGAACAGGTTGTAGCAGAGCTGAGGTTGTGGAGTAGAGTAAGAATAGTCTGTAGAGGGGCACTGTGAGGGAGAGGAAAGGATGCACTCAAACAGAAGAAGTCTCTTTACCTTTTTACTGGTGTTATTCAGGTAAATTATCCAGGGCCCTGACGGGTGACCGGGCTGCACAGTGGGTTCCCACAGCAAGTGGATATAAGGCCTCCTTACTTTGTGAATTTTGCTGAAGCACAGTCTATTATATCCTGACTTGCCTCCACTCTCTTCCTTTATCTGTATCTCCTTCTCCTCCTGTGCGGTCTCCGGGATGACCTTCTCTGGACACTGCAGCGTCCTGCTGTTCCTGGCTCCCTCTTTTTGACTCTCTCAGGAGACCGGGTAGCTGAAGCTCCCTCGGTGCCAAGGAGTTTCCTGTGGGCATTTAGTTCTCCCACCGATGCGGATCCCCAATATCCGACTTCTCTGGAACGAACTCACGAACTGAGCTACCTGTTCCCTGCTTCTGTTCCTTCTCTAAGCTCCCTGCCTTCAGTTCCACTTAGGCTGGTAGGACGCTGAAAGGCTGCTCTGGCTCGGGCCTACACGCGGCACCGACCACCAGGACTTCCCTGCAGCTCTTCTAACGTCTGCACACACACTCTGACTAGCTCCTCCCCAGCAGCAGTATATATAGGGGATCTTGCCTAAGGGCAGCAAGTTGAGCTCCCCTACTGTGCCAGGGTGGAAGGGGTTATTCGTAGTAAGTACCTGCTGTGGAAACCCAGCTGCGCATTAGAGAGATCTGTAGTTACCTGCGTTGGCAGGGCGTCACATGGACACTGGGTCACAAGTAACCACAATACCTGATATCCTTTACAAACAATTTTGGTCTTGTAATAAACTTAAGCCACCTGATATTAACCCTACCATCTATGCTTCTAACGGTGAACCACTTACTATATTGGGGGTTAGAGAAGTTCCCATAAAAGTGGGGAGGACAGAATAACAAGATCAAGGGATAATTGTAGTAGAAGAAAATCCTAATAACCGTGATCCTTATATTATCCTTGGTACAAATGTTGTTAGGAATTGCATGGCGGAAGTGTTGTTTTTGCTTCAACAAATTGCGGACACTGCCAAACCTGGGCAGAAGAAGGTTCTTCAGAGAGAGATAAGAGCCCTCCTGCACCAGCAACAGGTAAAACATACAGGTGGTGAAATTGGTACAGCACGGGTAACAGACCCTCTTCCTATTGTAATACCTCCAAGGAGTGAAATGATGATTTTGTGTCGAGCAGCTATAGGTCTGAGAGGGTAGGACTATCAGGCATTAGTGGAGCCCATCAGCTCAGAGCACAAACCTACACTCTTGACAGCCAGGGAGGTTGTTGATGTACACAAGGGAAGAGTACCAGTTCGCATCCTAAATTGTGGCAGTGAGGAGGTCAAACTACCCAGGTATAGCACTGTTGCTAAGTTGTACACTGTAAGTAACAACGAAATACAAGCAGTGGGACCCTTACCTCTACCCAAAGAGACAGAGGGCATCAATGCTGAGGGGCAGCTGGAGAACTGGTGCCAGCAACTCCATGTAGGAACTGACTCCACTCCCGTGCATCAAAAGCAAGGTGTCTACTGGGTAGTCCAAGAATTTGAACAAGTATTCAGTAAGCATCCACTTAACTTTGGTAGGATCAAAGGGGTACAACATCACATCCCTACAGGAACACATCCACCAATCAAAGAGTGATACAGGTCTATTCCACCTGCCCCTATCAGCAAGCCAAAGAGATGTTACAGGACATGAAGGACGCAGGGGTTATCAGAGATAATTGTAGTCCCTGGGCCGCTCCCTTAGTCCTAGTCAAGAAGAAAGATGGCAGTATGAGGATGTGTGTAGATTACAGGCAAATAAATGGCATAACACACAAAGATGCTTACCCATTACCTCGCATTGAGGAATGACTTGCTGCATTGAAGTCTGCCAATTACTTTTCAACCCTAGATCTCACTTGCGGGTACTGGCAGGTCTCTGTTCCAGAAGAAGACTGTGAGAAGACTGCATATACCACGCCCATGGGCCTATGTGAATTCAACAGCATGCCCTTTGGACTATGTCATGCACCTGGAATGTTTTAAAGGCTGATCGAGTGTTGCCTGGAGCAGCAGAACTTCGAGATGGTACTGATTTACCTGGATGATGTCATTGTGTATTCTAAGTCTTATGAAGAGCACCTGACCCATCTAGCAGACCTATTTGAAGCATTGTCCAAATACGGGATGAAGCTGATACCATCCAAATGCCACCTGTTAAAACCGAAGGTAAAGTACCTGGGACACATATTCAGTTCCGAAGGGGTGGCCCCAGATCCAGACAAGCTCACTGTCATCAAGGAATGTCCTAAACCAAAAACCCTCAAGGAAGTACGTAAATTCCTGGGATTGGTGGGATACTACCAGAGATTCATAAAGGAGTACACGAGGAAGGCTGCTACACTGCAGAACCTTTCTAGTAGGCCAACCCCAGAAAGTCAAGTCCAGAGATCCACCCTTGGAGTGGGTCAAGGAACAAGAAGAGTCATTCCAACAGATGAAAAAGGCCCTCACAGGAGAAGGGATCTTGGCTTACACCGACTACAACCTACCATTCCTACTGTACACCGATGCCAGTAACGTGGGGTTAGGAGCATTACTTTCCCGGAAGCAGGAAGGCAAAGAGAGAGTGATTGCCTATGCTAGCCGGAAGCTTCGCTCCACCGAAAGGAACCCTGACAACTACAGCTCGTTCAAGTTGGAGTTCCTGGACTTGGTCTGGGTCATCACAGAAAGATTTAAACATTACCTGGCATCAAGCAAGTTTACTGCCTTCGCAGAAAACAACCCCTTGACCCACCTGGAAACTGTAAAAATGGAAGCCATGGAACAGAGATGGATGGCAAGATTGTCCAACTACCAGTTTACCATCAAGTACTGGGCTGGGCATAACAACAGCAACACAGATGCCTTATCAAGGATGCCTCATCTAACAGAAATGGGAGAGGATGAGGATGAGCTGGAAGACATAGAGCTATCTGGCTTCCATCAGTTAAGAGCATCCATTGTCAACAAGTCTGCACAGAACCTCCTGAGAGAGTAGTGAACCCATTACCACACCGGCTGGAAGGAAGCTCAAGACAGTGACCCGGCTATCAGCTTAATCAAAGAACTGATGACTCAGGAGTCAGCAAAGTCACCTTTAAATACTTTGCAAGAAGCCAAACACCTGTGGAGCGAAAGAAGTAAACTGTTCATGTATCAGGAGAAACTCTGCAGAAGGTACATCAATCCCAGAATCCACGAGATGGTCTGGCAAATCATTCTACCCCGGACAGAAGTTCAAATTATACTGAATGCGTATCACAACCAAACTGGACACTTTGGGTGGAAGAATTTGGAAATGCTGCTCAAGGACAGATTCTACTGGGTTGGCATGCGAGGATCCATAGAAAGATGGTGTAAGAACTGTGGACCGTGTAGACTACGCAGAAAGGACCAGCAGAGTCAAAGAGCACCACTCCAACCTATCGTAACAATGCAACCACTCCAAATCGTAGCGTTGGACCATGTGAAGTTAGCTCCAAGTAGAACCGGCTACACCTATGCCTTGACAATTGTAGAACATTACTCCAGATTCCTGATGGTCATACCCATAAAAGACTTGACAGCCGCAACAGCCGCAAGACCTTCCAGAATGTCTTCTGTAGACTACTTGGCTATCCAGAACAAGTTTTAACGGATAGAGGCTCAGCATTCAAAGCAGAGATCTTTCAAGAATTTTGTTTTCTTTATGGTTGTAAGAAGATAAGAACTATGCCATGTCATCCCCAATCTAATGGGTTATGCGAAAAGATGAATAACATTGTGATTGAAATGCTCAAGATACTACCTCTTGAAGAAAGAAACCAACTGCCAGAAAAACTGCCTGATCTGGTAGACATTATCTCAAAAGTCCACCAACTGTAAATGCCTCACCTTACACAACACCACTTCAAAATCACCCAGAACTCCCTATCAAGGGCTCTCAGATGAATAATGAGTACAATTTCTATTTTTAAGTGATCACTTTATTAGTCATTAATTATAATATTCCATAAAAAACATTAAAATAATTTTTACATAGAAGTTCCTGATAACATAATTGATTTATATCTGGGTCCAGGACTGGGACCACTAACATCAATAGTTCTACAATACAAATTACACGGTAACCAGTGATATCAGGTATATAGGGGAATATTTTAACACCTCAGGCAGCGATGCACTCAAATATATATCTTGACACTGTTTTTTACAAGTCCAGAGTGCCTGTGCACTGGCCCTATCCTCAATACCAGCCACAATTATGTGTGTACTCTGTGCACTACCAGTGCCCCTTTTAATCAGTGTTATACCGTGCACTGCTGCTCCTGTGCCTTCCCCTCTAGTGTCTCATACCTGATTAAGTGGGTTGTGATCGCAGTCCTGGCTCCCCCACCGCCTACGGCCGTTTCGTCTCCTTCCTCAGGGCGTAACCTTGCTATCAACTCGCTATTTTTTATATACCCCGTGATAATCGCTAACTCTTTGCAGCCGCCATCCAATCGGCGCATCACTTCCGGCTCGCACGCCACGTGTTAAGCCAGAGCTCGCACATCCTGCCCGTGAACCGCAAGCAGGCGTTTCTGCGTGCCAGCGGGTCACGTGACAGGTGACGAGTCTGGGTGTGTGTCGGGCCTGTCATGCGCACTCGCAGCGGCTGTGTATTTTACTATTTAGGGCTGGGAACTGGATTAACTCGTTCACTTCTCCTCCTGTAGTTACGGATTCATATTATTATCTACAGCTAATGGAATAATATTGTGTAGTTTCACTATTGTTCATATAAAATGAGTGATGCAAATACTCTCTCCACCTTTCCACTATACTTTTGTTCACAACTCCTCACCTAATTTTAGTGGTTACAAAAGCCTCCCCATAACCTGGTATCACCATACATAGTATGTGACCATAAACAATTTAATTACCATTACATGATCGCTAAAATGTTTAATATTAAAGTGACAGTGCATATATATATATGTGATCTTGAAAAACCTTCTAATATATTATATATAATAATACATCATATTTAGTAAATATTTAAATAATTATTTAAAGTGACAGTGCATGCCTGAGCATAAAGATACAAAATATACAATATAACTTACAATATATATATATATAGTTATACGTTTAAACATAATTAGATGACTCATATTAGTGAATAAATAATATAATTATTTCAATAATGATTTTAAAATACCATTATCTTTATATATAGAAACAGTGCATTGATAAAGTGACAGTGCATAGGCAATTTATTATAAAAGGCTGTTGCAACCTACAAGCATGGTTATAAACTGACCCACAGTACAATATTTAATGGAAATTCTGTTGCATCTCCCATTTTAACCCACAATAACTCCCTTTTAGCTGATTATTACCCATCTACCCATACACCCCCTATATCTACCTCATGTTAATTGGGTGTGGGTTATTACAGGGTTTCTAATTCTCTCCTATCCATTTAATTATATAGCATTATTTATTTTCCCTCCCCCCTAAATACTTTATTTATATATCCCTTAATTCTCATATCACATACACATATACTTTATTCTTCTTCTTGGGGGATTCATTTTCCAACTGTTGTTAATATCCACCTGTTCCCGATTCTTCCAGGGTATAAATATAAAAATATAAAAATGATATGAGAATTAAGGGATATATAAATAAAGTATTTAGGGGGGAGGGAAAATAAATAATGCTATATAATTAAATGGATAGGAGAGAATTAGAAACCCTGTAATAACCCACACCCAATTAACATGAGGTAGATATAGGGGGTGTATGGGTAGATGGGTAATAATCAGCTAAAAGGGAGTTATTGTGGGTTAAAATGGGAGATGCAACAGAATTTCCATTAAATATGTACTGTGGGTCAGTTTATAACCATGCTTGTAGGTTGCAACAGCCTTTTATAATAAATTGCCTATGCACTGTCACTTTATCAATGCACTGTTTCTATATATAAAGATAATGGTATTTTAAAATCATTATTGAAATAATTATATTATTTATTCACTAATATGAGCCATCTAATTATGTTTAAACGTATAACTATATATATATATATATATTGTAAGTTATATTGTATATTTTGTATCTTTATGCTCAGGCATGCACTGTCACTTTAAATAATTATTTAAATATTTACTAAATATGATGTATTATTATATATAATATATTAGAAGGTTTTTCAAGATCACATATATATATATGCACTGTCACTTTAATATTAAACATTTTAGCGATCATGTAATGGTAATTAAATTGTTTATGGTCACATACTATGTATGGTGATACCAGGTTATGGGGAGGCTTTTGTAACCACTAAAATTAGGTGAGGAGTTGTGAACAAAAGTATAGTGGAAAGGTGGAGAGAGTATTTGCATCACTCATTTTATATGAACAATAGTGAAACTACACAATATTATTCCATTAGCTGTAGATAATAATATGAGTCCGTAACTACAGGAGGAGAAGTGAACGAGTTAATCCAGTTCCCAGCCCTAAATAGTAAAATACACAGCCGCTGCGAGTGCGCATGACAGGCCCGACACGCACCCAGACTCGTCACCTGTCACGTGACCCACTGGCACGCAGAAACGCCTGCTTGCGGTTCACGGGCAGGATGTGCGAGCTCTGGCTTAACACGTGGCGTGCGAGCCGGAAGTGATGCGCCGATTGGATGGCGGCTGCAAAGAGTTAGCGATTATCACGGGGTATATAAAAAATAGCGAGTTGATAGCAAGGTTACGCCCTGAGGAAGGAGACGAAACGGCCGTAGGCGGTGGGGGAGCCAGGACTGCGATCACAACCCACTTAATCAGGTATGAGACACTAGAGGGGAAGGCACAGGAGCAGCAGTGCACGGTATAACACTGATTAAAAGGGGCACTGGTAGTGCACAGAGTACACACATAATTGTGGCTGGTATTGAGGATAGGGCCAGTGCACAGGCACTCTGGACTTGTAAAAAACAGTGTCAAGATATATATTTGAGTGCATCGCTGCCTGAGGTGTTAAAATATTCCCCTATATACCTGATATCACTGGTTACCGTGTAATTTGTATTGTAGAACTATTGATGTTAGTGGTCCCAGTCCTGGACCCAGATATAAATCAATTATGTTATCAGGAACTTCTATGTAAAAATTATTTTAATGTTTTTTATGGAATATTATAATTAATGACTAATAAAGTGATCACTTAAAAATAGAAATTGTACTCATTATTCATCTGAGAGCCCTTGATAGGGAGTTCTGGGTGATTTTGAAGTGGTGTTGTGTAAGGTGAGGCATTTACAGTTGGTGGACTTTTGAGATAATAACTGATTCTGTTTTTACAAACAGATTGTCCAGATATTCTACAATGGATAACAAAGCAAGAGAGGCGTCCTGGCAGTCTAAAGCCAGTGACTTATTTAAAAGGGGTTCCTTATTAACATCAACAGAGACTCCTATGTCAGTAAATGAGGCACTGAGACGGTATAGGAACATACTACTAAAGAAAACCCGCGTGTGGTGGACTAAAACAGCCCTGGAAAAATACATTGAAAACAAAATAGTACCTAGAGGTTTAAGGATCCAACTCTTTCCCTCCTTTGACCTGGATGATGAGCTTCTTATAAGCCAGTGGAGAAGTGCAGCGGATATGTGCTCAGAGAGATTTGTAAATATAATCATAGATAAAAACAACTCATTGCTGTCTGTGATGAATGAGGAATTAACTCGACTGCACAAAGTGCTTCATGATGAATTAAGTGCAGAAAATTTCTCTAAGCACATGAAGGAAATAGATGACGATGTAGAAAAATGTGAGAGAGAGACTAGCGAGAGGAAGTACCAAAAATTCCAAAGAGATGTCAATGACTATGAGAATGAACGGGTCTATCGGTGGCAGAATAAAGGGAATGAGCAGATGAGTACCAGAGGGAGAAGAGCCTCCGGTGGATCATTGGCTTCTACTACGGGCAACATATCGGATGTGAGTGATAGGAGCTTCAATCAGCAAATGGAGCCCAGGACTAGACAAGCAGTAAAACGTAAAAATCAGGAACAACGTAGCTTCAATAATCGGGCAAAAGCTCAAAGAAACGATAGATATAAGGTAATCAACTTATCATCCCATGTGTTGTCCAATGTACAAATGAAACTGTTGGAAAAGGGTTTAACGTTTTCCCCATCTGCATCTTTAGACCCGTTTTTAGTCATCAAAGACATCCACCTGTTCTCGCGGAAATTAATTCTTAAGAAGCTACATCATACAAAGGATCCAAGCAAGCATTTCTCTGAAGAGGAGATTAAAATTATAAATGCATTGGAGACGATTGAGGAGGAGGGAGACGAGGAGGAAGAGACCTCAATAGTAAGTAAATTCCCGGATAACTTGATAACAACTAAAAAATCATTCCCAAGTTTTAATGTGTGCCCTGCGGTAGAAATCTTTACCAGGGTAGTATCAGAGGAGATAGAGACTCTTGCCAGGAGGCCCAACTATACCTCGAATATATCTCAGGAGGAAAGAAGGGCGCTCAAAGAAATGATGGACTGGCAGGATGTACTATTCAAGCCTGCTGATAAAGGGGGGAACTTGGTGGTATGGCCGAGTGACCTCTATGCAAAACAAGCCAAAAAAATCCTCAATGAGGTAGGCTGTTATAAAAAATTGGCGAACAATCCGTTAATGGAGTATCAGCAGGAATTGATGGAAATCCTGGACAGGGCACATCAGGAGGGGACTATACCAAAGAAGTTGGTGGATTTCGTAGACAAGTTGCAACCCAAAATGGCTACTATGTATCTTATACCTAAGATACATAAGAATCCAACAGACCCCCCAGGGAGACCCATTATATCGGGAATTGAGAGCCTGTGTGATGTCATTAGCAAGGTAATTGATCACTATCTAAAACCGCTTGTATTTACTTTACCATCATATATACAAGATACCACCGCGGCATTACACAGGCTCGATGGGTTACACCTGGCGGAGAATGAGATAATGGTCACTGCAGATGTGGAAGCACTTTATACCTCAATTGGACATGAAGATGGTATAAAATCAGCAAAATTCTATTTGGAGAATAGTAATATAGAAAGTGATACAGTAGAATTGCTTCTGGTACTATTGAGGTATGTGCTGACTCATAACTGCTTCTTGTTCTCCGGCCAGGTGTACCTCCAGGAAAGGGGGACAGCGATGGGGGCCAGTTGTGCCCCCTCGTATGCGAACCTTTTCCTGGGGGCATGGGAAAGAGAGATCTTTTCCGTGAACCCAATACCCGGCATCGAGAAGGCGCATAATTGGGTGCGCTTTATCGATGATGTATGGTTCGTATGGGAGGGGGAGGAGAGTGAATTGAGGGAGCTGATGGGGAGACTGAATGATAATAGTCTCAACATCAGGTTGTCCTTCAAATATGGAAGGGAAATTGAGTTCCTTGATATCCGGATTAAAACAGAGAAAAATGGGCACATAGTGACCGATATGTATAGGAAACCTACATCCACGAATTCTCTGCTGTATGTGTCATCTTCTCATCCAGGGTCAACTATACGAGGGATCCCCATCGGCCAATTTTTAAGGGCTAAGAGGATTTGTTCAACAAGTGACCTGTTTGAGATACAAGCAAAAGAATTAGAGCAGAGATTCGTGGATAGGGGGTATAGTAGGAGATGTATTAAACAAGGATATTGGAGAGCGAAAAATACATCTAGGAACGATCTCCTATACAAAAAGAGAGAGAAAGGGGAAGATCATAAAGGTCAGGAGGTGGTACGTTTTATCACGAATTATAACAAACAATGGGGAGAGATGCGGCAGATAATGACGAAACATTGGGGCATCTTAACCTCAGATCCTGTACTAAAAGACTGCCTTCCCGAAAATCCCAGTATAACAGCACGCAGATCAAAGAATCTGAAGGATCTGCTGGTTAAAAGTCACTGGGAACAAAAGAAGGAAATATCGGAAACATGGCTTCATTTAAAAGGATTCTTTCCCTGTAAAAACTGTAAGGGTTGCATGAATATGTACAAGTCGCGAGAATTCACCAACTTTGATGGTAGCAAGAAGTATAACATTAGGGACTACCTGACGTGCAGCTCAAAGGGAGTTGTATATCAGGGAGAATGCCCGTGTGGGAAATTTTATGTAGGGCTTACCACGCGAGAATTAAGAATTAGGGTTAGGGAACACATCCGTGATATAGAGAAGGCGAAGGAGGATGAGGATGTGGCAAAACTAAAGACCATCCCTAAGCACTTCAAACTATATCATGGATGTGACGCTTCCCTGTTAAAGATAAAAGCTATTGATATAGTTAGAATGGGAAGTAGAGGGGGCAATCTGGCCAAAAAGTTGGCTCAGACTGAGAGTAAATGGATATACCGTCTGGGTACATTGGCTCCACAAGGTTTAAATGTGAATAGAGGTTTTGGAGCCTTTCTATAAGTAGATATAGATAATGGAGGAGGAGTCTGTTGGAGCAGTTCATGTATAGTCTATAACCATATTGAGACCTTGCACGAAATGGTTTTTAAAATTGTTTTATTAATATATATATTTTTTCAAATTTTAGAGGATTTTAATTTATATTTATACCCTGGAAGAATCGGGAACAGGTGGATATTAACAACAGTTGGAAAATGAATCCCCCAAGAAGAAGAATAAAGTATATGTGTATGTGATATGAGAATTAAGGGATATATAAATAAAGTATTTAGGGGGGAGGGAAAATAAATAATGCTATATAATTAAATGGATAGGAGAGAATTAGAAACCCTGTAATAACCCACACCCAATTAACATGAGGTAGATATAGGGGGTATATGGGTAGATGGGTAATAATCAGCTAAAAGGGAGTTATTGTGGGTTAAAATGGGAGATGCAACAGAATTTCCATTAAATATTGTACTGTGGGTCAGTTTATAACCATGCTTGTAGGTTGCAACAGCCTTTTATAATAAATTGCCTATGCACTGTCACTTTATCAATGCACTGTTTCTATATATAAAGATAATGGTATTTTAAAATCATTATTGAAATAATTATATTATTTATTCACTAATATGAGTCATCTAATTATGTTTAAACGTATAACTATATATATATATATTGTAAGTTATATTGTATATTTTGTATCTTTATGCTCAGGCATGCACTGTCACTTTAAATAATTATTTAAATATTTACTAAATATGATGTATTATTATATATAATATATTAGAAGGTTTTTCAAGATCACATATATATATATGCACTGTCACTTTAATATTAAACATTTTAGCGATCATGTAATGGTAATTAAATTGTTTATGGTCACATACTATGTATGGTGATACCAGGTTATGGGGAGGCTTTTGTAACCACTAAAATTAGGTGAGGAGTTGTGAACAAAAGTATAGTGGAAAGGTGGAGAGAGTATTTGCATCACTCATTTTATATGAACAATAGTGAAACTACACAATATTATTCCATTAGCTGTAGATAATAATATGAGTCCGTAACTACAGGAGGAGAAGTGAACGAGTTAATCCAGTTCCCAGCCCTAAATAGTAAAATACACAGCCGCTGCGAGTGCGCATGACAGGCCCGACACGCACCCAGACTCGTCACCTGTCACGTGACCCGCTGGCACGCAGAAACGCCTGCTTGCGGTTCACGGGCAGGATGTGCGAGCTCTGGCTTAACACGTGGCGTGCGAGCCGGAAGTGATGCGCCGATTGGATGGCGGCTGCAAAGAGTTAGCGATTATCACGGGGTATATAAAAAATAGCGAGTTGATAGCAAGGTTACGCCCTGAGGAAGGAGACGAAACGGCCGTAGGCGGTGGGGGAGCCAGGACTGCGATCACAACCCACTTAATCAGGTATGAGACACTAGAGGGGAAGGCACAGGAGCAGCAGTGCACGGTATAACACTGATTAAAAGGGGCACTGGTAGTGCACAGAGTACACACATAATTGTGGCTGGTATTGAGGATAGGGCCAGTGCACAGGCACTCTGGACTTGTAAAAAACAGTGTCAAGATATATATTTGAGTGCATCGCTGCCTGAGGTGTTAAAATATTCCCCTATATACCTGATATCACTGGTTACCGTGTAATTTGTATTGTAGAACTATTGATGTTAGTGGTCCCAGTCCTGGACCCAGATATAAATCAATTATGTTATCAGGAACTTCTATGTAAAAATTATTTTAATGTTTTTTATGGAATATTATAATTAATGACTAATAAAGTGATCACTTAAAAATAGAAATTGTACTCATTATTCATCTGAGAGCCCTTGATAGGGAGTTCTGGGTGATTTTGAAGTGCTGATCTGGTAGACATGTATAACCATATTCCAGTGAGTTCTACAAACTGTACACCCGCCTATCTAATGAGAGCCCGTACAGGAAGACTACTTGTGGACTTAGAACTCGGAGTTGTCGAACCCAGAGCAGATACTTCTAATTCTGACTGGAACACCAACTGTCTAGACCAGTATAGACAAGTGCAAGCCTATGTTGAAGAGAATCTAGAAAAGTCAGGAGAAATACAAGAAAAGAACTTCAACAAAAAAGCACCAGCAGAACCCATATTACCTGGAAGTACCGTCTTAAAGAGAAAAAGAAGGAATCACAAATTTGATAATCAGTGGGAAAGAGAACCTTACACCGTTTTGAGTTCCAACTTTGATAATATTAAAGTCTACCTCATCACCAAGAATGGAGGAAAAACCACACAAACGGTATCCCGGGATCATTTAAAGAAATGTCAAGAGTGGAAAAATGTAGACCTTCCAGATTTTCCAGAGGAGATACCAGAGTCCTATAGACCAACTGAACCTCCATGTGAAAAGCTGAAAGAAAAGGTCATATCCACTATACTTGGAGACTTTCCAGAAGATTGGCCCCAACATGAAGCAGCAATCATTGTCCCTGTCATCAAATTCTATCTACCACCAGAAGACCAGGAAGAAATACCCGTTGTCAGAGAACCAGAGAATCATGCAATCGGTACATCTGCTAGTCCTGCAGTGAGACTAAGGCCATGCAGACACTCACCTGACACACCCACATTGCTTTCTCCAGACACGTCACCTGAGATAGCCACACCCTTAGTGCGTACATCCAGTCGTAGGACACGTGGGCAAGCCCCATTCAGGTATGGAGATTGGGAACAATAAATGTGATATAGAACCAATGTAAAGTAACTTGCAAATAGTAACACTTATAAAAAAGTGTAAATAGTGCACAAAAAGGGTGAAGAGTAGGGATGAGCGCGTATAATCCTTACTATTTGGTACTCGCCGAATAGTAGCGATATTCGGGCTACTCGCTACTCCCCGAGTTTCTTGTGATTACTTGGGAGTAGTGATTAGTCCTTTAACTTTCACAGTGTATCTATATATACACTGCGAAAGTGCACTAAAAGTGAATAAAAGTTGTTAAAAAATAAAAAAATATCATACTCACCCATCCGACGCCTGCACCGGGAACGGCAAAGAAGACATCTGATCAACGACAAGGACATGCGAGTCAAACAGCCAATCAAATGGCTGGTAGCAATCTGGCCAATCAGATGGCCAGACGTCACAAACCACCTGATCGCTATCAGCCACCTGATTCGCCAGATTGCCAGGTCTTGAACGTGCATCAATGA
The DNA here is from genome assembly GCA_033576535.1 of Allobates femoralis. NCBI lineage: Eukaryota > Metazoa > Chordata > Amphibia > Anura > Aromobatidae > Allobates > Allobates femoralis. Next base: position 207,909,951 of record JARQOC010000003.1, on the reverse strand, counting down.
CCTGGCAATCTGGCCAATCAGGTGGCTGGTAGCGATTACATGGTTTGTGACATCAGGCCATCAGATTAGCCAGATCGCTACCAGCCATCTGATTGGCTGTCAGACTCGCAGGTCCTTGTCGTTGATTGGATGTCTTCTTTGCCGTTCCAGGTGCAGGCGTTGGAGAGGTGAATATGATATTTTTTTTATTTTTTAGCAACTTTGATTCAGTTTTAGTGCACTTTCGCAGTGTATATAGAGATACACTGCAAAAATACTCACCCGGCCCATTCAGTGCTATTGGACTCGCTACACTCACAATGAGTACAGCGTACCGGGACCTACTCGTTGCGAGTATAACCAGTCCGATTATTGCAGTACTCGCTCATCCCTAGTGAAGAGTAGGCCAAAAACAGGTCGCAATGTATGTTGTATTGTACACTGGAGCTAGTCTATAAGGGTGTGTGCTGTACCTTGTTGCTGCTAGAAGGCTACAAGGGGATTACCGTGTTATGTCCCCCTTACAAATTATACGATTATATTAAGGAAATATATGTTTTTCATAGGATTAGAAAAGAGAAAATAAATCCCCCATTACCAGAAAAAGAAGATATTTTGGCTCTAAGAGGTATGAAAGGTATGAAATTAATAATAAAGTATAAAATGGAAATCTAAGGTAGAAAAATTAATGTACACTAAACATGCCCTGCAGAAGAAATAGAAAGAGGAGAGAAAAAAACCCTGACAGCAGGAAGAAGACGCAAATTATAAGAAAGAAAAATTCTAAGAGAACATTACAGGTATTATTATATGCAAAACTATTGGACTTGTAAAAGGTGGTGGAGATTAAGCTATATGTAGTGATTAATCAAATATCTCCAATATCTATAGGTTACAAAGAAATAAGGACAGATGCAAGAAAACAACAGAAAAGAAAATCACCTAGAGGTAAGGAGAGCACATAGATTATACTTAGAAATGAGTCTTTAAACAGGAATAAAAGACTAATATAATATATCCTTGTAGAACCCCTCATAAGGATAGAAGAATTTCAATCCACCATGAAATAAAATCTAACAGAAGAACATAAACCAAGGAACATATTATAGAAAAACATAGAAATCTATACAAAGAAGAGGAATCCACCGTACAGAATAATTTCTACAATTTTAACAATTTTATTTTTATCTTTATAAAAGAATTTTAATAATATTTTTATCTTTAGAATATGAAATAACATTTTAATAAACATCCGGTTGACGGTTAACCAAGTACAGTGAATTGAGTAATTACTTTGAGAAAAATAGACCATTGGCAAAAGGGTATAAGTTTGCGCTGGTCTCCTATAATAGTAAAAACAGGTTGCACCAGGTACACAACACCTAGAGGGGTTAGTGGAAGAGGCGTAAGGAGCTGTCTAGGGAGAGCAACACCTTGGCCAATAGGTGACTCCAGTGCCAGGAGGCCTACAGCACTTATGACCAATAGAGGCTCCTGTAGTACCTAGCAGTCCTACGCCGAAGCACCCGTAGTTAATGTTGTTGTGTATTTGAACTCTTAAAGCCTACAGAGACATTACCTGTAAGGACTTATTGAACGTTGTTAAACTTTTGAAAAACTTTAATCCCTTTCCCGGAGCTTACAGAGACTACTGTAAAGACTCTTTAAAAAACACTCTTCCAACTTAAGCAAAGGACCATAGTCAAAAGACTAGTGTGACAAATAACTTCTCTTTTCAGTCTGCGGTGAAGGGACTAGCACCATATGGACTGCACCTGTTTTACCATTTTTCAGTGTTTTTTGTAAATTTTAGAATTTTCAGACTCTGTAAATATGTTACCTGTTGAAAATATTATTTATGTTGTTTAACCAAAAATTGTTCCTCAGTCCAGGAGTACTGACCTTACCTAGGGGGGAATGTGGTGCCCTGCTAACCACAGGTACCCACAGACTCAGCGCATCAGGCCCAGTGGAGAACCCCGGAACACCGTGGACACTTCAGTCTTCCGGACTTCTGCGCAGTCAATTACCACGGAGTCAGGCACTGCGGGGAGAGAATCAGCAGTAGTCAGCAGAAGGTATCCCGATGACAGCACAGGAGGAGAATGAGAGAGCAGAGGAGGCCAGCTAAGTTTTACACAGGTGGGGGCTTCACACACACACAGGGAAATTAAAGAGGAGGCCTTATACCCACTCGCTGTGGAGACCCAGGAGTGCATCCTGAACACCCGGTGGTACTCTGGATGATTTGCCTGCTTCAACACCAGTAAAAAGGTAAAGAGCAACCAGCGGTGTGTGTGTCAGTTCCTTCCCTGCGCCCCTGCCATCCTCAGAGACTGTTCCGTCATCCAACCATCCGGCCAGGTCCCTGCTCTTCCTTCCATCCATCCATCCATCCATCCATTACCAGCACCACTACCATCACCGGTGCATCCCTGCCCTGGGGGGTTAGCTCCACCTGCAGGGAGCTGTACCATCAAGGCCGCTATACCACCGCCCTCCGGAGGACTGAAGCGGCGCTGGTGCCTAATCAGCAGAAGCTGCGGCTGGCGTCACGAGAACTACGATACAAACTTTATTCCAATTCTCAACCCCCCTTTTTAAAAGTAGACACCAGTGCCACAGGTCTGGGCAGGCCACCGTTGACAACCCCACAGCAGAAGAGGGCCAAGACACCCGAGTCCCCATACCCTGGGCGAGTCAGTGACTATGGTGGCTTCTAAGTTTTGCGGAGAGATAGAGCCAGAGTTTCGCCAGTGATTGCAGGCTCTCAGCAAAAAGGGGCCCAGTACAGAAGAGAATTGCCAATAATAATCATTAGGAAAGCCATCAGGGCCAGGGGTTGAGTGGCGTTTGGTCTCCCTGATAGTACTTTCAGTTTCAGTGAGAGTAATAGGGAAATTAAGGGCGAGAAGTTGTTCAGTAGTTAGCTTGGGGAGATCAAGGGTGTAAAGAGGGGAAGTATTTGAGGGATCATCTTTAAGATTGTATAGTTGAGAGTAATATTGGGCAAATGTATCTGCAACGGTAATCAGGTTAGGCTGCCAGGTGCCAGAGTGCATACTTGTTTGTCTGTTCTAAGTGCTGCAGGAGGGAAATCAGCTCCAGCCTTGTCTTTGCCCTCTCTGTCTTAAGGCAAGAGACCTTTTGTATAATGAGGCCACAGATGAAGGCCTTATGGGATTCCCACAGTGTCTCATCTGATACCTGGGAGTTGTCATTAATACAGAAGAAGTCAGACCGGTCAGCCCTCATCTCCTTCACTAGTACCCTTCTGGACAATAAGTCCAGATTCAAGCTGGTCTATCAAAACATGTCACATTAGGAGAGTGTGGAAGCTAATAAAGGTGTGTATTACAATTAACACCCAGTGCCTTAGCGCTTCTTAATACCGCGGTATATATTTTCTGATTTGGAATATTCAACCATTGTGAGCGGTGAAGCTGCTCTGAGCAGAGAGGACCTGCGATAACGTCATAAGTGCATGCCTACCCGGTCACATGATCGAATCACAGGACGACACATCTCAAAGTAGGAAGCATACAAATGCGGTGTCTCCCCTGGTCTCACCTCGGTTGTGCAGGGCAGTGCACAACAAACACAGGTGACAAACCATTTGATAGAACCCCTTAATAATTGTTAAAAAGATCTTCACTTAGTGCTCCTCTTTTCTGTTTGTTTACTATGCTGATAGATTAGGGAATACTGCAAGTTTAGGAAAGTTCTCAGGGAGAGGAGGATGCTTTTTCAGAGCATGCATAAAATCCTCCTTAACTCTGTAGATATGCATACAAGCCAGAACATCCCTTGGCAAACCTGGGTTAATATGAGAGGGCTTGGGGACCCGGTGTATTAGCTCAATCCCCAGGGAGTCCGGGGGAGTCTCAGGGAGAACTTGTCTAAAAAAGCAGGACAATAAAGCAGGCAGTTCAGAGTCATTCTCATCCTCTGGGACCCCTCTGAGACGAATACTATATAGCCTAGCCCTGTCCTCTAAGTCCCAGAGCTTTAGTTGTTGAGCAGTCATTTTCTCTTCAAGGGCCGCATAGTCATCAGCCAGAGCATTGTGAGCCATGGCAAAATCTGCCATTTTCCTCTTTATGTGATCCGTGCGCACCCCCAAGATCCCTATCTCCCACTTCAGCTCCCCACCATACCTCTCATATCTTCGTGCAGGGCCTTCCGGAGTGATGAGAGAAGCTTTTGCATTGTCCCACGTGTGAGTGGGACATCATCTCCATCCAGCGCTGTCTCTCCCCTGGTGCCCTTGAAGGAGGTGTGTGAGGATGCCGAGTGGGAACAGGAAGCCGGTGCCATGTTGGAGAGAGGCCTGGTCCCGCCGTCTCTGCTGAAGAAGTCAGTAAGTTTTGCCAAGGTCTCCCGGCACTTCGGAGGTTCCCGCAGCATGTCTATGAGCTCTGGAGATCCTTTCCACCTTGGGCTGCAAAGTGGGCTGCTGTGGGCCGCTGTAAGCCGCGGTATAGGTCTGTGGCTGCAGGAGCTCCGGATTTAAGCGACCGGCGCCATAAGCTCTAAGGCCTCCACAAGCTTTCAGTATTGAGATTTACAATAATTTATTTGCCTCAAATTGATTTTTTGGGGAAAATTTGGTAAAATGATCAAATTTGAATTTTTTTAAGATCGATTCATCTCTGTTTATGATGGGTCATGCTTTTATTCTTTTCAACCAGTAACATATGTTCTGTCTGGAAGAAATTAGCTGACTTAGTACATGCTTCAGCCATGCTTTAGTGCTACATAATTAGAAAATTGACTGCCATGAACAACTCAACAATTGTAATTGTAATTGACCTAAACTGTTTAGAACACCAACTAAATAGAATTGGTTCCCAATTGTTCTTTGTTCTTTTTTTCTGCAATTACAATGTTTAAAGAGCAGTCTAAACTGAATTCTCTAAAATCCTTGTCAAATGTAGGCAGCCTGAGCATGAAAAATGATCTGACATCTGTGACCTATTTTGTGAACTACTTGCCCTAAGACCTTAAGTAAGCCACAAATTATCTATTTAAATGTGATCAACCATATTTCATAGCTCTAAGTGAAATATCAAAATCAAAGATTTCTTCATTTTTCATGTGCATGCTAATTTTACACAGATTTAAGATGTCGAACTGTAACTTGAAATGAACTGTTTAGGAGATTCAGAAAGATAGTTTAGACTCCTGCCTGTCCTCTCACAAGCTTATTGATAACTTTTTCTGAAAACAGGTTGATGCTGTGGAAATTTTCACTCGATGTGTTTTAGCAGCGTAAATATGTCTCTCACTGTATATCACTGTAGTAAAATCATATAATAAAAAATACTTTTATAATCACTTAAATGTCATTAGTTTTTCTCAAACCCATCTGTATAGCTCATCATTCTCACTGAAAAACAGCTTCGAAACAAGACAGACCGCCATATTGCCAGTTGTAAATATACTGTTACTTTATTAAATGAATAGAAAGGAGAATGGAAGAGTAGAATAAAAATGAGCAATTAAAAGAGAGGCTCAAGTGCACACAGGCTACATTTTAGGAAGTGTTTAGCCCTTTTGGTGTTGGATTGAAAACTGCACTGCTCAGAACAGTTCTATAAAGTTCATAAATAGGGATGGGCGAACTCGAGCTGTAAATTTCAAGATCGTACCGAACACTGTGTGTTCGAGCACATATGCCAATAACAAACTTTCCTTGAAAGTCCATGCTATAGTTTGTCTTCAATTCGGGGGCAGGGGGGCTGTAAAAATAAAGCATATAATTATTGAATGGCATAATCATACTTACCGGTAATACCGGGTCCTGCCGTCCCACTGTGTCCCCATCGCGCTGTGCTGATGGTTGTGTTTCCGGGGCTGCTTTTCAACTTCCTGGCTATGCAGTGCAAAGAAATCAACTGCCAATCACATACGCTGTTGTCACAGAGAATGGGTATCTGTGATTAGATGCTGGAGTAAACTGGAACCAGCCCATACATTCGTATGAGCAGATTCCAGCCTTCTCCAACAGGCAATCACAGACGTCACTTCTTTGAGCCAGTGTCTGTGATTGACTGAAATCAGAGTACTGTAAAAATAAATAAATAATGAAAAAAAATGATGTGGCACTTCGTGGTATTTTTGATTCTCAGCGCAGATAAAGCGGACAGCTAAGGGCTGCCACCCCGGGCTACCTGGCTTTACCTAGGCTGGCAATCAAAATACAGAAAAGCTCTTTTTTTTTATTATTTAATTAAATAATGAAAAAAAAATTGCATTGGCTCCTACTATATTTTGGTCGCCAACCAGGTAAAACCCAGGCAGTTTGGGGCTGGGATTCTCAGCGAGTTAATATCCAAGTGTTCTGGGCCCCCACACTGAAATCCGCGGCCCGCAGACGTGCCTGAAAATAACACATTTAATTTTAGTGCCATTTCCAGGTGCTTTTCCAGCTCTTCGAATGGCCCTGATGGTAATGAAGGAGTTACTACCTGCTTTGCATTATCAGCTCGTACTAAGCACAAAATTAATGGCGTCAGGCCAATATTAGACCTGGCCGCCATGAAGTTCTAGTAAATAGTAAAATAAATATACAAAATTGAGAAAAAAATATTTTAATAGAAATAAAACAGAAGACATATAGCACTCCATCTTTATTACCAAAAAACCCTTCCACTGATGTAATCCGCAGGCAAGTATCTCTTCAGCTCTGCTACATGTGTGTGAGAAGACACACATAGGTCTGCTCACACTGAGGAGTAGGCACAGGCTGAGCTGGGTGCTGAGAGAGAGTTCACATGAATGCACAGCTAAGCTGCATTATGGCACCCAGAGCACAGCTGTAAAGTGAACACTTACTATGGCTGTTAACTGGTGCTGTGATGCTGTTCATGGGGTCACACGAGTACACAGCTGAGCCCGGTCAGCTGTGCCTTCAGATAACCCCGACTCTGACGTCACTGCTTTCACTGCCAAGAAATGCTCACTTTATGTCATTGTTGCAGTGACATCTGTCGAGGTTACGCAAGGGCACAGCTGACTGGGCTCAGCTTTGAACTCGGGTGAACTCTCTCACAGCACTCTGCTCAGTCTGTGCCTGCTAATCTGTGTGAGCAGACCTTTGTGTGTTTACTTGCATAGATGTAGCAGCGCTGTGGATTATGTCGGAGGGTGGTTTTTTTTGGTAATAAAGATGGAGTCTTCTGTTTTACCTCTATTAAAATATTTTTTTCTCAGTGTTGTGTTCTATTTTACTGTCTACTAGAAATTCATGGTGGCCAGGTCTAATATTAGCCTGGTGCCATGAATTTCGGGCTTAATACCAGCTAATAATACAAAGCTGGTGTTAACCCCTTCATTACCCAGCGTGCCACCGCCATCAGGGCCACTGGAGGAGCTGGGTAAAGCACCTGGAAATGGCACTAAAAAACAATGCGTCGTTTTCAGGGGGCAGCTGCGGACTGCAATTTTCATTGTGGAGGGCCCAGAATGCTTCGGCCTTACCATTCTGAGAATCCCAGCCCCAACTGCCTGGGTTTCACCTGGCTGGCAATCAAATCCCAAGCAATTTGTTTTAATTATTTATTTAAATAATTAAAAAAATAATGGGTTTCCCTGTATTTTGATTGCCAGCTAAGGTAAAGCCAGGCAACTGGGGGTGACAATCCGTAGCTGACCTGAGAATCATAAATACTGAGAAGCTTTACATAATTTTTTTTAATTATTTTTTATTTTTACAGTACTGTGATGTCATTCAATCACAGACACTAGCACAGTGAATGGGCGTCTGTGATTGCCTGTTGTAGAAGGCTGGAATCTGCTCATATGAATGTATGGGCTGGTTTCAGCTTACTCCAGCAGCCAATCACAGATGCCCATTCTCTGTGACAACTGTGTCTGTGATTGGCTGTTAATTCCTTTGCAGTGAATATCCTGGAAGTTAACGAATATCCTGGTTAATGAATGGCCCCGGAAGTACTTCCAGAAGCACAGTGCGAAGGGGAGACAGTTGGACCCAGTATTACCAGAAAGTACGATTATACTATTTAATAACTATATGATTCATTTGACAGACCCCTGCCCCCGTCCCATAAATTTAAAGCCTGAATTCGAAGTTCGCACTCAAGTTTGAGTAATGTTCATCCTCGAACTTTAAAAAAAGCCCATGCGAGCCTGGCCAACTTGAACATCGCCCTGTTAGCCCATCACTATTCATAAAGCCCCTGCTGCTTCATCTTCTTATTCATTAAGCATTTTCCAGATGTTTTAAACATCCACCTGCAAAACTACTGTTACCAGTTGTAATGGAGCAGAGAGCCATAGCCTCTTTAATTTTCCAGTTACTCCATGCCATTTTCAGCCTGCAGCCTGTTGTAGATCGGCACCCACTGTAAAACAAGCTACAAGAGAACATTGAGGCTCCATTGAGTGGATAGAAAGATTAGATTTAGTAAGCATAATTTTTGTTCATTATTATTATTTTTTTTTAATAATGCGGTCCAGGAGTTAGGAGGAAGGGTTGGGGTGGTATTGCATTGTTTAAAGAGGACTTTAAGCTATCTTATTGTCTGTAAGAGAGCTGACATGACATCATGATTCAAAAAGGAGCTGTGGAGGTGGCATCAAACTGTGTATAGGAGAGTTCTAACGGCCATCATACTTTATGCAGGAAGATGTGGGGGCATCAAACTGTATGTGAGAATCTACAGGTACATCATATAGGGAGCTGTGGAAGCATCATAGTGTATATAGAGGACTATGCATGCATTATGCTATATTTTGGTAAGCTGTGAGTGTCTTCATAATCTAAGGAGATGTGAGGCGATTATAATATATAAAGGAGTCATGGACCATAATACTATTAAAATGGGGTAATTAGGAATTATAGTGAATATAGGGGGATTTAGTGGCATCATATTGTATGTTTGGTGCTATGAGGCTATTTTACTGCATATAGGTAGCTGTGGGTCAATCATAGGCTAGGGTCACATTTGGAAGGCACAATCCGGTAACCGGATCCATTACCGGATCCGGTATTACCGTGTGTCATCACATTTGGCATCATATTGCAGATCTGGATCCAGTAATGGATCCAGATCTGCAATGAGAAAAAATTGTGGCACCAACAACCGGATCCGGTACTGCAAGGTACATTCATGTACCTTGCGGTACCGGATCCGGTTGCCATGGGTGGCCATTATAAAAAAAACGGATCAGGTTTTTCAACTGCTCCGAAAAATGCAGACTGCATGATTTTTACCACAGGCTGCAAAACCGGATGTAGTAACCGGATTGCATTAAGTGCAATCTGGTTTTTCTATTGCAGCCTATGACTGCGGATCCGGTTTTGACCATTTTTAATGGACAAAACTGTATCCGGTTTTGAATACAAAACCGCAAATGTGACCCTAGCCATATTCTATTTTGTCATTATATATTGTATGTAATGTAGCGGTGATGGCAATCCTATTGTGTATAGGGCGCTATCTACTATTAAACTGCAGTTGGGAAAATAGTGTTTAGTCAGCCATCAATTGTGCAAATTTTCCCACTTAAAAAGATGAGAGAGGCCTGTAATTGACATCATAGGCAGACCTCAACTATGAGAGACAAAATGAGAAAACAAATTCTGAAAATCACATTGTCTAATTTCGAAAGAATTTTTGAAATTATTTTTTTTTAAATTTTGGTGGAAAATAAGTATTTACAGCTTATAAGAGTGGATTATGTGGAGGTTGTGTACTATGAAGGTACATTGTGGTAGTGATATTGTAATGCCCATGCAGGCGGAGCGAGGCAGTGGACTCACTTGACCCCAGATGTTACAGTGGCAGCTGATAAAAAAACTATCCAGACAAGGGCATCAGATAATGAGTACTTTTATTGACAAACCCCCTAGGGAAGTCCTCTGGGCTGAAACACCGAGGATCCACAAAGGAGCACCACAGAGTGAACCCCATAAACAAGGATTGTCCTGGTACAGCCACGGGGGCTCTATTGGACCAGCAATTTACCAGAGGGTCTGACCCAAGGGAGTCAAAGGTACAAGAGGGAAAGGGGTCTGGGGAACCAGTAAAGGAAGGCCAGTAGATGGATTGGGGTGGCTTGAAGGGATTTAGAGATCAGTCCGGATGGTCAGAGGGTGCCATCAAGCTCTGCGGATGGGTGGTATACAGACATGGGTCCAGCTCTGAGAGAAAGAGACACAGAATTTTAGAAGTCAGACAAGAGAAGCAAGACGCAGGTGCTGGTCTGGGACGTGAACTGGCTGCTACACAAGAAATTAAGTTGCCCAGGCACCTCCCAAGGGAAGTGAGGGCCTTACATATACACAGGCCTCTCAGCTATTGGCTAAGAAGTAATTACAGAAAAGGGTGTACTGGCACTTTAAATCATTTGACCCTATGCTCGTTCCCCCTGCAACCCAGAAGTGAGGAAGTGGAGGAGAGAGGCAAGGGAGCTGCCACAGCTGGTGGGCACATAGTTGGAGTGCGGACTTGGTAAGTATGAAAGAGGGGCATAGGAAGATGCCGGCGGCCAGACGGGGTTCAATCTCCCTGCACCCTGGAGATGGGTCCTGCTGGCTGAGGCACTACACATATTTTGTACAGGGAGAATAGTGAGGGGTAAATATTTTTCAGGGGCACAAAGTGGGTCAGATGTTTTTTATTTAAAAGTAGAGATGAGTGGATCTATCTGTGCGGCATCGATAGCAAATTAAATTTTGTAAGTGTGTCATGTCGTGAAAATTCAAAATGTTAAAAATTCAATTTGAGTTCAACAAAAAAAACTTGCTTGCCCTCATTTTCCACACTGCTAAAGCATCAGAGAACAGTCTAATGTCTTTTTCATTGCTGCATGGTTTTTAAGGGGTGATAATAGTGCATGAGGGGGTAGAAGCAGGAAGGCAGACATGGGCTGAGGAAATCAGGGCAGCTAGTCTGACCAAGTTGACTGGGGTTCTCAAGTTGACACCTGATCCCAGAGGTACCCCTAAAGGGGGTGATGTCTGGTCTACCAACATTGCCATTGCTCCTATCCAGCCCTGGGCTAATACCCACTCACCTCTACCCAGGGAATAGAACAGCACCTCCCAGCAGATGAATCTCACAAAGCGGTATGCATCTGGAAAGCTTCTGTTACTCAGCACAATGTCTTCATAGCACAAGGTCAGAGCAAAGGCTAAAACACTATCAACGACTTCTGCTAGTGGGAAAGGGAACTACTTAAAGACCAGGGACAGAGACAACTTCATCACCTGACACTCTTTCTCACCTACAGAGCCACACAGACATAGACAGCAACACTACAGCAGCTTCTGACATTAACTCCTAAGTTACTAACAGAAAGTACATACATTTATTCACTGCAGAGCAGTTCAAGAAGACTACAGAGCATGCTACAGTACAAAGGAGTATTTGTCCAAATAAAATATTTTTATATGTTTGCATCTTTTCACTGACTGGGCTAGAAGGAAAAAGGATAACTGCGACCCCAAGAAAACCATCCCATCCCTGAACTGGGTGGACACATCATACTTTGGGGGATGCTTTATTGCAAAAGGGACAGGACAACTGCACCATATTGAAGGAATGATGTTCATATATCGCAAAATTTTGGTCAAAGATATTCTTCAATCAGTAAGGTTTTACAGATGGGTCATGGCTGGGTCTTCCATTTTGACAAGGACTCAAAACACACAGCTAGGACAACTAAAAGTGGCTCCCTAAAAAATATTTTAAGGTCCTTGAGTTGAGTAGCCAGTCTCCAGACATGAACCCAATACAACATTTTTGGAGGGAGCGGAAACTCAATGTTGCTGAGCAACGGCCTCAAAACCTTTAAGAAAAGGTGCCTTGATTGTACATTGTCTATTAATAATTATTGAGTATGTACCGTATATACTCGCGTATAAGCCGAGTTTTTCAGCCCAAAAATTGGGCTGAAAAGTACCCCCCTCGGCTTATACGCGAGTCAGTGCTGTATACCGATGTATACATCGGTACATACCGATGTATACATCGGTATACAGCAGCCCCCGCATCCCCAGTAATGCAGGGCCCCCCCAGCCTCGCTCCGGTCACCTGTAAAGCAAACTATACTTATCAATGTCCCGCTGTCCGCGCCCACTCGCCGCTGCCGTCCACGATCCTCCATCTTCATGCGACTTCTTCCTGTTTCTGTGCTCGTCGCAGGCAATGACGTCATTCCCTGCGACGAGTACAGGAAACAGGAAGAAGACGCATGAAGATGGAGGATCGTGGACGACAGCGGCGAGCGGGCGCGGACAGCGGGACATTGATAAGTATAGTTTGCTTTACAGGTGACCGAAGCGAGGCTGGGGGGGCCCTGCATTACTGGGGCTGCTGTATACTACCGCTGGGGCTGCAATATACTACTACTGGGGCTGTATACACTACCACTGGGGCTGCGTCTATACTACCACTGGGGCTGTATATACCTCTGGGGCCCTGTATACTACCACTGGGGCTGTATATACCTCTGGGGCCCTGTATACTACCACTGGGGCTGTATATACCTCTGGGGCCCTGTATACTACCACTGGAGCTGTATAAACCACTGGGGCTGTATATACTACCACTGGGGCTGTATATACCACTGGGGCTGTATATACTGCTGGGGCCCTGTATACTACCACTGGGGCTGTATATACTACCACTGGGGCTGTATATACTACTAGGGCTGCGTCTATACTACCACTGGGGCTGTATATACCACTGGGGCTGTATATACTACTGGGGATGCGTGCATACTACCACTGGGGCTGCTGTATCTACCTCTGGGACTGCTGTATACCACACTGCTGGGGGCTGTATACTTGTGCTAGGGTCCACCCTCGGCTTATACACGAGTCAATAGATTTTCCCAGGTTTTGGGGGCAAAAGTAGGGGGGTCGGCTTATACACGGGTCGGCTTATACACGAGTATATACGGTAATCAGTTATTTTAATACAAAATTAAATTAATTGTATTTAAAGTTTTCTATTAATTCTGTTTTTACTCTGACACTGAGGGCTGCCATCTTACTTTCGCAGGTGTATAACGACAGTTACACCCTCCACTTACGGTAGCCCCTCTACATAGGTTTGCATAGAAGGCCATCAACCTTAATCACTATAATGTAGCTGTGATCTGGACATGCCCCCTGGGCTGTCCAGATCACAGCTGGGAGGAGATCGGCACCATCTTTGTGGAGCTCATAGCTGTACTATGAGCTCCACTTTCCTTCGGAGCATAGAGACAACGGAAGTGAAAATGCAGCCGTTGTTATACTAATAATATCAGGTTGCAAACACTGCCCCCTGGTGACACTGGTGCTCCCTGGATCTTTAACTTCAGCCCTCCAGTCCCACCCCCTCTCCTCTCCCAGGGACTTCCTCTCCCTGCATCTCTGAGCCCCGAACCTTTAACCCCCATCCCAGCGCCCGGCCCTCCAGTTATGGCCTTCCTTATCTCCCTGCAGCTCTGACCCCCGGACCTCTGACCTTTGCTCCCAGCTCTCCACTCCTGGAAGCACCTGTGCTCAGTATGAGCAGTGACAGAAGCTGCCTGGACAGCAAGACTACACAGGGGAAAGAGACTGCAGGGGGAGGAGAGATTGCAGGGGGAAGAGTGACTGCACAGGGGAAACAGACTGCACAGGGGAAAGAGACTGCACAGGGAAAAAGACTGCAGGGAGGAGAAAGACTGCTCAGGGTTTTAGAGACTATAAGGGGGAGCAAGACTGCACAGGGGAAAGAGACTGCACAGGACTGAGAGACTGCACGGGGAGAGAGACTGCAGGGGGAGAGAGACTGCACAGTGGTGAGAGAGACTGCAGAGGGGGCGACACTGCAGGGGAAAGAGACAGCTCTTCCCATTGCCCTGGTGCTGTGTCAACCATGGTAATAGTAGTTGGGCTTGATGCCAGCTATGTAATAACAGCTACAATAAAGCCCATGGGTTTGGAATGTAGAGGTGTTTATAAGATTCTCCACATTACTAATCCCATAAGTACAAAGATAAACACACACAAAAATATTATGTTTAGATAAATACTCCATGACTAGTGATGGGTGAGCAGTAAAATGCTTGGGTGCTCGATGCTTGGGTCGATTATATCAAAAGGCTTGGGTGCTCGACCCGAGCACTGAGCCCAATGTTAAACTCAAGCATTTTTCCGGTGGCACCCCCAGCGGTCTGCAGAAAGACTAAAAATGTCACAAACGTATAAGATCAGTGCTCAAATGACATTGGGACAGCATGGGGAAGACCTCTGTAAGTATTTCTGACTCCCAAGTCACTGCTGTGAACAATGTTGTCTGAGTATGGGACACTTTTACTGACTCACAATAAAACATCCAAAAACGAAAACAAAAGAGACATTGTTGGTGTATTTTCTTTTTATTGCATTAAAGTTTTAAAAAAAAATGGCGTGCGGTCCCCCGTTAATTTCAAGTCTAGCAAAGGCTAAGCAAACAGCTGGGGCCAATGTTAGAAGCCTGGGAAGGGGATAATACCCATGGAGCTTCCCAAGCTATTATTATCAGCCTCCAGTTTTATATTCAGCCTTTACTGGCTACTAAAATGGAGGACCTCCTGAAAAAAAGTGGCATCTAGCCTTTGCTAGATATGAAATTTACGGGGGACCCCAGGCCATTTAAAAAAAAAAAAATCTTTATACGCTATACGCACTGCTATACGCACCGGAGTCTGCTAAATACCTTGCCTGCCTATATACACCTGCCTATATACACTGCCTGTATACAGCTGGATTAGTCCTGAAAAGGACTATTTGTTTAGATGGATTGTGTTGTGTACACTACCTAGTACCTACACAACTTAAGACACACACTAAATCTGTCCCTAGCTCAGCAACACCTCTCTCTAAACTATCTGGCTCTGGATCAGAGTGACGAGCACATTGCTTTCAGGTCTTATATAGACCTGATGACGCTGTGCAGCCAGCCAATCACTGTAATGCCACAACCAACATGGCTGTGGTATTACAGTGTGTGGCAGCCAATTCCTGCATGTGGGCTGGCTCTGTAAAGAGCGCCAACATGCAGGGAGGGGGAGCTGAGCATGTGCCCGAGCATCTCGCCAGTACTCAGCAAACATGCTTGCCCATCCCTATCAATGAGACTTTCCCTGGTTCACCAATTTATTAATAAAAAGTATAAAAAAGGCAAAAAATCCAAAGTAGTTCACGAATTCCGACATAGTCCAGCAAATCTGACAAAGTTCATAAGTGGCTACCTGAAAGATATAAAAAGAGAGAATTAATAAAGAAATAAAAACAAGAGACACTCTAATTAACCAATTTATTCCCAAGCAGGTCCAACGTAGTCCACATGGAGGTCTAACAACATTCCCCACTGTAGTCACCCAACCTATGGAGCTTTCTTTGTTCAAAGAATGAAACTCCATATACTGTAAAAGCAACCTCTACCAACTCTCACACTGTGCGAGTCATGTGTAATGAAGACCCACAAACAGACAGAGACCCCTCCACACACAGAAATAGATACCTGCCTCACACACACACATATGGACCCACCCACACAAAGAGCTCCACACTCACAGAGCCTCACACACATAGCCCCCCGCACATGTTCATAGCGCTCTCCCCCCACACAAACAGAGCCCCCCACAAACATATAGCTTCTCATCCACACAGAGCCACCTACACACAGAACCCAACAAACATAAACAGATGCAGAATACTGATTTTTCGTGTTTTTGGAGCCAGAGGGTTTGTGGATTAGGTTTTAAATGAATTAAGATGTCTCTATGGAAGGGAGGCTCACTATCATCATTCTGAAAGACAACTGCCACTTCACTTACAGTTGATTTATTGTATCATCTGGGATATTGAGTCCTATCTGGTTTAATAGACATTGTGATGTTTGGCATGACAGTTTCATTCTGTAGAGCTTTGATCATCTCTTGTTCTTCAACATCACATAGCATTCTATAGGCAGCAGTGAAAGGATTTCTTGTTTGCATTAGCTCAGCAATAATGGTCATCCATTGGTTATCCAAAATGTCATCCATTTTTCATTTTCTTTACATTGCAGTCATTGTTCATTAGCGTGGGTGGTATCTAGCATGTAAAGTTGTGCAAATCCTTCGTCAGCTGGACATAGTGTGCCTGTTCGATGATAGATCTGTCCATAAATTCGAAAACAGTATGGGCCATATCCAGAAGGTGGTGAAACACTTGCTCCCATGGATGCAAAAGCAAAAGAACTATTGATAGAGCGAATATTGTCCATGAAATATTTGCTTTATTCATGTTCTCCTGTCATCAACATTGTCAACACATGGGACACTGTATTATGGCAGATGTACCCTTCTGGCAGCCCTGTGTAAACTTTTTATCCAGAGGCATCTCATTTGCAAAATGTAAAGCTTGGCAACTTTTACATACATGGGTCATATCACCGCAGCTGCCTTCACTAAAATATTGTTGTTATTGTAGTAGTATTGGAGTAGTCAAAAAGTCGATGGGTCTTGTTTGCCGGCAAACGTTGATTAGTTGTTTGTTTTGTACTTGGAGTAGTGTGACGGTTTGTGATTCAGCTTGTGGCTGCAGAGAGTAAGGTTCAGTATTGTATAACAGTGGCATTGATGTGGCTAGTGGAGATATTTGCCGAGAGGCCATACACCTTAAAGTTGTAGTATCTGTGGGGTGGTGTTCAGATTGTAATGTGTTACCTTGTGATTGTGATAGAAATGTGAAGACGGAATGTGTATTATGGCATCATTTTTGTTGGTCAATAGTCAACCTAAAGGGCCTGTCACACGCGTCAATATCGCCTGCACGATATCGGCTGCACGTGACGTTGCAGCGATATTGACGCGTGTGACATACTGAATCAACCAGCGATAAATCGCTGGTTGATGATTGCCAGGTTTTAGAACCTGCTCTAAAACCTGGCGATTGTCGCCCGGTGGACACGCAGCATCGCTGCGTGTGACACCGGGAGTAGCGATATTCCAGCTCCCAGCGCCTCTCACAAGCGCTGGGAGCTGGTAACTAAGGTAAACTGCGGGTATCTAGGCAGCGCGCGCTGCCTAGATACCCGACGTGTACCTTAGTTACCAGCCTCCTCCGCTCACCGGCTGGTATCTAAGGTACACAGCGGGTAACTAGGGACCCTAGTTACCCGCTGTGTACCTTAGATACCAGCCGGTGAGCGGAGGAGGCTGGTAACTAAGGTACACGTCGGGTATCTAGGCAGTGCGCGCTGCCTAGATACCCGCAGTTTACCTTGGAGACCAGCCTGCTCCCGCTTCCAGCAGCCTGGCAGCGGGAGCAAGACATCGTGGAAACGATATTTAAATCGTTTCCACGATGTTTCTGGTCAATTGATCGCTGGTGAGTCTGTCTGTGTGACAGCTCACCAGCGATCAGCCGTCAATGTCGTCAGCGATCATCTCACTGACGACATTGACGCGTGTGACAGGCCCTTAACAGCTTCAGAGTGAGGTGACTCCTGAGCAAGATGTCTATGTTTATATGCATTGTCTTTGTCCAGACAATGGCATTTTTGTTCAGGAGCCTCATTAGCGCGGTGTTGTTGTTGACGTAGTGCTCGAACCTTTTTATTCATCTTCTCTTTTGTATTTTATATGAGGAGCCATGTTTTGTAGTTGGAGTAGTGTGAGTGTTTGTATTTTTTATGAGTAGCCATGTTAGCACTACTGCGGGAGTCCAGGAGCAGTGATATGCAATGAAATATAAAGGCAGGTATATTCCCCCTGTTTGGGGAAGTGGGGAAGTGAGGAAGCTTTCTTGTGTGTAAAACTTACACTTCAGTAAGTGGCACTGCTGTTAGATTCCTTCCACAATGAATGCTAGTTGGACATGGGGTAGTTATTTAGATTAGTAAAAAAAGAGGAGTGTATGTGGGGCAGGCGCAATTTTCTGCTGCCTGACATAATAAAAAGAACATATATATTGCCTTGGTATTGGCTTTCTTTGTGCGGTAATGGTGATGAGGCCAAATATTTTTAGTATTTATTTTTTTGAGTACAGTTAAAATGGCAAATCCATAAGCAGTGCATCAGTGGTATGAAATATGTACATCTCTATACATAATTGTCAGTCTTTGGCTTCCGGCCACTGTGCCGGTATCACGCTGCGAGCGATGGCGCGCATGCCCCATCGCGAGCCGCTGCTGACACTGGCCGGAAGCCCGAAAACACTGCCGCCAACAACCCACACCCCAACTACTGCCTGCTACAAGCACCGGCCGCCACTCACCCGCCACATACTCCCAGTCACCCGCCGCTCACCCGCTGCTCACCAGCTCACCCATCCTCCCGCTCACACCGCTCCCTGCAACAGCCGCCGCTCACCCGCCACATACTCCCACTCACCCGCCGCTCACCCGCTGCTCACCAGCTCACCCATCCTCCCGCTCACCCGCTCCCTGCAACATCCTACGACTCACCCGCCGCTCACCCGATGCTCAGCAGCTCACCCGCTCCCCCATACTCCCGCTCCCTGCAACATCCTCCACTCACCCGCCGCTCACCCGATGCTCTGCAGCTCAGCAGCTCACCCGCTCCCCCATCCTCCCGCTCACCCGATCCCTGCAACATCCTCCCGCTCAGCTCTGTTCTATAATGACGTTCTGCACCACCTCAGCTGTATTAGGAGGTTTTGCAGCAGATTTGGTCTATGACATTCAGCTGCAGATTAGGTGTATTATGTGGTTCTGCAGCCCCTCATCTGTCTCTGTCCACTCTGTCCCTCATCTGTCTCTGTCCACTCTGTCCCTCATCTGTCTCTGTCCACTCTGTCCCTCAACTGTCTCTGTCCACTCTGTCCCTCATCTGTCTCTGTCCACTCTGTGTGTCATGTTTCTCTGTCCACTCTGTGTGTCATGTCTCTCTGTCCACTTTGTGTGTCATGTCTCTCTGTCCCTCATGTGTCTCTGTCCACTCTGTCCCTCATGTGTCTCTGTCCACTCTGTCCCTCATGTGTCTCTGTCCACTCTGTCCCTCATGTGTCTCTGTCCACTCTTCCCTCATGTGTCTCTGTCCACTCTGTCCCTCATGTGTCTCTGTCCACTCTGTCCCTCATGTGTCTCTGTCCACTCTGTCCCTCATGTGTCTCTGTCCACTCTGTCCCTCATGTGTCTCTGTCCACTCTGTCCCTCATGTGTCTCTGTCCACTCTGTCCCTCATGTGTCTCTGTCCACTCTGTCCCTCATGTGTCTCTGTCCACTCTGTCCCTCATTGTCTCTGTCCACTCTGTCCCTCATCTGTCTCTGTCCACTCTGTCCCTCATGTGTCTCTGTCTCACTCTATCCCTCATGTGTCTCTGTCTACTCTGTCCCTCATCTGTCTCTGTCCACTCTGTCCCTCATGTCTCTCTGTCCACTCTGTCCCTCATGTCTCTCTGTCCACTCTGTCCCTCATGTGTCTCTGTCCACTCTGTCCCTCATGTGTCTCTGTCCCCTCTGTCCCTCATGTGTCTCTGTCCACTCTGTACCTCATGTGTCTCTGTCCACTCTGTCCCTCATGTGTCTCTGTCCACTCTGTGTCTCATGTGTCTCTGTACACTCTGTGTCTCATGTGTCTCTGTCCACTCTGTGTCTCATGTGTCTCTGTCCACTCTGTCCCTCATGTGTCTCTGTCCACTCTGTCCCTCATGTGTCTCTGTCCACTCTGTCCCTCATGTGTCTCTGTCCACTCTGTCCCTCATGTGTCTCTGTCCACTCTGTCCCTCATGTGTCTCTGTCCACTCTGTCCCTCATGTGTCTCTGTCCACTCTGTCCCTCATCTGTCTCTGTCCACTCTGTCCCTCATGTGTCTCTGTCCACTCTGTCCCTCATGTGTCTCTGTCCACTCTGTCCCTCATGTGTCTCTGTCCACTCTGTCCATCATGTGTCTCTGTCCCTCATGTGTCTCTGTCCACTCTGTCCCTCATGTGTCTCTGTCCACTCTGTCCCTCATCTGTCTCTGTCCACTCTGTGTCTCATGTGTCTCTGTCCACTCTGTGTCTCATGTGTCTCTGTCCACTCTGTCTCATGTGTCACTGTCCACTCTGTGTCATGTGTCTCTGTCCACTCTGTGTGTCATGTGTCTCTGTCCACTCTGTGTGTCATATGTCTTAGTCCACTCTGTGTGTCATGTCTCTCTGTCCACTCTGTGCCTAATGTCTCTGTCCACTCTGTGTCTAATGTCTCTGTCCACTCTGTGTCTAATGTCTCTGTCCACTCTGTGTCTAATGTCTCTCTGTCCACTCTGTGTGTAATGTTTCTCTGTCCACTCTGTGTGTAATGTCTCTCTGTCCACTCTGTGTGTAATGTATCTCTGTCCACTCTGTGTGTAATGTCTCTCTGTCCACTCTGTGTGTAATGTCTCTCTGTCCACTCTGTGTGTAATGTGTCTCTGTACACTCTGTGTGTAATGTCTCTCTGTCCACTCTGTGTGTAATGTGTCTCTGTCCACTCTGTGTGTAATATCTCTCTGTCCACTCTCTGTGTAGTGTTCTCTCTGTCCACTCTGTGTGTAATGTCTCTCTGTCCACTCTCTGTGTAATGTCTCTCTGTCCACTCTGTGTCTAATGTCTCTACACTCTGTAATGTGTCTACACTCTGTGTAATGTGTGTATACTGTGTGTAATCTCTGCATACTGTGTGTCTATACAATGTTTCATGTATGTATATACTGTGTGCTTCTCTCCTCACCCCTCCACCACTGAGCCGCATCTCTCCTCAACCCTACACCACTGAGCCGCTTCTCTCCTCACCCCTCCACCACTAAGCCGCTTCTCTTCTCACCCCTCCACCACTGAGCCGCATCTCTCCTCAACCCTGCACCACTGAGTCGCTTCTCTCCTCACCCCTCCACCACTAAGCCGCTTCTCTCCTCACCCCTCCACCACTGAGCCTCATCTCTCCTCACCGCTCCACCACAGAGCCGCATCTCTCCTCACCCCTCCACCACACAGCCGCCTCTATACTTTACTACCCACAGAGCCGCCTCGATACTCTACTACCCACACAGCCGCCTCCATACTCTGCTACCCACAGAGCCGCCTCGATACTCTGCTACCCACAGAGCCACCTCCATACTCTGCTACCCACAGAGCCGCCTGTATATTCTGCTACCCACAGAGCCGCCTGTATACTCTGCTACCCACAGAGCCGCCTGTATACTCTGCTACCCACACAGCCGCCTCCATACTCTGCTACCCACAGAGCCGCCTCCATACTCTGCTACCCACAGAGCCGCCTGTATATTCTGCTACCCACAGAGACGCCTGTATACTCTGCTACCCACAGAGCCGCCTGTATACTCTGCTACCCACAGAGCCGCCTGTATACTCTGCTACCCACAGAGCCACCTCCATACTCTGCTACCCACAGAGCCGCCTGTATATTCTGCTACCCACAGAGCCGCCTGTATACTCTGCTACCCACAGAGCCGCCTGTATACTCTGCTACCCACAGAGCCACCTCCATACTCTGCTACCTACAGAGCCGCCTGTATATTCTGCTACCCACAGAGCCGCCTGTATACTCTGCTACCCACAGAGCCGCCTGTATACTCTGCTACCCACACAGCCGCCTCCATACTCTGCTACCCACAGAGCCGCCTCCATACTCTGCTACCCACAGAGCCGCCTCGATACTCTGCTACCCACAGAGCCACCTCCATACTCTGCTACCCACAGAGCCGCCTGTATATTCTGCTACCCACAGAGCCGCCTGTATACTCTGCTACCCACAGAGCCGCCTGTATACTCTGCTACCCACACAGCCGCCTCCATACTCTGCTACCCACAGAGTCGCCTCCATACTCTGCTACCCACAGAGCCGCCTGTATACTGTGCTACCCACAGAGCCGCCTGTATACTCTGCTACCCACAGAGCCGCCTCCATACTCTGCTACCCACAGAGCCGCCTGTATACTCTGATACCCACTGACCCGCCTGTATACAAACAATTCATTTCACCAAGCTCCCGATGCAATTGCATCGGGCCTTTTTACTGGTACCAGTAATAAAGAGTAGTTGTATATGTGAGATAGTAGACACAATTGTATACAATATAGAACTGGGGAATATACTGCTGCCTGAGGTACTAAAAATAACGTATATGTTGCCGTGCAGTAATGGTGATGAGGCCAAAATGTTATAGTTTTTTTTTTTTAGTCCACTTAAAATGGCAAATCCATAATCAGTGCAACAATGGTATAAAGTATGTACATACCAGTAGTAGACAGTATTTTTGTGCCTCAGATAGTAGACAGAATTGATACAAAGTTTGGCACTGTGGAGAAGTTTGTGCTCCATGAGGTAAGACAAAATTGATACAAAGTATGGCAGTGTGGAGACGTTTGTGCTCTGTGAGGTAATCCAACATCCTAACTGGGCATGCGCGAATACACCGCACAGTTATGGCTGTTCCTGGGAGCTGTGTCGTGTCAGTAACAACGCGGCTGTTAGTGCGCATGCCCGGCAATAGCAGTGACGTGAATATCTGGGAGCCGCAGCCGACGTGGCTGTTACTGCGCATGCGCAGCATTAGTGGTGACGTGTATGTCACTTGTGCAGGCGCAGTTCGTTGCCCCAACTGACACTGGCGCACTGCATTATGGATTGTGTTACAGCGGTTACAGTTACAGCGGCCAGAAGACGCAACTGACAATTACGCATGTATATCCTTTGGATTTTTTAATTGTGCTGCACAAATATCGGACAGCATATGGATAATCCATGTGATGTCTGTTTTTTTATCGCACACATTGACTTGCTTTGGTAAGTCTTGGACATTTTACATGACCATATGCAACATGCTGTGATTTTTTTTTCCCAGGCAGAATACAGGTGAAAACATATTGCAGATAGACACTGCCTCATTGACTAACATTAGTCCAAGTGTAATGGATTTTTTTCTTGCATTGCACTCATCCATTTTATGCACAAGTGTTTGTGAACCTTTATAAAAATCCATGCATTTAAGTTCACCGGAGACAATAGGAAATCTAATAATATACTATTAATGCTAGTTTTATAAAAATCTGTGCATGTGTTCAGATACATTAAAAGGGTAATGATTATAATCACATGGAAATAAAAAAAAAGCGAATTAAAATGCTAACAGACAGTGCATTAAAGTATGGGAAGTTAAAAGCATACACTTAATGTAAATGAAAGAGATTTGGAAGCTCATTAGTGCTCTTAATTTCTTTTTTCAGTTCTCTTAAGGCTAAAATTGGGTGTTGGGCAATTGAAATTTAATGTGCTATATTTTGCTAAAGAGAACAGTTAAATACATATACATACTAAAGAACAAGCACAGCGTAAATTTTAGTCATGAATGCTCTACTGTGCTTAATCTGATTTTTTTCTAATTTATTTGCTAAATATGTCTTACCACATAACAATTAAATACATAAAAAATACTGCACATAACATATATTACAAAGATTTAAAAAAAATACATAAAGGCAGTTAAAATATGATGCATATTAAATATGTACATATTATGTAGATAAGATTAATATAAATATTCAGGCATAGTTAAAATTGTTGGCACCCTTGAAATTGTTCCAGAAAATGAAGTAATTTACTAGGACAATTATTGGAATTTGGGATTTGGGAGAAGGAGGCGTGGTCTGTTGGCGCCATTTTACCAGCTTAGTGCAGTGGCTGCTTGTTAATGCTCAGACTGCAGGTCATTATATGTGGTGCATGGGCGATGCTGCATGGTGATATGCCTCACTATGATCCTAGTTTATGCCTCCTCAGCTATCACTGTCTGTAGCTGTAGCTTTATAATACTAGTCTAATCATCCCAGTCTGAGCTCAGAGTATTATCTGAAAGGTGAAAAAAAAGCATTTATACACTTACATATTCTCATTTAGGCACAGTCTACATCTTGGAGACTGTAGTGTATCTGGCAGGTTAATAGTTAACATTTCAGCCTTATGTTAGAACATGTTGGGAGACCTGATGTGATGTCATAACCCTGTGACTATAATAGGTTTGCTTACTTAGCTCTGCCCACTTTGCTTACTTAGCTCTGCCCACTATGGTCAAATGATCGTTACATCACACAGGTCCTTTAGCCATGCAAGTTAATAGTGAGGGCCCACCGTGAAGTTGGTGAGGCAGCTTACTATACATTTTTTGCAAAAACGTATAAACCAAAAGGCGCTGTTTTTTGTCATGGCACTTGGTATTTATTTTTACAGCAGAGCGCCTTTTGTGTGACACTTATATGTTTTTTTGCATTGGTTTTTCATGTTTTTGGTAGGGATTGGTCGCAGTTCACATTGCTGCTTCCAATGTGTGCAGACTCATATTCTTTGGCTTCATGTTCACCCCTGCTGGTACAGCAGAAATTGGAGGCACCTGCCCCTCCCCTATGAAGTCTGCACACAGAGCTGCCAGCCACACAGCCTTACAAGGTGAGATTTTCCTGTGCTCTCCCGCGCCCTGCCCAGAGGTATGTACACACAGGCAGGATTTAACGTAGCATCTAGGGACAGAGTTAGGACTGTCTCTACCAGGGCCCACCGTGAAGTTGCTGAGGCAGCTTACTGTACGTTTTTTACAAAAACGTATAAACCAAAAGGCCCTGTTTTTTGTCACGGCACTGGCTATTTATAATTTTTACAGCAGAGCGCCAAAAGCTATCCATCACTTTCAACCAGGCATCCCGGTGTCTTTGGTGTCATTTACATCTATCCTGCAGCAGCGCAGACCTGAGGTACTTTGTCCGGATGATTGATTCTTTTTGCCTACACACACACAGTCTCTCATACACACACACACGCTCATACACACACTCTCATACACGCACATACACACTGACACACACACATACACATTCTCATACACACACTCTCATACACACACACTCATACAGACACTCTCATACACACACATGCAGATACACACACTCATACACATTCTGATACACACACACTCTCTCATACACATGCACATTCATATACACCCACTGTTATAAACACACTCATACACACACACAGTCTCTCATACACACTCACACACACACGTTCATACACACACATACACGCTGACACACACACACATACACACTCATACACAGATACACACTCTCTCATACATACTCTCATACACACACACATGCAGATACACACACTCTCAAACACACACACACTCTCACACACGCACACTCATATACACCCATTCTTATACACCCACTCTTAAACACCCACTCATACACCCACTCACTCTCTCATACACACAAACTTTCTCATACACACACTCATACACACTCTCATACACACACCCTCACTCATACACACACTCACTCATACACACTCTTTCACATACACATTCACATACTCTTACACACTCACATACACACACTCTCATACATAGACTCTCATACACACACACTCATGCACACTCATATACACATATTCATATACACGCACACACAAACTTTCTCATACATACTCACATACACACTCACACACTAACATAAACACTCTCATACACACACTCATATACACACACTCTCATACACACACTCTCATATACACACACTCTTGTACACAGACACACTTTCTCATACACACTCACATAGACACTCTCATACGTACACACACTCATACACATATACACACACACTCATATACACACACTGTTATACACACTCACATACACATTCATATACACACACTCTCATTCACACTCACATACACACACACTTTTTCATAGTGACGTCGACGTATGACGTCACTTGAGATTGGCCGATGTCACTTGCGAGTTTGTGATCTAATTGGCCTGCCAGCTTCCATTCATGTAGCTGAGGGAAGGAGGCTCAGAGCTTGTCGTAGTGGCCACAGGAAGTGATAATAAAGCTGCAGTCCCCAGCACACTGCACCACTGTGGCCCCTTACACAGCACACAATCTCAGCCGCCTGCACAGTGGATCCCGGCATCCTTACATTGTCAACGGTGCCACGGGCCGCACTTTGAAACCCCGTGGGGCGCATGCATAGAGGTATGAAGAATATTTACTAACAAAAAAGATTGTATACAAATTGCGCTCTCCAAAGCACCTGTTGAGACTTTGGAGCAATGCATGCCAGACCTTTAGCATAAAAAGTGGAAAATTTTAAGTATCAAATTGATTGAAAAATTGTATGAAAGTGAAGAATTATTCACCTTCTCCTCACTGAGAATTAAATGATAATGTACCTCATAGAGATTTCTATTAGTTTTTTGCACGTGAAACATTTGTCAACAAAGTAGAAAAACCATATGTTTTCACCTTCTTCCAAGCTTTACTCCATGCTGTTTAACTGGGCATCACAGATTAAAATATTATCTCTAAACCTATCTATAGACTACTTCCTAGAACAGCCCTTTTGAGGGCTTAAAAGCAGTTTTTGCCAGGCAGGTCTGCTCCAGTGCTACACAAGCGTTTTTTTACAGCATCCGGACAAATCTAGCCCAGTAAATCCTTCTTGTCTAGTAGCAGTTTGTCAGGCATTGGTGTAGCACTGTTGTTAAGAAAGCTACACCGCCTGTCTGTAATAGCCATTTTTTACTGCATCTAGCCAAGCAAATCCATTTTGGCTAGTACCACAGTTTTACTAGGTAGCTGTACTTCAGTGTTCTTTTGAAAAGTACCGCCACACAGAGCAGAAAACACTTTTGTGTTGCATCTGCAAAAACCTATTTACCAAAACCTATTTAGGGTAGTACCACTCTTTGGCCACACAGCTCTGCTAGTTTAGCATCCATTGTTTTTTGTGCCAACAACTACAGTGTTGCCAATTAGTTATCCTCCAAAATGAGTGTCAAAAGGTCTGCTGATGGTGGAAAGGGAATAGCCGTGTTGGAAAGGGTAAAAATCTTTGTGTCCGTGGGGTAGGTGCTAAAGTAACAGAAACATCTGGTGAACAAATACCGTCTTCAAGCCAAACTAAAGTGTCTACTTCTTTTCATGGACAATCTGATATCATCCCTTTCTTACGCAGCAGAGCATCGCTAAAACTTATAGATGAGGCTCAAAAAAAGCATGTGCTTGAATGGATATCAAGTGTTCCATCAAGTGGGCTCTCCTTCACCTCAACTACAACATCACAAACACTCCAGTCCTCAAAGGTGTCACCCCAATCGCACTTGCTTCCTCACAACTCACAAGTCTCCAGCCACCCAACTGACTATAGGTTAACACAGATCAGTGAGTCTGTAGAGCTGTTCACTCATACTATAACCTGGGAATCAGAGGTTTGTTCCAAAGCTTCATTAAGTCAAGACGAGGAAATGATCTGTACCGATGCCCAAAATCTTTGTGAATCGGATCCAGGCCCAGATAAAGAAGGGTCCGAACATAATGTAGACCCTCATTCCCAAACTGTAATCCCTGTTGGTGGAGACAATGAGGCAGATGATGATAAGACTCAGATACCCAATTGGACTGACAAATTGACTTTGCGCTCAGGGCAGGAGGAAGTTGGCTCTGAGGACAAGTGTGAGAACACACGGGGTGATGATGAGGTTGAAGATGCCACTTACTGTCAACCCACAGTCAGGCAGCTGATGAGCTTATCAGAGGAGGTGGAGGAGGATGCTATTGACGAGGTTAGGTTGTAGCTTCCTCGATAGAGACAGAGTTCTGGAAGCATGTCAATAACTGCATCCTCAGCCACAACTCTGCCTCTGTGCAGAAGTCATGGTGGATCTGCAGGTCACATAGGTGCTAAGCCTTTCCTAGCCTGGGCCTTTTTTCAGATCACAAAGGAATACCCAACTCATGTTATCTGCCAAATTTGTAAACAAAAACTGAGTAAAAGTAAAAAAAATCAATAGTTTGAATACTTCTTGCTTGAACTGTCACATGAACATGAAGCATAAGTCACAGTGGGAAGCTCACTGTGCTAAAATGCAGCCTAGCAGGCATGGCCAACCACCATCTGCCCCACCAAATGCATCTGCAGCTTCTTCATCCTCTGTGACTGTGGAGACAGCTGTCAGACAGGCTTTCGGCTCCTGAACTTCCACCTCTTTACCTGCAACAGTCAGTATGATTGACAGGTCTCCAGCTGTTTTGGAAGTGGAAACACCTGGTGGTGTTGAGCGCTGTCAGACTTCGAGAGCACCACCTTTTTATGAATGCAAAATAATAAGTCCACTTGCACCTCCCTTACAGACCAGCAGTTTGTCTGGGACACCCTACTCAACCCTGTCTCAGCACAGCAGCCAGCCCTCGGTCCCTCAGATGTGGACAAGTAAAAGACCATTTCCTCCTACCCATGCCAAAGTTAAGAATTTTAATTCTGCAAGCTGTTGGCTACAGAAATGCTGCCGTTCTGGCTGGTGGATACAGAGGATTTTCGAGACCTTATGGCGGTCGCAGTGCCTCAGTACCAGATGACCATTCGCCACTACTTCCCAAAGAACGATGTGCCTGCGCTACACCAGCATGTTGCACACAAGATCACCACTTCCTTGAGAAACTCTGTGTATGACAGGGGGCATTTCAGCACAGACACTTATACGAGTAAGCACGGACAGGGGCATTACATGTCGCTGACTTGGCACTGGGTGACTATGGTGACAGCAGGAGAAGTGGCTGCTGTACAAGTCTTGCCATCCCCACAGGTTGTGCATCAAACCTCTGTATCTAGAAGTTACTCCACTGCTTCTGCCTCCTCCACCTCTTCTAGATCCTCCACCTGTGCCCAAAGCCTGTCTGGTATTGTGACCCGCATTCAAACTGCGCAGAAGGAATCCAGCACACCTCCTTACTATGCTGGCAGCAGTACTCAATGCCATCAGGTGGTGTTTACATTAAAATGTCTGGGAAATGTAAGTCACACAGCTGAGGAGTTGTGGTCAGCTCTGGAGAGTTTAATCAATGGTTGTCTCCACTGAACCTGCAGCCAGGGAAGGCCGTGTGCAACAATGCTGCAAACCTCGGCGCGGCCCTTTGCTGGGGCAAGGTGACACACGTGCCTTGTATGGCTAACGTCTTGAACCTGGTTGACCAGCAATTTCTAGCCCACTATCCAGGCCTAGATGCGCTTCTGCTGAGGGCACAGTCGCTGTGTGCTCACTTCCGCCGTTCGCATCCCGCAGCTCAACATCTTGCACTGCTACAGAAGTCATTTGGTCTGCCAGTTCACCGACTTAAATGCAATGTGCCAACACGATG
The DNA here is from genome assembly GCA_033576535.1 of Allobates femoralis. Lineage (NCBI taxonomy): Eukaryota > Metazoa > Chordata > Amphibia > Anura > Aromobatidae > Allobates > Allobates femoralis. Next base: position 207,880,803 of record JARQOC010000003.1, on the reverse strand, counting down.
GAATTCCACTCTGCACAGGTTGCAGCGACTATGGCAGCAGCGACGAGCCCTGGTGCAGTATGTTAAGAGTTTTGAAATGGCTACAAATATGTTTAGCATCTGACGATGCCATTATCAGCATGAAAATTCTGGTCATCTACATGCTGGAGCACACTTTTACCGGTATTCGGAAGAGTAAAGAGAAGAAATACAGGAAGAGGCGTATGCGGAAGGGATAACAAGATCTCAAAGGTCCAGATGGTCGGCAGCACCAAGGCGACTGGCATGGGAGGTTGGAGGAGACAGATTAACAAGGGAGCATGGTAGCAGCCAAACTGTTGATGAAGGTGCAAGAGCCAAGTAAGAAATGGGAAACGAAGAGGCGATGGGCATGGAAGACTCAGCAGATGAGGGAGATCTGGATCACATTTCTGTTGTGCAAGGCTGGGGGGAGAGGGCAGAGGAAGAAAGCGTGAATGTAATCTCACCACCACCAAAACAACAAGGACTTGGTCTTCCTGGATACGCAAGATACATGAGCGCCTTCTTGCTGCACTACCTGCAACATGATCCTTGGATTGTTCGAATTCAAAGTAATGCCGATTACTGGGTTGCCACACTGTTAGATCCCCCGTTACAAGAGAAAATTTGGCCAATTGATTTCTACCCTGGAAAGGGTCGCACACATGCAGGAGTATCAACAGAAACTTTTACACAATCTTATATTTTCTTTTCCCCAAAACACCAGTGGAGCACATAGTGAATATTGCAGTTCTAACTTTCCAACCCTTGGATTGTCGAGTCATCATCACTCAAACATTAAGAGTAACAGTCTATCTGGTAACAGCAATTTTGTGGAATAGTTTCACCAATTTTTTAGACTATCCTTTGCAACGCCAGAAGAGAGAACAAGTCTGACACATAGTGAACACCTAGAGAGGATGGTGCAGGAGTATCTACAACTGAATATCGATGCCATGACTGGGCAACTGGACCCTTGTTAATATTTGATTTAAAAAATGGCCCAAAGAGGTCTCTGACCTACCTATCTATTATTTAGTGTGATACTCCACGACAATGATAGTGGTCCCACCTGTGTGTGGCAGGGCATAACATTGATGGGAGCACTTGCATGAGCTTTGAGTTTATCCGGCCTACTAAGCCCAATCAGGTCTCTGACCTACCAGTATATTATTTCCTGTATTACTCCACAACACTGATGGTAATCCCACCTGTGTGTGGCGAGGCATATCATTGATGGGAGCGCTTGCATGAGCTTTGAGTTTATCTGGTCAGTAGGCCCAAACAGGGCAGTGACCTACCTATTATTTACTGTAATACTCCATGACACTGATAGTGGTCCCACCTGTGTGTGACGGGGCATAACATTGGTGGGAATGCTTGCATGAGCTTTGAGTTTATCTGGCCCACTAGGCCCAAATAGGTCACTGACCTTCCTGACTAGTTTTTCCTGTAATACTCCACAAAACTTATACTTGCGGAGCAATGTTTAACCTTTAAATGCGAGGCCAGATCCTGTTCCATGCATGCAGGCTGGGCCAATCAGCAATTTTTGGTCTGGGACAATTAGTGCCATTTTGCTGTGGTCTGACCCTTTGTGAAGCCCTTCTTGGGGTCCCCTTGCAGTGTTTTATGTGATTTGAGAAGGGTGTGAGATGCCCATGCCTGTGTCTCATCCTCCTTTTACTCCTCCACCTCTTTTTACTTAATGTAGAAAACTAATGCCACATTTCCCCTGACTATTTGTTCTGTGGTTAAATTGTTGTCACTTTTCCTGGCGTTTGTTGTCTATTCTGAGTAGTTTGGCAACTATTGGACACCTTTGAAGATGTTTTCGATGTGTTTGCTGTAGTCTGCCATTGATTTCAATGGGGTTCGCGGTGTTTAACGAACATTGGATGAACATTCGACGAACAAATCAGCAACTCAATGAATCTAATCGAATTCGAACATTGAGGTGGTGGCTCATCACTAGTCATAAGATGCAGCTCAATGCATTTGTTTATACCAGATGGTACCTTTACACAGAAGGTTGGAAACAACCGCGTGTCTCACGTGCACGAGCACGTACCAGCGGTTGCAAACGGTACCTGATACCGCCTTTACACGCCGCTACAAGGTGCTCTACAGAAGGTTTAATCTATCCCTGGAGGCACCACCGGGTCCACAAGTTACCTTCTGTAGAGCACCGTCTCTCATTTACACGCCGCTACAGAAGGTAATATGGGAGGACCTGGGGCAGCAGGGACAACACATAGGCGTGCCAAAATTGTGGATTACGAGATGCTCATACGATGATTGGACAATGCAATAGCATCATGATTGGCCAGCCAGCGCAGGAAGGCTGGCTAATATATGATACTATTGCAATTGTGTAGTGTGACTAGTCAGCTCCTTAAATATGTCGCCCCATGCAGCGACAACCAATCGTAACGCAGGAGCTTCCACCAATGATCGCTGGAGGGGGCGGTTTCCCGGAGGCTGTGTCACGCCCCAGGGAGTTAACTAGGTGGCAAAAAACCTTACCGTACCTTATTTAGACGCCGCTACCATCGGGTTGAAACCAACCTGTTTTAGAGCACTGCTCTGAAATAGGTGCCGACAGTGACGGGTGCCAACAACCTAGTTTACGCGCCGCTACCTCGGGTTGATTTGATGGTGCAAGAAACATTTGTCTCCGACACCCGGTTGTTTCCAACCTTCTGTAGCGGCGTGTAAAGGTACCAAGAGAGATCAGAGCCAATGCATACTTAAAGCCCTGGTTAAAAATTATAAATCCAACCAGTAAATGCAAGTGCTCAGTGTTTATTTTATCACAAAGAACAGAATAAATATACAGTTAGTTACAGACCAGGACAAATTTGGTGCTGTGAGGGACAGACAGGAATTGCACAACACCTTTGCTAACCGGGAAACTGGAACAACACACATGAGGAGAATTCTGGGGAGTCTGTAAGAAGTTCACAGACAAGCAGTTCCGGAGGTGCCAGCCAGCAATCCTGACGCCGGATAAAAGGAAGGAATAGTCTGGAAAGAAGTTCGCTAAATCCAGTCGATGAGGGACATAAGGTAATTGTTTGTGTCAGCCTCTATCAGTCCATACAGGCAAAAGGACCTGGCTGCAGCCACTGAGTCCTATCCCTTCAGTAGTCACACACACTCTGCCAGGAGCAACACATGAGTCTATTGTTCTGTGTGTTAGGAGTCCTATCCCTTCAGTAGTCACACACACTCTGCCAGGAGCAACACATGAGTCTATTGTTCTGTGTGTTAGGATCTGCCCATTGAGGGGGAAGGGTTCACACCTACTTTTGAGCATTTGGCAAAGTGAAGAAGTTTCCAGAAGCTAAGATTCCATTCAGTCTTGCATTTTGGTTATTGGAGTGACCACCAGCTGAGTACAAATACAGAATCCTCCACCAGATGTAGTACAAGAGATGACCTAGGCCTGATTACATCACAGAGTCAAGGAACACAGGCTGGGGGAAGGGACACACTGTTACACAGGTTATTAGGTTTGAGGTCGACTCCTCCACTGGATAGCTTGGCAAGTGGCCTGAAGATACCCGAGATGCCCACAACCATAACACCTATGCTCTGCTACTTTCTCTCCTCATCATATTCCAGAAGACGCAGTTGGAGCAATTGGAGGCACATTCACACGGGTATCAACATGAGTTGGTGCCTTAGGGGAATGGTTAACAATTGAGACAGAAGGACTGGAGGCCATCAGTATTGGGGAGCTGGTAAGCCTCTCTCCATCCTCCAGCAGATACTTCCATTGAGGCTTGATGGTGAGAACCTCATCAGCTAGAGCAGCAGCTTGTTCCACTGTTGATGGTCTCCTTCCACGCACCCATTCTCAGATCTCAGCAGGGCAATTAGCATAGAATTCTTTTTTGGGTCTGTGGGCATACATCTTGAAAGACACTTCTCCATCACAGGCTAAAGAGCGGAAATGAGTCCTGTAAGGGACTGGAGTTATAGCATAATATTCTAGAATTGTCTCTTTAATGTCCCCATACTCGCAGTTTCACTGAGGGTGCATAGCTCCATAGGCTTTAGCAGCTCCACCTTCTAGGAGCTCCACCAGATATCAGACTCACTCCCTTTCCTGGACTTCCATTAATCAACATTGATGCTCGAAATCCTGAAAGAAGCCCTCAATGTCACCTGCAGCCTCATTAAATGGCTCATAGTCCTTGCGGGACACTCTGGGGAATTCCCTCATGGTGAGTGCTGTGGCTACAGTCTGTCTGGAGCTTCTACCTGCTTCCACCATGCACTGCCTCTCCTTAGCTCTGCGATTGACCTCCCTCTTATCTTCTATGGTGCCCTCATCCCCCAGCAATGCAATCTCCTCCTCATACCACACAACCCACTGACTTTTTTTGGTATTTACCTCCGGCTCCTGTCTTTCCTCCCTTTGCTGTGGTAATCCTTCCTCGGCGCCATTTTGCAGGTAAGCGCCTTCCAGGGCCTCAATTAGTTGCTCCTTGGCAAGTCCTTTGAAGCAGATTCCTAATTCATGGGCCTCTGTGTTAGGCTCCCCACAGTCCAGTTTTTGTACTCTGAGGTTCTGGTTCCAGACGTTGATGAGCCGCTGTCCTCCATTCCATCTGCTCTGATCTCTCCCCTGCCAACCAGTTTGTGATGCAGTGTGCGACAGGGCAGAAAGGGACACCAGGCAAATGATTAATCCAACAGAACTTTTTTGGGGCCGGAAAACTGGAACAATACACATAGAGAGAATTCTGGAGAGTCTGTAAGAAGTCCACAGACAAGCAGAGTTCTGGGGGTGTGACCCAGCAATTCTGATACCAGATAAAAGGAAAGCATAGTCCAGAAAGAAGTTCACTGAATCCAGCCAAAGAGGGACATAACGTAATCCCTGTGGCAGCTTCTATCAGTCCATACAGGCAACAGGACCTGGCTGCAGCTGCTGGGTCCTATCCCGTCAGTAGTCACACACACTCTCACTGGAGCAACACATGAGTATATTGTTATGTGTATTAGGATCTGCCCATTGAAGGGGAAGGGTACACACCCACTTATGAACATTTGGCAAAGTGGAGAAGTTTCCAGAAGCTAAGGTTCCATTCTGTCTTGCATTTTGTTTATTGAAGTCACCCTGAGAAGTATAAAGACAGAATCCTCCACCAAATATAGTACAAGAGATGACCTAGGTCTGATTACATCACAGAGTCCAGAAACACAGGCCGGGGAAGGGACACACTGTTATACAGGATTCATTAAAGTACATGAATACAGACCATAGATGGAACACACTGTTACAATGACATAGTCTTATATGATATTTTGGACAAACAGGTTTTGAAATACGTGTTGGGGTTGCCCCAGACACGTACTGTATACCCTTCACCTTGTATTTCCTTGGGTGAGTGATTAAAGTGATAAGCACTTTATGGCACAAAATGGGCTGCACTGTATCTTTTCACCATTGATATGTTCAAACTGATCTATACATATTGAATACTTTGTATACCTGTTTGTCCAAAATGTCATATAAGATTATGTCATGCTTTGCTCTTTAGTGGAAATTACCCATGTTAGCAAAGGCTTAGGTGTTGTGCAGTTCCTGTTTGTCCCTCATAGCACCAACTTTGTTCTGGTCTGTAACTTACTGTATATCTGTTCTGGTATTTGTTCATGTTCAACTGGTAATAAAATAAACACTGAGCACTTGCATTTACAGGTTAGATTGATTATTTTTGACCAGGGCTTTAAGTATGCATTGGCTATGATCTCTCTGGTATAAATTGTTTGCCCACTAGTCTTATTAAACATTCCAGATGATCAGGTGGCAAGCTGAATAAACATATTTGTTTCCCTTATTTCTCATTCAAATATATCGGGTTTCAATAATCACTCCATCCATCCACAAGCTCAGGTGTTATCTGTGGCATAGGAATGGGATTTTTAATATAAGTAAGGTGCCTTCTCAAGTCACCCAATGGAGGAGTTAATGAGAAGCTAGGCAACAGCTTTGTTCAAACAATTTTGTCCTGTAAGTGATTGTGTCATGGCATTGGAAAAGAAAGGCAGTCCCCTAGACAAAGCCAAGTGGAGTCACCATGGAGCCCAGCACCATCTTAGCAATGCAGTGAAATGCAGCTACAGTACACAGTCAGCCAGTGAGTGATATTAATGATGGATGCCCATAGCGCATTGTTAGAGGCATTTTTAATGTAGATTTTGAGAATCTGCATCAAAATCTGCATGTCTATGTTGAGGCCAGCAAAGTCTATGACAAGTCAGAAGTGCTGTCCCGTGCCCACATTTTTTTTTATTTCCTTGCACATGTGGTTCAGATTTCATTTTTCTGCCACAAAATCTGCACCAAATCTGCAAGGAAAAAAATACCACAATGGTACAGCACTTCTGAACTCTCATAGACTTTGCTGCCTTCAGAACAGACATGTTGATTTTCAAAATCTGCTTTAAAAAAAAGCATCAAACAACATGCTGGGGTCACAATGTGGTTCCTTCCTTCGTGATGCCCACTGTATATCCTGACACAGTCTCAGAGAAGTCATGATGAGGATGTCTAAGGTTCATGAGTGGGCCCGCAAGCATGCTGAGTGTGACAGTGGTGCTGAAGCTTGCTAAGTTATAGTGTAAGAAGCTGATGTCTGTACCAAAAAAGCGGGGCTCTACTGTAAAATAGTTTGAGCTGTGTATGGCAGCTTTTGGTGGCCTTTGAAGGTGTTTTCTAGGCCCTTAATTGTGCATCTCATTGAGTTTAAAGGGGTTTCAAAAGTTTGGAAAACTGTTTGCCAATCTAATCTGTGAACATTTGCCCATTCGGCGAACAGAACCCGAACTTCAAAAGGTTCACTCATCTCTACTTAAGAACTAAGACTACTTGCCATTAACTTGCACCAATTCCCATCTGAAATATGTAGTTATTGTAAATAATATTATTGCAGCAAGAGTTAAAGCAGCAAGCTACTGGAAGAATCCTAAAAGCCCTTCATTGATGGAAATCACTGCATTAATTATTAAAATTTGTTTATGAAGAAAAATAATAGCTTCATCTACTAATAATATATCGCAAGTCTCTAAAAAATTTAATATTTGGCTGTCTTTTTGTTTGAATACTGTTATTATATAACTTTGAAGTTTTACATACAAAATATAACTTTAATACAGATTTATTGCCAAACTTTCTTTCCAGCAATGTGTTATGTTAAAAGATTCGACTTTTCTTTAGATAAAAATGTATGGTTTAGAAAAGAAGAGTGGTCCAAAATTTCAGCTGAGATGTCTAAGGGCCTTTTCACATCAGCGGTAATTGCTGATCGCGGCAGTTGCGGTGAAAAAAATGCAAATGCTGTGGTTACCGCATAACAGCCGCACTTGCGGTTCACTTGCAGCAAGCCCCATGCAATGCCTATGGAGCTTGTGGCAAACCCCATGCAATGTCTATGGGGCTCGAGGTAAGTGTGTGGCAGGTGCGGCAAGTGCTGTTTCGGCACTTGTGGCAGATGCGGCAGCAAAAAAAAACGCGGCTGACCGTGTTTTTTTTGTGGCCGCATCTGCAGCAAGTGCCAAAACCGCAACTACAGTGCCTACAAGTAGTATTCAACCCCCTGCAGATTTAGGTGGTTTGATAAGATGCCAATAAGTTAGAGCCTTCAAACTGCAAATGAAAGTAGGATTTATTAACAGAAGCATAAATCTTACAAACCAAAAAGTTATGTTGCTCAGTTGAATTTTAATACATTTTAAACATAAAAGTGTGGGTCAATTATTATTCAACCCCTAGGTTTAATATTTTGTGGAATAACCCTTGTTTGCAATTACAGCTAATAATCGTCTTTTATAAGACCTGATCAGGCCGCTACAGGTCTCTGGAGTTATCTTGGCCCACTCCTCCATGCAGATCTTCTCCAAGTTATCTAGGTTCTTTGGGTGTCTCATGTGGACTTTAATCTTGAGCTCCTTCCACAAGTTTTCAATTGGGTTAAGGTCAGGAGACTGACTAGGCCACTCCATCACCTTGATTTTTTTCCCTCTTGAACCAGGCCTTGGTTTTCTTGGCTGTGTGCTTTGGGTCGTTGTCTTGTTGGAAGATGAAATTACGACCCATCTTAAGATCCTTGATAGAGGAGCGGAGGTTCTTGGCCAAAATCTCCAGGTAGGCCGTGCTATCCATCTTCCCATGGATGCGGACCAGATGGCCAGGCCCCTTGGCTGAGAAACAGCCCCACAGCATGATGCTGCCACCACCATGCTTGACTGTAGGGATGGTATTCTTGGGGTCGTATGCAGTGCCATCCAGTCTCCAAACGTCACGTGTGTGGTTGGCACCAATGATCTCGATCTTGGTCTCATCAGACCATAGAACCTTGAACCAGTCTGTCTCAGAGTCCTCCAAGTGATCATGAGCAAACTGTAGACGAGCCTTGACATGACGCTTTGAAAGTAAAGGTACCTTACGGGCTCGTCTGGAACGGAGACCATTGCGGTGGAGTACGTTACTTATGGTATTGACTGAAACCAATGTCCCCACTGCCATGAGATCTTCCTGGAGCTCCTTCCTTGTTGTCCTTGGGTTAGCCTTGACTCTTCGGACAAGCCTGGCCTCGGCACGGGAGGAAACTTTCAAAGGCTGTCCAGGCCGTGAAAGGCTAACAGTAGTTCCATAAGCCTTCCACTTCCGGATGATGCTCCCAACAGTGGAGACAGGTAGGCCCAACTTCTTGGAAAGGGTTTTGTACCCCTTGCCAGCCTTGTGACCCTCCACGATCTTGTCTCTGATGGCCTTGGAATGCTCCTTTGTCTTTCCCATGTTGACCATGTATGAGTGCTGTTCACAAGTTTGGGGAGGGTCTTAAATAGTCAGAAAAGGCTGGCAAAAGAGATAATTAATCCACACATGTGAAGCTCATTGTTCTTTGTGCCTGAACTACTTCTTAATACTTTAGGGGGACCAAACAGAATGCTGATGGTTTGAGGGGTTGAATAATGATTGACCCACACTTTTATGTTTAAAATGTATTAAAATTCAACTGAGCAACATAACTTTTTGGTTTGTAAGATTTATGCTTCTGTTAATAAATCCTACTCTCGTTTGCAGTTTGAAGGCTCTAACTTATTTGCATCTTATCAAACCACCTAAATCTGCAGGGGGTTGAATACTACTTGTAGCCACTGTATACAGCACTTATGCATTAAGCGCGGTAGTTGTGTTTTTTTCACCGCAACTGCCGCGATCAGCGATTACCACTGATGTAAAAAGGCCTTAAGACATTTATTGATGGATATAGGATGTGATTGATTGCAGTTATTTATTCCAGAGGGTGCGCAACCAAATGTTAAGATGAGGATGCCAACAATTTTGCCCAGCCCATTTTTTGGAGTGTTGTGTGAAATTTAGTCCAATATGCCTTTTTTTCTCCGTTTTTTTCTATTTTTTTTCATGTATATTACAACTTGTGTAATTGCAAAATACGTTATTTTCTGGAACAATTGCTAGGGTGCCAAAACTTTCAGACACGATGGTATGTACTTTTGAACATGTGTAGTATTTCAGTGTTGCTCACCATTGGCATCGCTTCATTTTATTCATAGACTGCACAATTTCTTCAGAAGTAAATCAAAATGTACCAAAGTTATACCCTCAGGATTTTTTTAATTAGTGGTCCAAAGTTATGCAACAATAAAACATTGTTTGTCAATTTACATGTTGCAATTTCAAAGAAGAAACACACTAAACACAATGTGCAGCAATAAAGGCACCCCAAATTAATACTTTGTTGACACCCTTTGGAATTGCTGATGGCCCCCAAATGTTTTTTATAGCCATGTATAAGCTTCTTGCACTTCTCAGCTAATATTTTATCCACTCTATTTTGCTGTTTATTTAAGATCTTAAGTGTTTGCAGGGCTCTTTTTTCCAATAGCAGATTTCAGCTCAACCCAAAGATTTTTAATGAGATTGAGCTAAGGACTCATTGCTGGCATTTTTAAAACAGTCCATTTTTTATTTTTCAGACATTCCTGTTTACTTTTGGATCTGTGGTTTGGGTCATTGTCTTGCTGGAGGACCCATGATCTTCGACTTGAACCAAGTTTTCTTACACAGGGAAGGACATTTTGCTCTAAAATATTTTGATACTTTTCTAATTTAATGGTTCCTGTGATACGTTCAAAGCCTCCAGTAACAGGTTTAGCAAAGGAACCTTACAGCTTTATGAATCATTTACCATGCTTAACTGTTGGTGTTGTATTATATTCCTCATAAGCTTCATTGCACCATCAGTAAAAAACTGTTTCTTTGCATTACCAAAATTTTATTTTTGTTTCATCTCTCTTTAGAACATTTTTCCAGAAGGATTGTGGATTGTCAATGAACTCTTTGACAAAGATCAGTTATTCCTTTTTAGGTCTTTTATTCAGCAATGGTTTCATCATTGGCCTTCATCCATAAAGCTCTGCTTGGTTTAGTGTGTGGCGTATGGTACTTGTTGAAACGATAACCCTAGACTGTTCCAGATTGTCTTCCAGGAAATGGATGTTTGATGTGTTGATTTTTTGGTCATTCGCACATACCTCCAAAGACATTTCTTGTCAATTTTTCTCTTTCCCCCATGTTCAGGAATGTTCTTGTCAGTTCCATGCTTGGCCTAATTCTTAATAATCTTGCATATTGTAGAGACTGGGATACCAAGGTATTCAGATATGGCCTTATACACTTCGGCAGTCTTATGTTTGCTAATAATAGCAATTCTGACGTTTTAAGACAGCTCCTTTGTTACAAAGGAAGCTTAACATGTGGCTTTTAAAAACACTGAAGACATTGTTCAATGGCTCATTCATGTCACGTGAGCACCGACAATTTATACTGGTTATTCTCATTTGTGATTTTCCACAGGCAAGTCAAGATATGTTTACATATTATTTAATGTAGAGAGTCCCAATACCAGTGTCACAGCAAGCTTTAAATTTTTCTATTTTTCCCTCTCATTGTTTTTGATTTAAATTGTTGTGTATCATTTGCTCTTTTGTATTTAATATGAGTGCTCTATACAAAAAAAGCTGTTTGTGTTGATTCATTTTTTCCAGAAAATATTTCACATTATTTACTTAAACTTTATGGGTGACAATAACGATGAGCAGGACTGTACATATGAGCCACATAAGAATATTTAAAAGTAGGCCATGGAACTTGAGAATATGGAAATAGAGATAGATTGCTAGCTAGCTAGATATTTAACTAATAATAAATGTATATTTTTACGTCCGTCTATTCTGGTCATGCCAAGCTCTTTAACCTGACATACAGTAGAGACCACCTAAATTCCACATTGTTATAGTTCCTAGCTAGCAAGCGCATATATTCTGCAGTTGTACAAATAATCAAAATCTGTGACAGTGTTACGTTTCTATCATAACAGCACAGTGTTGCTTGGAAAAGATTAATGTTGTGAATAACATAGTAAACTAATTATACTTTTCCAATTTCTGTGGACTTATAAAGTAGCTTACCTTATTGCTATCTATGATTTTCAATTTATTTTTCAGATTTGAGTTCTTTCATATGCTACAATTCGTTTTTGTAATTGTCTGATTAAAATAAAGCCTTTGGCAATGCAAAGTAATCATGGGATTACTTAGACAAAGCTTGATAGCCATAACTTTAGTAACCTCTTCATCAGAAAGTCATAGCAATCCATATTGGTTAATATAAACAGTTTCTTTATTAGGTAACACATGTCATATTATTAATATTATTAATTCACAAATTATGTGAACTCTTGCTTGTGGTAATTTCCACTTGTTCCAGTAAATAAAGTGTAGTTTTCCTGTAGTTCATCTCCAGGTAAGGAGAAGTTTCACTTAATCCCTCCCCTAAAGTTTTAATAATTTTGATTAAAAGAGAAACAGAGTTATCACTTCATTTACACCTTTAATAGCCAGATTTTAAGCATAAGAACTCTAATCTAGCCCATTAAATAACACAAAAATATACTTAAAATTCTGCTAAATGCTCTCATATATTTATTTTTTTTTTTAAATCTTTATGTCCACATTTTGTATCCTAAAAGGGGTTATGCATTTTAATTAATAGATCTCATAAATCAAATAAAAAAAATTCCACAATTGGATGTGTTAAAAAATGTTCCTGTCCAGAGATATTATTATAAAAGTGGCCCAGTGTAATGTATGTGTCCAACCATGAAGGAACATGGTTGAATAAACCCCAGCTCGTGGGACGGGGAGGAAGTAAAAGGGAGTAAACCTATATTAAAGCCGGAGATCACACCTGATTCCTTCTGTAAGGAAAAACATTTCATTGCCTGTTAAAAAAAATAGTTTGTAAGCAATATAGGATTGTGTACTATAAAGTATTGTAATTTACAGGTTGGGTAATTTATATGGGTGCACCTAAATACAATGGGAATGGTTGGTGATATCAACTTCCTGTTTCTGTCCCATTAGTATATGGGAGGAGGAAAACTTTTCCAGGTGGGTGGTGACCATGGTGGCCATATTGAAATCAGCCATTTTGGATCCAACTTTATTTTATTCAATGGGAAGAGGGTCATGTGGCACATCAAACTTATTCATGAGAATGGTGTGTTTGGTTTTAACGTAACTTTGTTCTTTCATGACATATTTACACGTTTATATAAACTTATAAAATGTGTTCAAAGTATTGCCCATTGTGTTGGATTGTCAATGCAACCCTCTTCTCCCACTCTTGACACACTGATAGCAACACTGCAGAAGAAATGCCAGCACAGGCTTCCAGTATCCGTTGTTTCAGATGCTGCACATCACATATCTGCACAGCATAGACAATTGCCTTCAGATGAATGATAAGGCAAACTTTTTTGTGAATGGTGAAGTTAACAAACAAAACCACCACTATTGGTCTGACACTAACCCACAGTGAATAGATCCCTCCAAGACTGTTGTATATGGGGTACAAAGATAGTGGGGCCATTCTTCATCAATGAAAACCTCAATGCCACTGGATATCTGAAATTTGCATATAAATTTCCCAGAGTAGCATGCATTGCTTTTAACTCTCCTCATATACTTGCATTTCAGACCTGATATGTCATCTCTTCATAGGGAGAAACTTTATTGCTTAGATCCCCAGTCTTAGCCTCTCACCTAGCCAAATCATATCTTCACACTTTGCACTGACGAGGAGCAAACACTAAAGGTACCTTTACACGCGGCAACTTTTCTAGGACGTTCACTGGCAACTTACTGGTTGCAGTGAAATCATGGAGACATTGTCTCATTTGTACACAGCAACAAGATAGAACAATGTGTCCATGATTTCACTGCAACCAGTAAGGGTATGTGCCCACGGGACGTTTTTTAAGCAGTCCTGAATGCAGCAAAACCTGAGGATCCCAGAGTCCTTGACAAGAGATTAGCTATGATCTTGTCTGCGTTTTTGCGCGTTTTTTGTGCGTTTTTGATAGTTGTGTTTTTCCTGTGTTTTTTCCATTGACTTTAGCAAAAACGCAGGAAAATAATTAACATGTCAATTATTTCCCATCCGCACCAAAACACAGGTATTTGACAGTTCTTGACACTTGCAAAACCAATGTGTGGGCACAGCGTTTCTGTGAAACACATTGGTTTTGCTTGGAATCAAAACCTCAAGAACAAATTAGCCTACATTACCATAAAATCAATGGTTTTCTGCATGCAGAAAACGTGCAGAAAATATAGCAAAAACGTCCTGTGGGCACATAACCTAAGTTGCCAGTGAAATTCATAGAAAAGTTGCCGCGTGTAAAGGTACCCTAAGAGTGTTTAAAGAGGCAATTCTTCCTCACAATCACAGAAATCCTCAAAGTTATCCAATGTAGATGGAACTTACAAACTAAGGTGTTGGTCACTGTGTAAGGGAAGATACGCCCAGCTTCTTCTCTTGCAAAACCACATAAATCGCAGAATCATTTAAACCTACGTTTATTAATGGATGCCATTTTTCCTTAAACTACTTAATTCAAGTTTCTTTCGTCATCTTATTTTGAGAAATTACCTAATCGCTGTGTTTTAATTATTCAATATTCAAATCTAGTACTATTTCCTGTCTTCTGGATAAACCTTTCTTTAAACCTTCATTTTTATCTTCAATTTACTCTGTAGGTATTTTCTACATCAGTTGTGTTAAAAGACTTAAGCCGGAGTCACACGCGTCAATATCGCCAGCGATCTGATCGCTGGCGACATTGATGGCTGATCGCTGGTGAGCTGTCACACAGGCAGACTCTCCAGCGATCATTGGACCAGCGACATCGTGGAAATGATTTAAATATCGTTTCCACGATGTCTGTAGGCTCGTATCCAAGGTAAACTGTGTTTAACTAGGCAGCGTACGCTGCCTATATACTAGGGTCCCTAGTTACCCGCTGTGTACCTTGGATACCAGCTGATGAGCGGAGAAGGCTGGTAACCAAAGTATACATCGGGTATCTAGGCAGCACCGCTGCCTAGTTACTCGCAGTTTACCCTGGATACCAGCTCCCAGAGCTTCCTGAGAGGCGCTGGAAGCTGGCTGATCGCTCGTCCCGATGCTGCGTGTACACCGGGCATCCATCGCCAGGTTTTCGGCCTAGTCTGAAAACCTGGCGACCATCAACCAACGATTTATCGCTGGTTGATGCGCCCTGTCACACGCATCAATATCGCTGCAACGTCGTGCGCATCAGCGATATTGACAGCGATATTGACGCGTGTGACGGCCCCTTAAGACTTTAACATTGAAAGCCTATACGCAGAATAGGTCATCAATATCTGATTAGAGCGATAAGCGGTTCACAGAATGGTCAGAGACCGGATGTGCTCAATTACATAACTGCACAACACTGGGCTATCAATGGAATAGTGTCTGTGGCTGGTTACATCTATACACTATTGATTCAAAAGGGGATGATGTTGTGTAATGCAGTTTGGTAACTGAGCACTTCCAGCCCTTGTCAGCTGTAGGAACAATTGAGGTTCCGGTGTTGCACCCTCACGAACCAGATATTATGACTTACCCAAAGGATAGGCCATTAATGTAAAAGTCAATTATTTTAACTAATGACAGTAGTTGTTTACATACTGTACATTGATTTTTCTAACCTTTTCCCCACAGAACTGTAAATATTTTTTTTATTACCAACTTAATTACTTTTTTAATATTCAGGTTAATTGTATTGGTTTGTCTGATCAATTGCATTACTATGTTTCTGCTCAACTGTTTATTTTCATGCTGCTTTTCTCCTTACACATAACTAAACTAAAATGTACATTCTAAGTTTTACAAAACCTATCTTGCATTTACAGCTATTCCCAGACAATCTATAATGGTGGTTAAAATACTCTCACTGAATGTCAAGGGGTTTAATAGCCCATTTAAAAGGCACTCAGCAAGGAGGGAGGCTTCACAATCCCAGGTTGACATAACAGGATTTCAAAAGACAAAATTTAAAAGAAAAACTCAACCTAAATTCTCTCACTATAAATTCCAACATATATTTGATTTCTCCTAGCCTTCAAAAGATGGGTACATTTTAGTCCTTTACTGAAATTGTTAAGGTAGCGGCCTTAGCACTTCAGCATTACATAGTAGAGGCCTTTCATGCACGAAGGAATAATGACAGACAGCAAACTGGTTTCTAGTTAAGCATTATCCTGAAGGGGCGGAACCCCCAGATGATATGTTTATAGGAAAATGTTATTACACAGTCAATACAACTTCATTGGCTATTTTCAAATTTTGCAAAGATTGACTACTAAAATTGTTTGGCTATATGCTAATTGGTCTTTAGACATGTTAACACTAAAGTCTTCCTAGAATCTGACAGAATATGAAATGTGGCAGGGAGTACTGGGATTCAGTTCTTATCTTATCTTGGAGTATTTCGATTTACATCTTTATTTCATGTGTTTTTTGGTGTAATATATGCATAGACATGTTTTTTATTAAAAGAACTGAAAAATATGTTTGTGAGTGTATAAAACACCATTTTAGATTTCATTTTAATATCATAAAAAAATGGTGTATTCATAATTAGTGATGGGTGTACCCGAATTGTAAAGTTTGTGATCTCTACTGTACACTTAGTGTAGGGCTCAGAAGCCGAACATGGACATCCCTGGGAAATCAGTGTTATGCAGGAGACACACTGGTGTGAGACTCGCGTGAGTGCAATGCGTGAAAAAAATGCATTGCACTCGGACCAGTGTTGCCCTATCAGGCAGGGCAGACTGGTGCGAGTCCCACGCACTTAACTCGCATTGCGAGTCAGAAGCGAGTGCAGTCGCAGCATGCTGCGACTGCACGCGATTCTGAGGCGCGTGAGAGCAATGCAAGTGTATGGGGGCGAGAAAATCTCACCCCCATACAGCACACGGTGCGCGTTTGTAGCACTATGCTACAATAGCTAAATCAGGTTTAATAGGCTCCCGCTGTTACTTCCAGGGCCGCCTATTAAGCTCATTTCATATTCACTGCACTGTCAAACTAACAGCTAATCACAGGAGCTCACACTCTGTGGGAGCCTCTGTGATTGGCTGTTGTAATCAGACTGGATTTTCTCAATCTGGACAGTGATTCTGCTTGGTTGCCATACACATTAGTCCAAGGAAGGACATAGCCCTGGGATTGAATCCTAGCAGAGACCACCATAACCACCATATTAAGTGGCCCTTTTAGTCAATATCCCACTCAGTTACGAGTTAAGGATATGACAAGGGAATTAACAGAGCCAGGTATCCATCCACAGATCCTGTCCTGTGTTTTTTATGTTTCCTCATTCATGGTGGCCAGGTCTAATTTTGACCTGACACAATGAATTTAGGGCTTAGTGTCAACTGACAATACAAAGCTGGCATTATCCCCCTTTATTAACCAGTGTGTCACTGCCACCAGGTCCACTGAAAGAGTTGGGGTACAGCACCAGAAAATGGCACTTTTATGGGGCAGCTGCAGGCTTCAATTCGCAGCAGGGAGGGACCAGAAAGCTTGGGCCACCCTGTGCTGAGGATTCCAGCTCCCAGTTGCTTAGTTGCCAAGAAAAACTGCGGCACTCAATCCTGTCAGTGTGCACAGGTGCATCGCCAAACACAATAATTACAATAGTAGGAAATAGTGGCACTGTTCTATGACAATTTGAGAAAAGAAATATTTCAGTGAAGCAAAAAATGCAAAAATTGAGACACTTTGCTTTATAAATATGGCCATACGGATAAACCGCTTAGTTGCCGCATTGAGGTGTGTCCCATTGGTCAGGTCCCTAACCTTTGTTTTCAGCCTCTATCTGGGTTAAAAACCTCTTCATTTATAAGCAAACTGGAAAAAACTGATAACAGAGAACAATAATTTTACAGGCCCAGGGTGGGGAAAGGTGCACAACAGCGAGCATGAACCCATACAATTCAGAGAAAACTGTGGCACTCAATCCTGCATGACTGTCACTGTGATCTCCAGTGATCTTCTCTCATCCTGGAGACTGCAGAACCCTTTGAGAGCTTTCTACACAGTTGTCAAGGACCCGGCACTGCACCATGTGACTGAGTGACGTCACTTGGTCATATGATCAGGGTCCTTGAGGCACCAATCTCTGCAGCCTCTGAGAATGACAGGGCAACACTGGATGTCACCAGAGGAGCACAGGAAGGTGAGTAAATAGTGCAGCAGCATTCACACACGTTTGGCTGCGTTTTGTGAGAATTCATTGTTGGTGCAATTTCTGCTATGGTAACCACTGTTGCTATGGCAACGGTGACCTCACAGCTTACTATATGACAGCACTGAGACTGGCACTTTACTGCTTTACTATAGTGTGGGTCTCAGCGCTGTCCATAGTGACAGTGGTTAGTATGGCAACGGTGACCATACAAAAGCGCTAAAACCTGCGCTTTATCGCTTTACTATAGCGTTGGTCTCAGCGCATTCATATTGTAAGCAGTGAGGTCTCTGTTGCCATAGCAACAGCTGTTGCCATGACAATGATGACCTCAGCGCTTAGCGTACGGCAGCGCAGGTTTCGGCGCTGTTATATACTAAGCACTAAGGTCACCGTTGCCATGGTAACTTCTGTTCCTATGGCAACAGTGACTTCACCGCTTATAACATGAAAGCGCTGAGACCTGTTCTATAGTAAAGCGATAAAACGCTAGTCTCAGAGCTGTCATATACTAAGCGCTGAGGTCACCATTGCCATCGTAACTGCTGTTGCTATAGCAACAGTGACCGCACTGCTTACGATATGAAAGCACTGAGACCTGCACTATAGTAAAGAAGTTAAAGCACAGGTCTCAGAGCTGTCATTTACTAAGTGCTGAGGTCACCATTGCCATAGTAACCGCATAGTAGCCAAATGTGTATGGCAACCAAGTACAATCTCTGTCTAGATTGTGATAAGGTAAAAAATGTTTCTACCGTGTTAGCCAGTATAAAGCAAAATATCATAATCTGAGAGTCCTCAGTGGTTGATACCTTTTAATGGCTAACAGAAAAGATGGCAAGAAAAAGCATAGAAAGCTTTCGAGATGCTATGGCCTCTTCATCAGGCTTAATGACACAAATTCTAAATGTGTGAGTGGGAATCTATATGCAGGTGAGATGGGGCAACAACTCAGAACTAGAATGAACTCTCATCACCATAAAGTAAAGGAAAGAAGGACAAATCTACCCGTGTCTAGACATTTCTCTAGACCTGATCACACAATATTTTCGATTTGAAAATACTAATTCTAAAAGGTAACTTCAGATCACAGCGAGACAGAGTAGTGTGGGAATATAAACTGATGATGACCTTTGACACACTTAAAGCAGGAATAAAGGTCTCACATGGATTCATGGCTTTCTACATTCACTGAGGAATTTTCAGGTCTCGACCAAACACTAAACATAGAACAATAATATAATCTGTTCCTCTTATCTCAGAACTTTGATTTTACCTCCCCAGCTACTCTCCCCCTCCCAAAACTACTATTTTCTGCTTTACGTCACCTGTCATATTTACTGCATCATCCTACCCTGCATATGTATATATGTGTGTGTCTTCAGAATTTATGTCATTATTAGCCTGATGAGGAGGCCATAGTGTCTTGAAAACTTGCTTTGCTTTTTCTTACCATCTTTTCAGTTAGACATTAAAGATATGAAGGACTCTCAGATTATAAAATTTTTCTGTCCAGATTGTGGAAATGCACTCTGATGCAACAGCCAATCACAGTGGTGCTCACTGAGTGTGAACATCTGTGATTGGCTGTTTGCCTGACAGTGCAGTGACTCTGCAAGTAGCTTAATAGCCGACCAGGAAATGATTCAGCAGGAGACTGAGCTCACCTGGAAGTGATTCAGCAGGAGTGCGGGAGACTGAGTGGCCCCAGGAGCAGCAGCCAGAGTCTGGAAAGCCTGATCTACCTGTTCTTCTATCTATCTTCACTAGGTTCTATCACAGCTGTATGGCAGAACAGTATGTAGTGCACATCATGTTGGCCTACTGTTCCCATGCAGTCTTAGCAATTTTTCATCCATTCATTCATCTCTGCCTTTTTACAGCCATCCCAAACTTCTTTGTAGGATCCAGCAGAAAATTACTTTGTTTTCCATTGACTTGCATTGTACTCA
The DNA here is from genome assembly GCA_033576535.1 of Allobates femoralis. Taxonomy (NCBI): domain Eukaryota; kingdom Metazoa; phylum Chordata; class Amphibia; order Anura; family Aromobatidae; genus Allobates; species Allobates femoralis. Next base: position 207,861,179 of record JARQOC010000003.1, on the reverse strand, counting down.
CTATTCGTAATGTACTCGTTGCGAGTATAGTGATTACAAATATTATAGTACTCACTCATCCCTAGTTATTATTGATTTGGAAAGCAGACAGTTAGGGAGGGATATATTTTGATGTCCCTACTAAAGCATCCACAACACCTTTAAGAGGGATAGGTCTGGGGCTATAAGTGGAACCAGAGAAATACAAGTACATGTGCAGGTACCATGACTATGGCTGCTTCCATCAGAATCTCTGCAACCAAGTGCTTAATTAGTTTTTCCAAAGAAACCTGAAAACTCCCAGTTTTTCCAAATTAGGCTAGGGTCACACTTGCAGATTTTAAAGACCTGCATTTTTAAAAACGCATGTAAAAACACACCCATAGGCCCCCATGGCAAAAACGCATGCCCTAATAGCAAAAACACATGCCTTAATAGCAAAAATGCATGCCTAAAGTGCCATGCGTTTTTGGCATGTGTTTTTGCACTTATGTGAGGAGCTGCCTTCAAAAGCGCATGCAAAAATGCATGCTACATAAGTATGATTTAGTACCATGCAAAAACGCATGCGTTTTCCATAGGGGCCCATGTTAAACAATGAATGCGTTTTCTTAAAAACGCATGTGTTTTTAAATCAGCACCAAAAAATGGTTCATGCACTTTTTTTGGGTGCAGATTCAAAAATGCATGGAAAAATGCATGGGTGCTTAAAGGCACCTAAAAAAACGCATGCAAAAAGGAAATAAGCATGCAGAAACGCATGCTTATTTTTAAGGCACTTAAAATACTCATGCCAAGTGTGACCCTAGCCTTACTCCAAGATCATATGCTACTTTAGTCTGAATCCCTATACCCAATGTACATGTATCAGAGAATGCCATCAACTCTGCATCCTACACAAATTTGTTGGAGGGGACTAGTTTGTATTAGAGAACGTTACCATCTTGGTGACAAAACACCTCCTGTATCCATCTATAAGATTCTTGGCATAATGACCACTTTACACGTCCCAACATCGTTCCGATATTGTATACAACGGCACGGGAGCGCGCATTTTTTGGGCAGAAACCCAAGATCGCATTGGAGCTGTCACACAGCGCGATATCGGCAGGCAACACAACTGCGATGTCTACACCTCCTTGTACGGGTGACCCAGGAACGACCATTTAACATGGGAGAGAATAGGGGAAGTTGTACTCCAAATCGTTGTTGGGCTGTCACAGAGCACGATCCTGCCAGATCGTCCATCCAATATTGGCCAGTTGGAGAGCCTGCTCATTTCTCCCCCGATATCGTTTTGGCATCGTTCCTGCATCGAATTGTACATTTACACCACACAACGCACGAACGATATCGGGGCCAACGCACGAACCACGTGACTTTTTGTCGGAGTTGGACGCCGATATCGGGACGTGTAAAGTGGCCATAAGGGTTAGTAATAGAACAACAGAAAAATGTTTTAGCAAGTGTCAATTCTTTATAATAATAAGACAAGCTTTGTGTGTGGCACTTGATACAAGTTATTGTATTCCTCACATTAACTTTGAATTTCAGCTGTCACAAATCCCTGTCAGTCAAAATTGATGGGGTGCTAAGATTACAAGACAAAATGTAAAGAAGTAGGGAAAATGTCTGGTGAGTTAGTTTGCAAAATCTTGTTGCAAAACTACCAAGGCATATTGTTGGTCAGTATATGAAAAAGCAAAATAAGCCTAGGGTCACACATAGAAATCCGTTTTTGGAAGTGATTTCCTTGACCATTCCGGTTTTTTTGGGTGCTTTTTGAGCCTCCTGTACCTCTGAACGTTTTTGGACTAAAAAAAATTCTTGAAAAAACGGATCCATTTTTTTAAGGCACCCAAAAAAACCGGATCCGTTTTTCCCATAGGGCCCATGTTAAAATTTTTTTTTTTTTTTAAACGGACCCCAAAAACGTACCTAGCAATGTTTTTAGGTGCAAAAAAAAACGGATAGGGTTTTTATTACATCTAATCCGTATTTCTATCAGTTTTTGGACTTAGAAAAAAAAATAGCTAAAAATGAAGCCAAAAACGGACCAAGGGCTTATGTGTGACCCTAGCCTAAGGCCAACAGTCTTCATCGAGAGGAACACTGAAAAATGAATATGCCAAAATAATAACAGTGAAGTATTTGGACTCCACAGGTGCCTGGTTAAGCAAAGTCTGTGGATATGGTACCTGTGGGATATTTATGACAGTTACTGCGTTTACCGCTCTTGTATCATGTACCATACATTAAATTGGTGGCTTTCCTTTGGGTGACTTTTTCTTCACTCAGTATTGGGGTGTGTTAAAAGGGCTTTTGTTGTGTACAATGAGTGCTTTATCTAACAGACGTCTGTGATCTGTTAAACATAGCCTCTTTGTATTCTACTTTCAATGGGTATCGATGCACACAAGGTGGCCTCGTAACAGGTTTCAACACTTTGATTACAGGAGGGACTGGTAATCTGCCAATATATGTATTGGATGAACTCCATAATTGTGATGGGAATTCTGAAAGCCATTTGGAGCCAGAATCATCTTTGAGAATGGCGATCTGTGTGTGTTGCCTTAGACATTGATATGCACAGAGTTTCCTCTGATACTAGAACAACAACTTGGGGAGGTAGCTGATGTGATATCGATGGATGCTTTCATGGTACTTAATACATCAGTATCCAACAAACTGTAGAGGTTGTATGGACAGACTCACTAATACCTGTGTTACAATGGACAAAACATAATAGCTGTTAATAAAATGTAGAACAAGCGATTTTAATAAACTTTCAAATATTCTTCATTAGAGAAATCCGGTATAAAATTATATCTAAACCTTTGAAAAGATGTCCCCACTAGACTGTGTCTGAAGCTCATTCTCAGTTAGATCCATATTTAGCCTCTCACACAGACTGAATATGGATAAATAAACATGTAAGCATGTAGGGGATGGAGCCCGTGGCATGGAGGCATTGTAGGTGAAGCCCACCGGAGTGGGTGTCTGGTCTCTAGGGGGACTAAGCCCCCCCTAGAGACCTCAAGCATTCTTTTATTTATTAAATTTAACTCTTTACTATTGATAGTACAGTTTGCTCATGCCGGCAATAGCCGGGATCAGCAAACTATGCAGTAGCTGCATTGCTCAGGATTACACATCCTGAGCAATCCGGTTGCTGAAGAGCGGATCAGAGAACCGCTCCGAAAACTGCAGCCTGCATGATTTTTAACGCAGGCTGCAGTGCCGGAGACGGACACCGGATTGCTTGTGAAGCAATCCAGTGTTTAGCATTGGCTCCTATGAGGAGCGTTTCTTGGTCCGGTTTTGAGCTTTTTGAAAGCTCAAAACCGGATCAGGATTCTAAAAAAATAACGGAGATGTGACCCTAGCCAAACACTAGATAAAAATGCAACAAAAAACAAAGATTTTCTCCTGCCAATAAATCTAGATTTACTAGAAGCCACTAAGGTTTTGCAGCATCTTTGCTACAGCAAAACCTCACATGTGGGAACATAGCCAAAATAGTGCAGAAAGAGCAATGGAGAAGTCAATAGAGTCAATGCAGTGAGTTTCTATTTTTTTTTTCTCTTGTGCAGCATGTTGTGTTTTCTAAATCATGAATGGACAACCCCTTCAAACCACAATCTTAAAGTTGCTAAATATGCCGATTTATCATAATGTTTTACTTATTAACAATGCACAAAGCTGTTCCACAAAAATTGCAAAACATAATTATTGTAAAATTTCACAGCAATTTGTGATCCTGTTGAGATAAACACAGTGCTATGGAAACTATATGGAGGTCAATTAAAAGATCATGATTAAGTAATTGCCATAACTCCTCTGGTCACCATTGGTCTATTATAGCAAGAGCCATGTCTGCTGTTAAATGGTATTGCATAAAAATGTACTGTAAAGCTGGTGGTAATGGGAATGCCTAGAAGGAGTCCATCTGGTTTCTAATCCCAAAGAGATAAATGCAAATGAGCAGCAGGGATCCCTCTTGTTTAGTACGAGCAAAATGAGAATAATAAAGAATTTGCATCTTCATGCTCTGTTTGAGATGCGTAAAAATGTCTGATTCCCGGCTCATAAAATAGTTTCAGCCAGATGTGTCATTGCTATTTTATCATTTTGTTTTCAAATTCGCTTAATTTTTGGTACACATGTTCAGTTTTATTTTCTCATTTTAAAATAATGTAACCATGAGGTTACAAAAAGGCTTGACATTTTTCTGACACATTTACTTTGTATAAAACGTAAAGAATGAAGCAGAATGGTGATATTCTTGTTTCTGTAAATTTGGCCAGACTCAAGCATCAGGTAGGATGCTAGCTATTACACCTAGAGAAATATATGTAGTAATTTAACTAGCTTAATACACTTTAAAATGTATACCCTGAAATAGTACGCAATTATGTAATACAACATAATATACCGCAATGTTTACCAAGATAGCAAAATTCATATGTAGGGAAGGGCGAATCCTAAAATACTCGGAATCACTAGACTCTGATGTGTCCGAGTCCAGGACTCGCTACTCGTTGCGAGTCTAGCGAGTCCAATGTAAATGAATGGGGAAGCGAGTATTGCAGCAATTCCTCTGCTGCCGGACCCTATAAGGGGTCTGGCAGCAGAGGAAAAACCTGCAATTCCCCATTTTATTCTTTTAAAGCCAGCGGCAAAAAGCCGCTGGCTTTTAAAGAATAGTAAAAAAAAAAAAGGCGTATTGGACCGGGGGAGCAGGGACGCAGGACTCAGGCGGGGAAGCCGGTGGTGAAATTTGCTCACTGCCGCTTCCTTCTCTGAGTCCTGACCAGGGGTGGGCTTAGGGGGGGATGAGTGCACCGGACCGGCCGGCTACTTACCGCAGCCTCCGCCGCCGCCGGCCGCAGACTCGCTCCCTGCCTCTCTGCTTCTGCATCCGGAGATTCCCGAGCGGTGACAGAGCAGTGAATAAATTAACTTCCGTCGCCGTTCGGGAATCTCTGGCAGCAGAGAGAGTCGGGCTGACAGCAGGGTTCAGCTCAGGTCATAATGACCTGCGGAAGCCTGCCTGCCTACCTGAAATTAATTTATTCACTGCTCTGCCGGCGCTCCCGCTGGCAGCGGCAGAGTCAGGCTTTGACTGCAGGGTTCACCTGAGGTGAACCCTGAATGTGAAAGTCTTTTTGCAGCCTGCTCTGCCTGTGCATAGACATATATGTCTCTATATGTCAGCTTTTTGGACAAAAATTTGGATTTTTTCAAACTTTGAGCGACGAGCGGCACGGATTAACGTCGTTTGATCGAGCTCAAATTTTGGCTATCTCAATATCTGGAAAGGGGAATCGTTTTGTGGGGTCCAGACTAACAAGATTCTATTTTTTCCCCCCATATGAGATCCGGTCACTCTAATGGTGGGTTTACACGTCCCGATATCGGCGCCCAACTCCGATAGTTCGTGCGTTGGACCCGATATCGTTCGTGCGTTGTATGGTGTAAATGACCAATACGATGCACGAACGATGTCAAACCGATATCGGGGATGTAATTAGCGTGCTATTCAACGGCCCGATATCGGATGCAGGTTGGAGCCGGATCGCGCTGTGTAAACACCCAACTCCGATGTGAACTACAACGTCCCCTATTCACTCCCATGTTAAATGGTCGTTACTGGGTCGGGGGCGTAGACATCGTAGAGACGTTGTATGCCGATATCGCGCTGTGTGACAGCTTCTATGCGATGTTGGAATTCTGCCCAGAAAAAGCGCGCTCCCTCATCGTTGGATCCAATATCGGACCGACGTTGGGACGTGTAAACCCACCAAAATGTCTATGCACAGGGATGTGTCAGTGAAGATCTCATTTTTGGTCTACGTCAGACGGAAGAGGATTTTTGGAATAAAGATGGAGTCCCTAATGTCTTTTTTGTTTTATTTTTAATTAAAAAAATTTCTCTGTATTGTGTTTTTTTTTTTAACAAACTTTACTAGAAATTCATGGCGGTCAAGTCTAATATTGGCGTGACCGCCATAAATTTCGGGCTTAGGGCCAGCTGATAATACAAAGCTGGCCCTAACCCCTTTATTACCCAGTGAGCCACCCGGCACCAGGGCCACTGGAAGAGCGGGGTTCAGCACCAGAGGATGGCGCTTCAATGAACGCGCCATCTTCTGGGGTGGCTGCGGGCTGCAATTTGCAGCAGGGGTGCCCAGAAAGCTTGGGCCCCCAGCTGCTTAGCTGTACCTGGCTGGACATAGCAATTGCACGGAGCCCCACGCATTTTTTTTTTATTATTTCATGTAATTCATCAAATAATAAAAAAAGGGGGCTCACCTATATTCTTGTGTCCGGCCAGGTACAAATAGGCACCTGGGGGTTGGGGGCAGCCCGTCGCTGCCTGCTGGATCTGGCTGGTTGCAGAAATACGGCGAAGCCCACGTCAAATTTTTTTCTGAAAAATCCATAAAACAATGTAAATAAAAGGGACTGCATCTTTATTAACCCCTGGACCATGGTCGAGGGGTTAATAAAGATGCAGTCCCTTTTTTAGGATTGTTTTATTGATTTTTAAAAAAAAAAATGATGTGGGCTTCGCCGTATTTCTGTAACCAGCCGGATCCAGCAGGCAGCGACAGGCTGCCCCCAACCCCCAGGTGCCTATTTGTAAATGGCCGGACACAAGAATATAGGGGAGCCCCCATTTTTATTATTTCATGAATTTCATGAAATAATAAAAAAAAAAATGCGTGGGGCTCCGCGCAAATTCTATGTCCAGTCAGGTACAGCTAAGCAGCTGGGGGCTGGAATCCGCAGCGCAGGGAGGCCCAAGTTTTCTGGGCACCCCCCGCTGCAAATTGCAGCCCGCAGCCGCCCCAGAAGATGGCGCGTTCATTAAAGCGCCATCCTCTGGCGCTGAACCCCGCTCTTCCAGTGGCCCTGGTGCCGGGTGGCTCACTGGGTAATAAAGGGGTTAGGGCCAGCTTTGTATTATCAGCTGGCCCTAAGCCCGAAATTTATGGCGGTCATGCCAATATTAGACATGACTGCCATGAATTTCTAGTAATCAATAGAAAAATAATGCAACACCGAGAAAAATAATTTTATTAGAAATAAAACAGAACACAATTAGGGACCCCATATTTATTTAAAAAATCCTCTTCCGTCCGACGTAGTCCAAAACGCAATCTCAGCTCTGCTACATCCCTGTGCTTAGACACACAGGTCTATGCACAGGGAGAGCAGGCTGACAATCTCAGCTCTGCTACATCCCTGTGCTTAGACACACAGGGTGAGCAGGCTGAGAACTGACTAAACAGTCAGGGTTCAGCTCAGGTCATTATGACCTGAGCTGAACCTTGCTGTCTGCCCGACTCTCTCTGCTGCCGGAGATTCCCGAGCGGTGACGGAAGTTAATTTATTCACTGCTCTGTCACTGCTCGGGAATCTCCGGAGGCAGAAACAGAGAGGCAGGGAGCGAGTCTGCGGCCAGCGGCGGCGGAGGCTGCGGTAAGTAGCCGGCAGGTCTGGTGCATTCACCCCCTCCCCCCCAAGCCCACCCCTGATCAGGACTCAGAGGAGGAAGTGGCAGTGAGCAAATTTCACTGCCGGCTTCCCCGCCGGAGTCCTGCGTCCCTGCTCCTGCTCCCCCCGCCTGGTCCTAACTTAGGATCGGGTGGGGAGGCATGATGGACTCGTTACTGTGCGAGTAATAGCTTGGAAACTCGCAGAGTACCGAGTCCTGCTATTCCACTATTACTCGCAGAGTAACGAGTCTTAGCGAGTAGATTCGCCCATCCCTATTCATATGTCTAAAGTGATTTTCATTCCTTTAGTTCTTCAAATAATTGACCAATTAGGGTATGTGCACACAATGCCTATTTTGTTGCAATATTTGGTGCGTATATTGTGCGTATATGCAGCAGATCTGCACTAAATATGCAGCACTGTGCTTTCTTTGCAAAGTCTATGGCCCCTTTCCCATCTAGGCCTGGGCTGCATTTTACTTCATTTGCATTTCTATGCGTTTGTACTGCTAAAAACACATCAAACCGCTTGCATTTTTGCTCCCAATTGAATTCAATGGAAAACGCATTGAAAACGCATATAAAACGCATGTGCATTTTGAAAAACGCAAAACACATGCATTTTTGCAAATGCAGCCCTAGACGCAGCAGCCCACGGATCTTGGTGTTTTCAATGTGTTTTCCATTGAATTCAAGGGGGGCAAAATCATGTTGATGCATTTTAAGCAGTTAAAAAGCATAGAAATGCAAATGAAGCAAAAAGCAGCCCAGGCTTAGATGTGAAAGGGGCCTATGGGATTTGAGAAGTCCTGTCTAAATGCATTTTTGTAGATACACTACAGACTATAAGGCTGGGGCACACTGTCATGCATCAAACACAGAACGTGATTGTTGCAAGACAGTGGTGCCAGTGTAATGCGTGTTTTTTGTGATTGTGGTGTGAGTGCGGTGTGTGTAGGTAGTGTGCATGGCTGTATGCATGTGAGTGTGCTGCGAGTGTGGTGCATGAGTGCATGTGTGGTGCATGTCAGTGTGATGCTGTCCACAGTCCTAAAGCAAACTTCAGGTGCACGGACAGCATTTGCCGGTAAATTTAAACTCTGGGGCTGTCAAAGCTGCAGAGTTTGAATTTCCAGTTTCCAGGTACAGTAAGAATAATCTTTCCCCAGTGTCACAGCAGGGTGGAAAGATTATTCATAAAATCCCAGCTGTTTTGAAAAATTAACATTTTCATGGGTTAATCAGCATATTAACCCCATCTGCAGCCTCTGTGCGGTATTGCAGCACAGAGGCTGCAGAAGGGGTTAATTAGCCGAAGTGTGAAGGGTTAACTCACTGATTTTGTGGTGCCAGCATGTGTCCAGGGAGTTTCCACACTCCCTGGACACATGGTGATTTGCCACACTGGGTCAGCAGGGGTTAATCTGTTTAGCACCTAAAAGCCGCTATTTGTTTTTAATAAATTACATCAAAAGGCGACGGCTCCTGACTTCAGGAGCTGTCAGCGGTAATATACACAATTTGTGTACAGTAGCAGCAGGAGAGGCTCCTATAATGAGTAGCTGTCCTTGGTCCTGTATGCAAATTGCGTATAGTACCAGCCACTGTGATAATGTAAGTGAGCAGCTGTCCCTGCTGCCATGGTCCTGAAATCACAGCACAGGGATCAGCTCCTGGTGATGAAGTTTAGCAGCGCTCGCTGCTAAGCTCCAGGAGTCGGCGTGCGGTTCCCGCATCCGATCTTTTGTTGCATCTGCCGTGATCCGGTGCCATAGACTCCCATGTTAGGGGTCACCGGATTGCGACAGATCTGACAAAATACATACAGTGCATATGGAAAGTATTCAGACTGCTATAAGTTTTTCACTCTTTGTTTCATTGCAGTCATTTGGTAAATTCAAAAAAGTTCCTTTTTTTTCATTAATGTACACTTTGCACCCCATCTTGACTGAAAGAAACTTAATTTTTTTTGCAAATGTATTAAAATAGAAAAACTGAAATATCACATGGTCATAAGTATTCAGACCCTTTGCTCAGTATTAAGTGGAAGAACCCTTTTGAGCTAGTACAGCCATGAATCTTCTTGGAAATTATATAACAAGATTTGGAGATCTTCTACCATTCTTCTTTGCAGATCATCGCTAGTTCAGTCAGGTTAGATGGTGAATGTTAGTAAACAGCCATTTTCAGTTCTCTCCATAGATGCTCAATTGGGTTTAGGTCAGGGCTCTGGCTGGGCCAGTCATGAATGGTCACAGAGTTGTTCTGAAGCCATTACTTTGTTATTTTAGCTGTGTGCTTATGGTCATTGTCTTGTTGAAAGGTGAACCTTTAGCCAAGCCTGAGGTCCATAGCACTCTGGAAGAGGTTTTCATCCAGGATATCTTTGCACTTGTCCCAATCATGTTTCCTTCAATTGCAAGCAGTCATCCTGTACCTGCAGCTGAAAAACACGCCCATAGCATGATGCTGCCACCACCATGCTTCACTGTTGAGATTGAATTGGGCAGGTGATGAGCAGAGCCTGATTTTCTCCACACATACTGCTTAGAATTATCACCAAAACATTCTATCTTCATCTCATCAGACTCGACTCTTATTTCTCATAGTTTGAGAGTCCTTTATGTGTTTTTTGCAAACTTTATGGCTCTCATATGTCTTGCACTGAGGAAAGGCTTCCATTGGGCCACTCTGTCATAAAGGCCTGACTGATGGAGGGCTGCAGGGTTAGTTGACTTTGTGGAACTTTCTCCCATCTTCCTACTGCATCTCTGGATTTCAGCCAAAGTAATCTTAGGGTTCTTCTTTACCTCTACCATAATTGCTCAATTTGGCTGGATGGCCAGGTCTAGGAAGATTTCTAGTGATGTTAAACTTCTTCCATGTAAGGATTATGGAAGTCACTGTTCTCTTAGGAACCTTGAGTACTGCAGAAATTTTTTTGCAACGTTGGCCAGATCTGTGCTTGCCACAGTTCTGCCTCTGAGCTCCTTGGTCAGTTCCTTTGACCTCATAATTCTCATTTGGTCTGACATGCACTGTGAGCTGTGATATATTATATAGACAGGTGTGTGCCCTTCCAAATAAAGTCCTATCAGTTTAATTAAACACAGCTGGACTCCAAGGAAGTAGTAGTACCATCTAAGGGAGCATCACAAGGAAATGGACAGCATGTGACTTAAATATGAGTATCTGAGCAAAGGGTCTAAATACTTATGGACATGTGATATTTCAGTTTTTCTTTTTTAATAAATTTGTAAACATTTCTACTTTTCTGTTTTTTTTTTTGTCATGATGGGGTGCAGAGTGTACATTAATGAGAAAAAAATGAACTTTTTTGAATTTAGCAAATGGCTACAATTAAACAAAGAGTGAAAAATTTTAAGGAGTCTGAATAATTCCCATACCCACTGTATAATAAAAACAGAAAGCCCTTAAAATATTTCTTTTTGGAAGAGAAATGTTAAACTACACAAATATCTGTTTGAAAAAAATACTTGATGGCCTTGCAAATATGGTGGTATAAAAACACAAGACTAAATAAAACTGATTCTATTATAATTAATGATAAACAAATCTAAAATGTAAATTTAATTAAAGTTTCTTGCCTTTTATTTTACTTGAGTATGACCAGAAAGTTCGATTTACGTACATTTTGTATACTGCAAATTAAACATATTTTTATCAGTTAAAGTCTCTCCAGATCTTAGATCATAATAAACTTATGTAGAAAAAAAAAATCAAATAAATTCTCTCTGTACAGGAGAACGTCAGCTGATTGTGTTTCTATGGAGCTGACGTGCTCCCATTCAAAAAGACAGGGGCCAGGCTGCTTGAGTCATGCAAGATGCATGCGAGATACTCGAATGCATCTCGCATAGTGTGTTTCCACCCTTGCAGTACGCTCACATCTGCATGTCTTTTGTTTCCGCAGATCTTGCAAGAAAAGTAGCAAGTGTTATGCGTTTTGATATGTGTATGACAAGCGTATGTCATGTGGATGTCATGCGCATGTCATAAGTATGACAAGCATAGGACATACTTTTTTAACATGGGTTTGCTTGCATTAAAGTTAGAATAGATAGACCTATAGACAGATAGTTAAAAAATCTGATACTTATCAAAGAAAGCAGCACAGCTTAATTTCGGGTGCAATTCAGTCACAGTTCCTCTCCCATCCACTGTATTCAATACCAAGTACAAATCGACTGCAGCACTCCTCTTTCGTCTTCAATATGCCTTTATTGGGCCATTAGGCGTTTAGCAACGTTTCGGGATCAATCTCCCTTCCTCTAGCTTAGCTATAGGAAGGGAGATTGATCCCAAAACGTTGCTAAACACCTGATGGCCCAATAAAGGTTTATTGAAGAAGAAAAAGGAGTGCTGCAGTCAATTTGTACTTGGTAGAAAATCAGATAGATAGATAGATAGATAGATAGATAGGATAGATAGATGCTATTTTAGCTAGACTGAGTTTACCAGACTCCTGCCACTTGCTTTTGAGGCCACCCCCTAAGCTTCATGCATATTCACTGCACTGACCGACAACAATCAATCACAGATGCTCACTCTCTTTGAGAGCATCTGTGATTGGCTGTTGCAATCAGACTGCATTTCCACAATGCGGACGGGTATTGTGCTTGGTTGCCATACACATTAGTGTATTGCAACCAACCTGCCATGATAGTGTGTTAAATAAATAAATAATTATAAAAAATACACATAGGGATTTGCTGTATTTTTCAGCCTAGCACACATAAAGCGGACAGCTGCAAGCTGCCACCCTTACCTGTCTAATTTTGCCTTGACTGGCAAAGAAATGCGTAGGGTTCTGTCTTACTTTAATTTCCAGCCAATGTAAAACTAGGCAGGAGGGGGGTCAGTATTCTCAGCTGGGTCAGGGCCCAACACGCTAAACAAGACAAGCATCACCACAGCCACCCTAAAAATGTTGCATTCATCATAGCACCATTTCCAGGCACGTTACTCAGCTCTTCCAGGGCTCTGGGGGTAGTGGCATGCTGAATATATATAAGGTACCGTAATAAGGGGTTAATGGGTAATAAGGGGTTAATTTCACTGATGTTTACAATCCGCAAAATACAATGTGGCATGCTGAATATAACCATTTCAACATCCATAACCTCAGTCTAATTACATTAGCATGGACCTGCACAAACTTCACTAGCTATGGTCTCTATATACTTATCACAGTTCAATCTGATTAAGAAGGCTTAATGATTTATATCATTATTTATAACCATCTACAGCAACTCTAATACATCCTCAATATATCGTAACTAGATCAACCTTTAATTCAATGTGATATATAAATTAGTTTTCTAATATGTCTATTATACCTATCTTTTGAACAGTATATGCTGGTGTGCAAAGCAGCAGAAAAAAAATTAATACATAATAATTTATGCTTTCCCCTGTCATAAGACATTATGACAACCAATTACGATAAAAAAAAATTGTCATCATAAGCAGTAGTGATTAATTTTGTTCTGTCAGTACTTAGTGGAGCACCATAACAGCACATATACAGTAATAGTACCACAGTATTGCATATGTATGACCATCTCTGCATTCAAATAGTGGAAAGGGAATATCCTTCTCATGATTAGTGGAAGTACGATTGGTATGACAACTATTGAGCTGAAAATTGTCACCTGTCCATTGTTAATTTTTACTGTAGCGCTCGTGCTCACAGAACTCCATGACGAGCTCTCCCCTTTGAACTTTATGTAATGATAATGAATATTGCAATGGAACATTAGCAATAGGAGACATCATAAACTAATTTATACTTAAAAAAGAGTTAAAGGGGATTTGCACTTAAACAAAATCTTCCTTAGCTGCAGTTTGTTATTAAAAACATTAAATTTGCTTAAAATTCCTTGGCATCCCTGCTTCCATCACTGATTCATTGCTGTCTGTTATTGTTTGCAAGTCATCAGTGCTACAGCCAATAGCTGAACGCAGCAGGTGGGAGTGGGTCATATCGTCAACCCAGGCAGAGTCCGGTGAGCTCAGTTATTAGATTCAGTGTTGCAATGTGAATTCAGTGCTACTAGCAAAAATAGACACCCTTTATCAGTAGCCGACACAGGTAGTTTGTTTATAAAGCTGTTTTTCGAATCCAGAAATCCTCTTTAAAGACAGACTCACAAAAATTATGTTAAGAATACATTTTCGAAGAAATATAAACATATGTTTTAAAATATGTTCACCTTTAAGCATACTTGAAAAATCTAATTGAGGAAATAGAGGTTTTAACCACAAGTAAGTAAACTGTTTCATTGAAATGGTAGCTTATTTGAAAACCGCTGCACATATACGGCTCCTTTATGGCTATGTGCCAATATTTAAATATTCTTTTATTCAAGGACACTTTAAGAATCAGAATTATTATGCTATCAACAATCATGAATTGAATACAAAATTAGTGCAGTTAAAAAAAGTGACTTTCTCTCTGTTCTTTGACGTGTCTAAATCATACACCACCTTTGATCATGAAATTCCCTTTGATCAGCTCAGGAAGTTTCAAAGTCTTAGATGTATAGTCTAAATTGTTTAAAATCATTAACTTATAAAGCCAGCTCAATATAAAATAACCTAAAAATGACAGTTATATTTTTGCTGTCTAAAAAAAAGAAAAAATACTGACTATAGTATCATTGAAACCACAAATTTAACCCATAACAAAGTATTCAAAGCTGGGAAAAAATAATATTGCCATGAATCATGGCTTTAGGGTTCACTCATACTGGATTGTAAATTGAACGAGTGCAATCCAATAAAAAATTGGATTGCACTCGGCTCAATGTTATTTAATAAGTAAAACAAAATGTCAAATTTGCAGCAATGAAAAGTACCCGGTGGTCCAGTGAGGGTAACATAATATGGTGGGGGGTTAAGACTCTCAACTAATGTGGTTGTGCTAGCCCTGCACAACCACGGGGATCTTCTCAATGCCGTCAGGTTCAGAGGAATGTGGCGGTGCTCGATACACCACTTCCTGGTATTGTCATGTGGTCCGGTTACCTGACTCAGCACCTGACATCACGGCAGGTCCTAAAATCCTCTCCCCTTGTCACAGCAGCTCCAGTCGAGGTTCCCCAATGGGGAAGCAAATAGACACAAGAATTTTTCCTTGGTCAATATGAGCGCTAATCCAAAAGGAGAGGATGGAGGCAGGGATATTAAGAAAAGCCAACCTCTTTATTAGTACATCAATTGTCCACTACGCATTTCAACAGCGGCTTTCCATCTTCATCAGGTGGAGGGTAGGAGGAGAACCAGGATAGAGCAGTGTCCTTGAGCCAAATAGAGCAGACAGAGAGGAGGAGCTGGTGATCCACAGTTTCGAATGCAGCAAAGAGATCGGGAGAATCAGTAGAGAGTAGTAACCATTAGATTTAGCTGTTAGTAGCTCATTAGACAATTTAGTGAGGGCAGTTTCAGTAGAGTGTAAGGAGCAGAAGTTGGATTGTATAGGGTCCAGAAGACAATTGTCAGAGAAATAGCTGATCATAAGAGAGTGGCCAAGCAATCAGGAGTTTAGAGATGTAGGGGAGATTATAGACAGGTCTGTAGTTAGCAGCCGGGTTCTGGCCGAGTGAGGCTTTTTTAGTAATGGGTGTATGCTGGCATATTTGAATAGGGGAAAACACAAGATCAAAGGGAAAGATTAATTTTTTACTTAGGTGAGTGGTAACAGCCGGGGAAAGGGATTGAAGGAGATGTGAGGGAATAGGGTCACTGGTGCAGGTAGTAGGGTGAAGAGATGCAAGGAGCTTGGTAAGCTCTTCTTCTGTGACCGGATAAAAGACCAAAAGTGAATTGGATGAAATGCAGGAAGAAAGAAAATGCATGATGTTCTGAGGATGTATGGAAATTTCCTGTCGTATGTGTTCATTTTTCTCTTTAAAATAGTTGGCCAGATCGTCAGCGTTGAGGTTGGTGGTTGGAGCCTGCACTCTTGGAGTAAGACGGGAGTGGAAAGTGTCAAATAATGGTTTAGGATTGTTGGCTAGTGATGTGATAATGGTGTTCAAGTAAGCTTATTTGGAGAGGTTAAGGGCAGCGTTGTATGTTTTTAGCATAAACGTATAATGGATGAAATGTTTGACCAGTTTGCATTTTCTCCACAGACGTTCAGCGCACCAGGAGCACCGCTGGAGAAACTGTGTTCAATAATCAATAAGCAGTTTAATGGAAAAAAAATCAGAACACCAGAATTAAGTTTTATTAACAGCTGCAACAATGCAGTAAAGTGAAATAACAGGCGGTGAAAACATTGCATATACATAAAAATGGTATATTTTAAAATGTCTGCTCAATGCGCAAAAAATAAGTCATTTCAAAGTCCCAGATAAAAAAAATGAGAATGTTATGGTTCATAGAAAATGAGGACAAATGTGTCATTTTTTAAACCTAATTTCTGAATTTTTTTCAATAATTAATTAAAAAAAAATAAATGATATGTTTGGTATTTATGAACTCATACTTACTGACCTTGGAAACATACTGCAAGGTCACTTTGACCACATAGTGAACATGGTAATTAAAGAAAAACAAAAACCATTGTGGAATCCTCTTTTTTTGCAATTTCATTTCACTTGGAATTTTTTCCCATGTTTTAGTAACAATATATGGCAAAAGTAATGATGTAATTCAAAAGCGAAACTTGTCCCACGAATAACAAGCCCTCATATGTCTTTATTGATGAAAAAATAAAAAAAGTCAGGTCTCTTTGACAAAGGGGAATAAAACAAAAATGTGAAAGTCGGAAAAGCAAGGTCGTGATAGGGGTTCATGATGCACTCATTTCATCACATTCACAATGCTTTTAAATACTCAATATTAGGATGGGTGAACCGTTCGGGATTGTGACCTGTGAAAGCAAGTACAAAATTAATAACAAGACACATTATACTTACCGGGTGCCCATTATTCCTTTCAGCTGTGCGGCGGCACTGAGTTACTTCTGGGTTTCTGGGGAATAGTCATGTGATTGGCTCCAACAACCAATCATATTCGCCTAGAAGAAAAGGGGCGGCCCAGCAGTGATGCAGTGCTGCGTCACACCAGAAAAGAAAACTTGGACCCAGTAAGTATGTGACGTGTATTAACTATGTGTTGCTTTCGTGGGTCCCGAACACAAGGAAAAAAGGGGTTCGCCCATCCTTACTCATTATTTTAAATATTTTTTCCTGTCTATGAAATATTGATGGGCAACTATAAATGAGTAGAAATCAAATTCACTTTTCTTCATGGCTTTTCATAAGAAATTTGATTTGTATAAATATCAATACAATCTTTATTCTCACATTACCACTCACCTCTCTGACCCCTTTGCTCCTCATCACCTCCAATCTGGTCTTTGCCACATTTTCTTATCCCCATACCTTGCACTGACCATTACTTATGGTCCTAACCAGGTCTGAGAAGTCACTGCATGCCATCATGATGTTTGCTGTTGCCTTACATGTGCATGCCCCAAACAGTCCCAATCCTCATCAGAACCAGAAATTCCAGACTAGCATGATCTTTTTGTGCTTTTATTCTTTTCTCCCATTATTCCAAGTGCCAGAACTTTTTCCCATTGCAAGAAAAGTTGTTATGTTGAATGATACCATTCATTTTAACAAGTAATATAGCCGGTATCTATAACATGTGGAGAGAGCTCATCTGCTGAGTCTTCAACACATATAATTACCCACTCAGTCATTTTCATGTAATTGAATTTGAATTAGGCCTTTTTCGGATGTCTTTTTTTCCACATATGAGAAAAACAACCTTACAGGTGCATCTCAATGAATTAGAATATCATCAAAAAGTTATTTTTTTTCAGTAATGAAATACAAAACATGAAACGCATATATTATATAGAGTCATTATATAGAGTCATTATATAAAGTCATCAAACAGAGTTACCGTATATACTCGTGTATAAGCCGAGTTTTTCAGCCCAAAAAATGGGCTGAAAAGTCCCCCCCTCGGCTTATACACGGGTCAATACGGTAACAGAAGCTGTGGCTAATGGTGCTCGTCCCGCTCCTGAGGCTTCGTGGGCGGGGCTATGTGGGGAAGATGGCTCCAGGGCTACTGTATACAAGGGAGGAAGAGGCAGCCAGAACCGGACCTCTCCCAAGGGTCCTCACCTGTCCGGCTCAGCCACAGAGCTGTATGCACCGGCGGGAGAGGAGACAGGTGGACCGTCTCTGCCCTCCCATCCTCCGCTCCCCGACAGCACAGATCCGGCTCTCCTCTGCACAGATCCGGCTCTCCTCCACACAGGCGCTGGCAGACCAGCCGGAGCAGTCACCCGGAGCTCCCGGCTGATTACTGCAGCGGCGGGGTGTGCTGCATGGTGCCGGCGGCAGCGCAGCCCAGAAGGGAGCATCCAGCAGAGCACCGGCCACGCCGCTCCAGAGTCCTCGCTGCGGTCCCCTTGGTCCTCCTGGCGTCACCGGGGTAAGTGCAACCCGGTGTCCCCACGGTATACCACTGAGGGCTGCTGTATATACTGGGGGTGCTGTATATACTGAGGCTGCTGTATATACTGGGGCTGCTGTATATACTGGGGGTGCTGTATATACTGGGGCTGCTGTATATACCACTGAGGGCTGCTGTATATACCACTGAGGGCTGCTGTATATACTGGGGGTGCTGTATATACTGGGGCTGCTGTATATACTGGGGGTGCTGTATATACTGGGGGTGCTGTATATACTGGGGCTGCTGTATATACTGGGGGTGCTGTATATACTGGGGATGCTGTATATACTGGGGTGTGCTGTATATACTGGGGTGCTGTATATACTGGGGCTGCAGTATATACCACTAAGGGCTGCTGTATATACTGGGGGTGCTGTATATACTGGGGCTGCTGTATATACTGGGGATGCTGTATATACTGGGGGTGCTGTATATACTGGGGCTGCTGTATATACCACTGAGGGCTGCTGTATATACCACTGAGGGCTGCTGTATATACTGGGGGTGCTGTATATACTGGGGCTGCTGTATATACTGGGGGTGCTGTATATACTGGGGGTGCTGTATATACTGGGGGTGCTGTATATACTGGGGCTGCTGTATATACTGGGGGTGCTGTATATACTGGGGATGCTGTATATACTGGGGGTGCTGTATATACTGGGGGTGCTGTATATACTGGGGCTGCTGTATATACCACTGAGGGCTGCTGTATATACTGGGGGTGCTGTATATACTGGGGCTGCTGTATATATGGATGCTGTATATACTGGGGTGCTGTATATACTGGGGGTGCTGTATATACTGGGGCTGCTGTATATACTGGGGTGCTGTATATACTGGGGGTGCTGTATATACGGTGCGGGGGTGCTGTATATACTGGGGGTGCTGTATATACTGGGGCTGCTGTATATACTGGGGTGCTGTATATACTGGGGCTGCTGTATATACCACTGAGGGCTGCTGTATATACTGGGGGTGCTGTATATACCACTGAGGGCTGCTGTATATACTGGGGTGCTGTATATACTGGAGATGCTGTATATACTGGGGATGCTGTATATAGGGGGATGCTATATATAGGGGGATGCTGTATATAGGGGGATGCTGCTGTATATACTGGGGGATGCTGCGGTATATACTGGGGGATGCTGCTGATATATACTGGGGATGCTGCTGTATATACTGGGGGCTGCTGTATATACCACTGAGGGCTGCTGTTATACTGGGGGTGCTGTATATACTGGAGATGCTGTATATAGGGGGATGCTGTATATAGGGGGATGCTGCTGTATATACTGGGGGATGCTGCTGTATATACTGGGGGTGCTGATTACTGTATATACTGGGGGCTGCTGTATATACCACTGAGGGCTGCTGTATATACTGGGGGTGCTGTATATACTGGAGATGCTGTATATAGGGGGATGCTGTATATAGGGGGATGCTGCTGTATATACTGGGGGATGCTGCTGGTATATACTGGGGGATGCTGCTGTATATACTGGGGGATGCTGCTGTATATACTGGGGGCTGCTGTATATACCACTGAGGGCTGCTGTATATACTGGGGGTGCTGTATATACTGGAGATGCTGTATATAGGGGGATGCTGTATATAGGGGGATGCTGCTGTATATACTGGGGGATGCTGCTGTATATACTGGGGGATGCTGTATATACCACTGGGGCTGCTGTATACCATACTGCTGGGACCTGTATACCACTGGGGGGGCCTGTATAGCACAATGCTGGGGGCTGTATACCACACTGCTGGGGGATGTATACCTGTGCTGGAGTACACCCTCGGCTTATACACGAGTCAATAGGATTTCCCAGGTTTTGGGGGCAAAAGTAGGGGGGTCGGCTTCGTGGGCGGGGCTATGTGGGGAAGATGGCTCCAGGGCTACTGTATACAAGGGAGGAAGAGGCAGCCAGAACCGGACCTCTCCCAAGGGTCCTCACCTGTCCGGTTCAGCCACAGAGTTGTATGCACCGGCGGGAGAGGAGACAGGTGGACCGTCTCTGCCCTCCCGTCCTCCGCTCCCCGACAGCACAGATCCGGCTCTCCTCCACACAGGCGCTGGCAGACCAGCCGGAGCAGTCACCCGGAGCTCCCGGCTGATTACTGCAGCGGCGGGGTGTGCTGCATGGTGCCGGCGGCAGCGCAGCCCAGAAGGGAGCATCCAGCAGAGCACCGGCCACGCCGCTCCAGAGTCCTCGCTGCGGTCCCCTTGGTCCTCCTGGCGTCACCGGGGTAAGTGCAACCCGGTGTCCCCACGGTATACCACTGAGGGCTGCTGTATATACTGGGGGTGCTGTATATACTGAGGCTGCTGTATATACTGGGGCTGCTGTATATACTGGGGGTGCTGTATATACTGGGGCTGCTGTATATACCACTGAGGGCTGCTGTATATACCACTGAGGGCTGCTGTATATACTGGGGGTGCTGTATATACTGGGGCTGCTGTATATACTGGGGTGCTGTATATACTGGGGGTGCTGTATATACTGGGGGTGCTGTATATACTGGGGTGCTGTATATACTGGGGCTGCTGTATATACTGGGGGTGCTGTATATACTGGGGATGCTGTATATACTGGGGGTGCTGTATATACTGGGGTGCTGTATATACTGGGGCTGCTGTATATACCACTGAGGGCTGCTGTATATACTGGGGGTGCTGTATATACTGGGGCTGCTGTATATACTGGGGCTGCTGTATATACTGGGGATGCTGTATATACTGGGGGTGCTGTATATACTGGGGGTGCTGTATATACTGGGGCTGCTGTATATACTGGGGGTGCTGTATATACTGGGGGTGCTGTATATACTGGGGGTGCTGTATATACTGGGGCTGCTGTATATACTGGGGGTGCTGTATATACTGGGGCTGCTGTATATACCACTGAGGGCTGCTGTATATACTGGGGGTGCTGTATATACCACTGAGGGCTGCTGTATATACTGGGGGTGCTGTATATACTGGAGATGCTGTATATACTGGGGATGCTGTATATAGGGGGATGCTGTATATTTAGGGGGATGCTGTATATAGGGGGATGCTGCTGTATATACTGGGGGATGCTGCGGTATATACTGGGGGATGCTGCTGTATATACTGGGGGATGCTGCTGTATATACTGGGGGCTGCTGTATATACCACTGAGGGCTGCTGTATATACTGGGGGTGCTGTATATACTGGAGATGCTGTATATAGGGGGATGCTGTATATAGGGGGATGCTGCTGTATATACTGGGGGATGCTGCTGTATATACTGGGGGATGCTGCTGTATATACTGGGGGCTGCTGTATATACCACTGAGGGCTGCTGTATATACTGGGGGTGCTGTATATACTGGAGATGCTGTATATAGGGGGATGCTGTATATAAGGGGATGCTGCTGTATATACTGGGGGATGCTGCGGTATATACTGGGGGATGCTGCTGTATATACTGGGGGATGCTGCTGTATATACTGGGGGCTGCTGTATATACCACTGAGGGCTGCTGTATATACTGGGGGTGCTGTATATACTGGAGATGCTGTATATAGGGGGATGCTGCTGTATATACTGGGGGATGCTGCTGTATATATTGGGGGATGCTGTATATACCACTGGGGCTGCTGTTTACCATACTGCTGGGACCTGTATACCACTGGGGGGGCCTGTATAGCACAATGCTGGGGGCTGTATACCACACTGCTGGGGGCTGTATACCTGTGCTGGAGTCCACCCTCGGCTTATACATGAGTCAATAGGTTTTCCCAGGTTTTGGGGGCAAAAGTAGGGGGGTCGGCTTATACACGGGTCGGCTTATACACGAGTATATACGGTATCTATTTCAAGTGTTTATTTCTGTAAATAATAATTATGGCTTACAGCCAATGAAAACCCAAAGGTCATAGCTCAGAAAATTAAAGTAGGGAGGATTAAGGGTTAAAAACTATGCTGTCATATTCTACGAGACATCAAAGGGTGACTATAGTATTGATTTATTAGTCAACGCATTTCAGGGCTCCCAAAAACGCCCTGAAACATGACAATATGATACTGATTTGTCCTGAGGAAGGGGCCAGAGAGCCCTGAAAAGCGTTGTTTAATAAATCAATATTATATTCACCCTTGTTTATCTCATGGAATATGACAGCATGGTTTTTAACCCTTCATCCTCCCTACTCTATATGCACCACGCTGGGCACTGCAGCAGCCGTGATCTGCTTTTATAGTGGTTGGGACTCTCACAACCACACAAGGTGAAACCTCTGATACATTCTTAAAGGGATCCTGTCACCCCCAAAACACCTCAAAAGCTATTAAAAGCTGTCCCTAGAGCATAGTAACACTTACCCTACACTCCTTTTAGCTCCTAAATGCACCAAGTGAAATTGAAGATAAATGTTATTACAGTACCTTATTAGGGATGATAATGAGTGACTATGGTATTCACAGTCACCCTGGCAGGCTGTCCCTCTTCATGATATCACGCCTCCATAGGCGTGATCTTCTAATCAGATTAAAATGCGCGCCTCCCCGCTCTGTGCTGTCTCGGCCGGCCTGTAGTGGGGCTGGGTGACGCGAATCGCGTCATTTCCGGCACCGGGTGACGTAGTACACCCGCGCCGCTCTGTTAGCTTTAAAACGCGCACTAACAGCGGCGCGGGTGTACATACGTCACCCAGCGCCAGAAATGACGCGATTCACGTCACCCAGCCGCACACTGCTGCGGTCCGGCTGCCATAGGAGAGCGGGGAGGCGCGCATTTTAATGTGATTTGAAGATCACGCCTATGGAGGCGTGATATCATGATGAGGGAGAGCCTGCCAGGGTGACTATGAATACCATAGTCACTCATTATCATCCCATGAGGTACTGTAATAACATTTATCTTCAATTTCACTTGGTGCATTTAGGAGCTAAAAGGAGTGTAGGGTAAGTGTTACTATGCTCTAGGGACAGCTTTTAATAGCTTTTGAGGTGTTTTGGGGGTGACAGGATCCCTTTAAGTAATATTTTATCTCTCAGACCCTTCATCTTCCCTACTTTATTTTTCTGAGATAATAATCTTTGGCTTTATTTGGCTGTAACGGAAATAAACACTTGAAATTGATCACACTTTTTGTTATGAATCTATATAATATGTGTTAAATTATGTTTTTGATGATATTATAATTCATAGAGATGTATCTGTATTTGAATTTGCATAAGGCTTTAATCTGATGACCTTCTTTTCCACATATGATAAAAATGGATTTATATTTTAGATCACACTTTCCTTAGAATTTGATCAAAGTGTGGTCTGTGTGTCATCAGTTTTTCTGATTCGTGGAGAAAAGAAAAAATTGTCCTTCTTTCTTGTGACAGTCCTTGAAAATGAGACATCATGTCATCCGAGTACAGTCGACTAATTTCAAGGACCGATAGACTCGCATTGCCGATTTTGATTTGGCTATCAAATTAGAATCAAATAGTCTGGAAATATTCAGTCTGCGAAAAATGATGTACTTGCAAATGGCCCCATAGACTATCAATCCATGGCTCACACTTGAGAACAATGGACATCTAATAAGTCCTTTTAGCGATATACAAGGCATCATTTATGTAAATCAGAAAAAGAAAAGTTATAAAACATTAAAAAGAAAAAGCAGTATCAAGTCAAAACCCATTCCAAGTCAAAACCCATTCCATCAATGATTTTTAGACCTGGGACATAGTTCCTATATTTTCCTATGCCATAAAAAGCAAAAATAAGTTTTTTTATGTATAAATGTATGAATATTGTTAAAGGCACAATATTATTATTAATATTATTATTATTTTTACAATATCTGTACAGTCTTTTAACATGGTCTGTAGGAAACAACAAAGCAATGCATTCGTAATTATACCATTATTTTAACAAAAGAATAAGAGAGAAAATATAGCAGTCCACTGTACTGCCAGGAACACAACTTATATTATATTCCTTAGGGTCTATTTACTGTTGTAAAAAGCATTCAATATTAATGAAAGAAAATGAAACATGGAAAGCAATTACACTTATTCTTTTAATAATTTCACTATAGCTTTCATTAATCAGGCTAACAACAAACCATTGCGGTATATAAAACTCATACACTTTAAGGTCCCTTTTATATTTACTATGTAGTTAATAGGAAAAGCATAGAAGATA
Organism: Allobates femoralis; assembly: GCA_033576535.1. Classification (NCBI taxonomy): domain Eukaryota; kingdom Metazoa; phylum Chordata; class Amphibia; order Anura; family Aromobatidae; genus Allobates; species Allobates femoralis. The sequence continues at coordinate 207,837,003 of JARQOC010000003.1, read as the reverse complement.
GAGAACAGTACAGAGAAAATATTTTACACCTAAAGGGAATTTGTCACCATTTTGATCTCTCTACACTATTAATATGGGCATACAGGTTATACAGTAGAATGCTGAAAATAACCATACCTGTCTGACTCTTATCAGATGCCTTTTTGAGGATAAATCATCTGGTATCACTTTATATATATTAGCTATTCCAGGCTATGGGGCGGATACTGCCTTGAAGATAACTCCACCTCCAAGGATTATTTTAAATAGACAGGGAAGTTACCAATGTGAAACAAGTCACTGACACAGAACAGGAGAAATGAAATTTGACTTTTTGCAAACACATTCTTTGCAGCTCACTGAGCTCTGCTTTATTGCAACAATGTTGCCAGTCTGTCTGCCTGTGAGATGGAAACTAAAGGTTTTGGAACATCTCAGGCCCCTTCACATACCGTTTTTTTACCTGTCCGTGGGGATCCTGTTATTTTTAAACAGCTTTCGCTCACATCACAAACTCGATTCCTCCAGCGATGCTCTAGGAGTGCTGAACGTCTATGGAGGAAAACCCGCACACCAGAAAACTTTATTCACTATAAATTTATGCTGAGAATTTACAACTCTGCCCTCCACCTCGCCAAACAGACCTACTTCACCTCCCTGGTCTCCTCACTATGCAACAACAAAAAGAAACTCTTTGACACCTTTCACTCTCTCCTCAGTCCTAAAGCGCAGGCCCCTATCACTGACCTCCGTGCTGATGATCTGGCTTCTTACTTCACAGAAAAAGTAGAAAACATCCATCAGGAAATCAACTCCCAACCTCAAATCGCTTTTACCCCTCCCTCTCCCCACATTTCCTCCAGCTCACTCTCCACATTCAACCCAGTCACAGAAAATGAAGTCTCCAGGCTTCTCTCTTCCTCTCGTCCCACCACATACACCGCTGACCCCATCCCCTCACACCTACTCCAGTCTCTCTCTCTGGTGGTCACCAGTCACCTAACCAAAATCTTCAATCTCTCCCTCTCTTCTGGCATCTTCCCCTCCTCCTTCAAACACTCGATCATTACTCAATCATTAAAGAAAACTTCTCTTGACCCATCCTGCATAAATAACTACAGACCAGTCTCCAATCTCCCTTTCATCTCTAAATTCCTGGAGCGCATGGTCTACTCCCGCCTCACCAGTTACCTCTCCACTCACTCTCTTCTAGACCCATTACAGTCTGGTTTCTGCCCCCTACATTCTATAGAAACCACCCTCACCAAAGTGACCAATGACCTTCTGACAGCAAAACATAATTGTAACCACTCTCTGCTTATTCTTCTTGATTTCTCTGCAGCCTTTGACACTGTTGACCACCATCTCATACTCTCCATGCTGCATTCCATCAGCATCAAGGACACAGCTCTCTCCTGGTTCTCTTCCAATCTTTCTGACTTCTCTTTCAGCATATCATTTGCTGGCTCCACTTCCTCCCCTCTTCCTCTCACTATTGGTATCCTGCCTGGTTCAGTCCTTGGACCTCTTCTCTTCTCTCCCTACTCAGCCCCGATTGGACAGGCCATCAGCAGATTTGGCTTTCAGTACCATCTTTTTACTGATGACACACAACTATACACTTCTTCCACTGACCTTACTCTTGCTTTAATAAAGAACACCAATGACTGTCTAACTGCAGTTTCCAATATCATGTCCACTCTCTATCTGAAGCTTAACCTTTCCAAAAATGAACTTCTTCTGCTCCTTCCCTCCACTAACGGCCCTAAATCTAACATCTCTTTCTCAGTGTGCGGCGCCACGATAACACCTAGGCAGCAGGCTCACTTTCTGGGTGTTATGTTTGACTCTGATCTTTCCTTCACTCCATATATACAATCTCTCACCTGCACTTGTTGCTTTCACCTGAAGAACATCTCTAGAATTTGCCCCTTTCTCACCTTGGAAACCACAAAAACCCTCACTGTGGCCCTGATTCACTCCCGCCTTGACTATTGTAATTTCCTTTTAATTGGCCTCCTCCACACTAGACCCTCCCCTCTCCAATCCATCCTTAATGCAGCAGCCAGGATTACCTATCTAGCTAACCGTTACTCAGATGCTTCTGCTCTATGCCAGTCATCGCACTGGCTGCCTATACACTATAGAATCCAATACAAACTGCTTGTCTTCACCCACAAAGCTCTTCACAATGCAGCACCTCCCTACCTCTCTACCTTCATCTCTGTTTATCATCCCACACATTCTCTTCACTCTGGAAGTGACTTTTGACTCCTTTCTGCATTAATCCGAACCTCCCACTCCCGGCTCCAAGACTTCTCCTGAGCTGCACCAATTCTCTGGAATGCTCTACCCCAAGAAATTAGGTCTATCCACAACTTACATAGTTTCAGGCGATCCCTAAAAAGACATCTTTTTAGGGCGGCCTATCATGATCCCTAGTTAAAGTCATTTAGACATAGCCTATCCTCTCCACCATTCTCACATGCATCACAAATAATGGTTGGTGACCACTTATGCTGCTCTCTGCTATCTGTTCTCCATCTCCTCAAGTTGACTAAACCATAATTGTAAATCTGGTACAATCCCATTTGTTCTTTCTTAGGATATATTTGATGAACTAGAATTAGTATATGAGGACAAATCCACATGTGAACAGTCAAACTAGAAGTAGAAATATTAAAATAATCTAATATGTTAGTTTTAATATGAGCCTTTAATGTAAATCTTTTATTAGTATTTCATCATTAACTAAATATTTTTTTCCTAAATACGGAACTTTAATTTAACATATATTCAACATATTAAAAATGAATTGGTAATAGTAGATTGATAATTTCAGACAAGGCCATGCTGCAGTAGTATTTTTATTTTATTTATTTTCTAAAAACACCCAGGCAGTATGAAAAAAAAGCAAGTTTGTAATTTACTTGCTCTTCTGTCTGCTTTCATTCTCCTGCAATAAAATATTTTAGTATACAAATCATTTCCCTGGATCTTTGCTCCTAGAACCTAGCTGAGTATACATGGTAGTAACATTCTAGGAGAGGAGTTAGTACTCACATACCAGTGAGCTATTTTCAGTTCAATGAATTCTACATGGGACTTAGCTGATCTCCTCTCACTCATTCACTCTCAGCTTTTACAGGTCTTTTATCAGTAATATTCAATCATAGTTTCCCAGCCCTTGATATTATCAATTCTTCTAATTATGGCTCTTACCTTCCTGATCTCTGTGCTTACTCAAAGTCCTTGCAATCTCTGTATATTAAAATAGCGATAACAGGTTAGACTCAGAACAAGCACTAAAGGTACCTTTACACGCCGCTACAACAGGATGGATACAACCCGCTACAGGCTACAAATGTAGCTTGTAGCGCCAATATAGCCCATAGAAGAGGCGTGTGAAGACGGGACGTGACAGCCGGCAACAGATAAATCTGTTTCCGAGCACTGCTCGAAAACAGATGGCTACAAAGCCGATTGTAGCGAGCTGTATCGGCGTGTAAAGAAGCTACAGAAGGGAACTCTGGACACCAGGCTACGTAGCTGGAATGTAGCTGGGGCGTGACACAGGCTCCGGTTTACCGCGACCCCATTAGCGATCATTGGAGGAAGTTCCTGCATGACGATTGGTAGTCGCTGCATAGGGAGGCATATTTAAGGAGCTGACGAGTCACACTACACAATCGCTCGAGCGTCATGTATTACTCAGCCTCCTGCGATGCCTGCCCAATCAGGATGTTATGGCTTTGTCCTATCAGCGTACGGACGGCTCGTAATCCACAATTGTGGCACGTCTATGTGCTGTCCCTGCTGAACCAGGCCTGCCCATATTAGCTTGTTGTAGCGGTGTGTAAATGAGGCAAGCTAAGCTACAGAAGGTGACTTGAGACACCCGGCGATGTAGCTAGCTATAGATGTAACGTAGCGTAGCGCACCTTGTGGCGGCGTCTAAAGGAGATGCGATTACCGTTTGTAACCGTTGGAGCGTGCTCGTGCACGTGAAGTAGCGGATTGTATCCATCCTGTTGTAGCGGCGTGTAAAGGTACCTTAACAGACCATTAATATGTAGTAATAGAATGAATCTGTTCACCAGAAGTGTCACATATAGAGGAGCATTAACCCCCCCCAAAAAAAAGGAAACATCTTGAGAATACCCTTTTAAGACAAGCATGTATGAAGTATGTTTGCTGCCCATATTATAATTGGAAAGCACAGGGACAGACCACAGGCCAATGTTCAAATGAATGCTTACAATACTGCAAAATATCAAAACATAGCTCAACCTTTTTTATTTTTTGGATGAGACTCAATATTTCAAGTTTATTGGCAAAAGGAAAGAAGTAAAAAGCTAAACAATTGCATAATTCATCCATTTTTATGATTTTTTTTATGGGGCGTTAAGACATCACAATGTGGTAATATGACCTCATATTCAAAAATTGCTACAGTAAAGTTTTTTTAGTTCACTCTTTATGTTCTGTACTATTTTGGCAAAGAGGTGCTTTGATACTGCCCTAAAGAAACTGGCAAATGTTCTGCAGGCCCCTTACCTGATGGTCTGAGGTATGGAAATGTAAGACACTACTCACACTCCTGTAGAACAGAACTGTCCTCAAGGGCCGCAGACAGTGCATGTTTTCAGGATTTTCTTAGCATTGTACAATGTGTTGGAATCATCAACTATACAGGTAAAAATAGCACCTGTGTAATGCTAAGGAAATCCTGAAAATGTTTCACTGTTTTCAGATCTTAAGGAATGTAGTTAGTGACCCCGGCCCTAGAGTCTCTGTGGAGGTAGCCAGGAGACAAGAAGAATTCTTGAACCCTTTCACGACAGCTCTCTCTGGACCCTCTTAGACCCTACACCCATGGTGTGCTGCTTACTTCTTTATTTGACTTAGATTTTGAGAATCTGCATCACAATCTGCATGTCTATCCTGAGGTCAGCAAAGTTTATGACAGGTCAGGAATGCTGTGCTCCATATTTCTTTTTTTTTCCTTTGTATGTGTAATTTAGATTTCTTTTTTCTGCCCCCAAATCTGCACCAAATGTGCAAGGAAAAGAAAACACATTGGCAAAGCACTTCTGAACCCTCATAGACTTTACTGGCTTCAGATTGACAAACATGCAGATTTTGATGCAGATTCTCAAAATCTGCTTCAAAAGAAGCAACAAACAAGGTGCCTTGGACATGGTGACCTACAACAATATGGTGGGGTCAGGTTCACAGAAAGCATCCCCAATATGCTGTAAGAGCAGGCATGCAGGCACTCAAGACAGTGTGACAAGCAGTGTATCACAAACATTAGTGCAGTGCAGACTTGAGGGCTCACACAAAGGCTATCCCACAACTTTGTACTGCACTGCTCTCTCTAATATTACCGCTCCTTACATGATCTGTTTCATGATACTGGTGAGATATACCTGCTACATCTTGCAAGATTTTTCAGCTCTTGTGAGACAGCATCCGATATGACAACTGACACCAATGAGGTTATCTCAGGTCATCCAGCTGGATTCCCTGCAGTGTAATACCCGTTGTGTAACTTGAGACATCCTCAAAGAATTTCCGCTGTGTCACACTGCAGTGCAGTGCCTAGTGTCCCATATGGTCACTGATCTTTCCCCCATAAGCTGGGACTACTTCATCATTTATTTGGGCTTCATTATTTTTGTTGTTTTTTTTCCAATTATTTTTACATCTCTTTTTTTGGGGGGGAGGCTGGTGGGTGAAATGAGAGATGTTAAACACATACATTTTAATTAACAAAAGGTGACAAAGGAATGTATTGGGTTTTGGGTACTGGTTATTATTCAAATAAAATATTTATTGGTGTGGTTATTTGTGTCCTTACTGAGTTGTTTAGTAATATCGGGTATCTGATTGACGCCTCAACATTACTGACTTCTGCCCGTACTGCCAGCTGACATTTCCCAGCTGTCATCAACTCCAAATACCAATATCCTGTTTTCCAACACACCTGGGCAGTGAAAGAGCCTGGGCGAAGTGCCAAGAGTGGTGAATCTAATGAGGGTGTCACTCCTAGGGTGGCTGCAACCTGCAAATTTTTTCAAGATTTTAAAATCTTTTTAAGATTTGTGACAATGATGCTGAAGCTTGCTAGGTAAAAGTGTAGGAAGAAAATGTCTGTGCCAAAACAGTGGAGCTCCACGGTAAAACAGTTTCAGCTGTGTTTGGCAGCTTTTTAAGATGTTTTCTAGGCCCTTAATTTTGTCTCACATTGATTATAATGTGGTTCAGAAAAATTCACCCATAATATGCCAGTAATGTGAACCAAAGCGGACCCAAACTTCAAAAGGTTCACTCATCTCTAATCATGATTTGGTCAAATTAACATTGTGTATTCTGATAACAATCATGATGAACATAATCGAATAATGTGTGTAGGCCAGACACATCTATATAACCTGTTTATTGTAACACCTGCAGAATGATCTATGTGTGCAGAGAGTACTACTGCTGAGATTAAACTGACACTCAAAGCAACAGACATCAATGTTTCCTTTGTTGCAATAATTTAAACTATCTTTAATACCAGAGGGCAGAGAGTTGCTGTATCAGGGAGTGAGTACATCTTGCTTGGACATGTGGTTCTACTGCTAAGAAGATCATGAGGGAATTGTTAATAAAGCGATTTTGTTTTGGTTGTGACATTAAAGTGCACTAAAGTTTCCTGTATGTTTGCCAACACCTATGGGATCTGGCTCCATCATTGAACTTTGTTAAAAGGAAAAATAATCCAGCTATCCAGCAGGTAAAAATCATCACAATTTATTCAGAACCATTGATAGCATGATGAACACAGCATGATGGAAGAAAAAAAATAGTGCAGTTAAAAATACTTATACATGGTAGCAATGACTCGTTTCGGACTACCCTAGTATTTATCATCATCTGGTTTTATCTTGCCTCTTCTTGGATATTCTCAGAGGCTATGACTATACATACTGTGTATCTGCACAACACATTTTCTGGTCCAGCTCACTGAGACATTATTCTGTGATTTGGGATCTGTGTAGCCCTACACCTATGATAGCTGAACTGTCAGACTACTCACATCTGATATTGAAAATCAGTTACATTTTCAATCAGAAGGTTGGACGAGTGAAGTCTGTTTGTTATTCCATAAATCATGTGAGTGCTATATGACTGAAGATGATTTTTTTAGCACCCATTGACTTGCATTGGTAAGCAAACCATACATGGCTATACGCTACATGCTGAAATTTTTTAATTAGGTTCAATACAGCTGAGGCAAAATCTCATTGGATAATATGGCATGGGTGCAATTCAATTATTGTTTGATTGCGCTCTGCGTATTTGTATGTATATGAGAGCGAATCCTCAACTTTGTGCTAACAGCATTGGTAGACTTAGGGAATTTATGGTATGATGGCTGTAGCCCCTATACAGTGTCCTGTGCTAATATAACATTCATGTCTGCTATGTGTGTGTGCCATCATTTGTTCACTATTCCGGGTTAAGTCCCTGCCTTTACACCTTTTAAGTCTTGTACAATAAACTTCTTGGGTTATTTTAATCTAATCTCTTGTGAATATGTAGCATAGATAAGGGCTTCCTGGGGAAAACCCTTGGCAGAAGAGGAAGACCCTTCAGAATTCCCTGAGGTGAGAAGTACTGGACGCCCTGCCCATGGAGGCAGGTTAAATTGGAGATAACAAAAATATTGACACTTGGGAAGAGACCTACATTTCTAGGCCGATGAAGGCTTATAATGTAAAAACACAGATAGATACCTTTATGTTCACAGAATAATAAACCTATGTGTTATATGGAGTTGATTATTGTTTTTAATTATAATTTCAATTTTATTTTATTTGACTTTTTTCTACATTATTTTTCTATTTTATTTAGCCCCCTCCCCCCCCCAAAAAAAAAGTTTGCTTTGTTTTAATGATAGGGAAATGGATTATTGTGGCTTGTCCCTAAGTTGACATATGAAAAGACAGATCATGTTTGTGAAAGCGTTATTGCGGGAATGATTGATTTGGAATAAAATGTATAAACATTATCATTAATGAGATTTAAGCCTTAACTATATTATATTCATATTTAAATGGCAATATATCATCTATGTAGAAAACATGATGTAAATGTAATAGATGATCTGACTTTTAAGTAACCTTAAAAGTTACTCTACAAGGAAAGTGAGATTGCTACTTCAGCAGAAAAGCGCACTTAGCTGTTGTATACGGGTGTTATAGAAAGTATGTTGCAGAGCATAATTTGGTTTATATCAACCTAAGACACAATAATGAGCTAATACAAACACAAAAATGTGTTCTTATATTTAGGTTTTATCCTTTTTAGACAACTTTTTTTGAAATCTGAAAATTTGGTTTGAACATTCTCATGCACTGAATAAAAAGTATATTTTATATCAGATAAGAAGCACATAAACCAATCCTCATTGAGTTATGTCACTAAGATATGCTCAGTAGTATACAAACACAATATATCTGAATATGTTTTTCATATATGATTAAAACATGCATAGTGCAGCTGAATGTAATTATATGCCTATACAGATTCATTTATTATAGCTGTTACTGGCATATACAGTATGTATTTGATGAAATCTATTTAAACACAACGTCAATCATACATGATCCTTGACAGTGCACAGACAACAGCTGTAGCTGTGGACTCAGGAACAGGATTGCGGCTACGGGTAAATTGGTTGTCCAGTGAAAATAAATAATCACCTATCCAAAGAGATGAGATGTATGGGATAGATGGAGATACGGAGGGAAGGGTATGATAGACAGAAAGATAAATTCTGTAGATAGATAAATAGATAGAGTTAAAACCAGAGGATTACATACACTATACAAAAAGCATATTTTTCACACTATCTGACATGAAATCAGAATAAATCTTTCCCATTTTAGATCAATTAGGACAACCATAATTAATTATATTTGCCAAATGCCAGAATAATGAGTAAAAATGTTTTAAAGCATTTTATTACTTTCTGCAAAGTCACAAGTATTCATACACTAAAATTACTATGCCTTTAAATAATTTGGGACAGCCCATATGATGATGCCATGTGTTTGGAAGCTTCTGCAAGGTTTACTGGCAACATATGAGCTTATTAGAAACGCACCTGTGGATGTATTTTAATGCATAACTGAAACACACACTGCTTCTTTGAGTATCAACATGGGAAAGTCTAAAGAAATCACCCAAAATATCAGGAAGAGAATTGAAGACTTGCACAAGTCTGGTTGATCCTTAAGGCCCCATTCACACACTGCTTTTTTTGCTGCGTATTTTTACGCACAAGCTCAAAAAAAGCCAGGAGTAGAACAATCAAAACCGGCAGTGGCACACTCAGAGGAAAGGTCTAATAGAAACAAGTGCTCCACTTATATGTTTAATCACCTACTTCTGGTTTGTGATGAGCTTGTGTTTAAAAATACGCAACAAAAAAAGCAGTGTGTGAATGGGGCCGGAGTGCAATTTCCAGATACCTGAAGGAGCTTCATTCATCTGTACAAACAATTATATGCAAGTGGAAATGAGATGAGGATGTCCAGCCATCATACCGCTCAGAAAAAAGATGGGTTCTGTGTCCCAGAGATCAATCTGCATTGGTACAACATGTGCATATCAACCCAAGAACAAAAGCAAAAGACCTTGTGGAGATGATGGCATAAGCTGGTAAGATTGTGTCATTGTCCATAGTGAAGCTAGTACTGTATCAATGTGAATTGAAACGCCACTGTACCAGAAAAAATCCATTACTCCAAAAGATTCAAAGGGACAATGTGTTACCGGTCCGCGCTGCCACAGAAAACACGTAGCCAATAGCTTCAAGTTACTTCAGGTTTATTGGATCCATCAGATGCGTTTCAGAGCCTGCTAGGCTCCTTCATCAGGGAACATATGCATTTCCTGATAAAGGAGCATAGCAGGCTCTGAAACGTGTCGGATGGATCCAATAAACCTGAAGTAACTTGAAGCTATTCGGTACGTGTCTTCTGTGGCAGCATGGACCGGTAACACATTGTCCCTTTGATTCCTTGGATTATCTACCACATTGCACGTGGAGGTGTGGGTCCTGCAGGAGCTAATGTTGATTGTTTCTCATGCTGGTTGTGTGCTACACAACTTGAAAAGGTGAGCAGTGATTATTATGGCTTCAAAGCCACTCTGCCTTGCACTTGCTTCCTTTGAAGTGATTATATTACCGTATATACTCGTGTATAAGCCGACTCGTGTATAAGCCGACCCCCCTACTTTTGACCCCAAAACCTGGGAAAACCTATTGACTCGTGTATAAGCTGAGGGTGGACCCCAGCACAGGTATACAGCTCCCAGCAGTGTGGTATACAGCCCCCCTAGTGGTATACAGGCCTCCCTAGTGGTAGTATACAGCAGCCTCCCCAGTGGTATATACAGGCCCCAGCAGCATATACAGGCCCCAGCAGTATTACAGCAGCCTCCCCAGTGGTATATACAGACCCCAGCAGTATATACAGCAGCCCCAGTGGTATACAGGCCCCAGCAGTATATACAGCAGCCCCAGAAAAATATATGCAGCAGTCCCAGTGGTATACAGCAGCCCCAGTGGTATACAGCAGCCCCAGCAGTATATACAGCAGCCCCAGTGGTATATACAGCAGCCCCAGTGGTATATACAGCAGCCCCAGTGGTATATACAGGCCCCAGCAGTATATACAGCAGCCCCAGTGGTATACAGACCCCAGCAGTATATACAGCAGCCCCAGTGGTATATACAGCAGCCCCAGTGGTATACAGCAGCCCCAGCGGTATACAACAGCCCCAGCAGTATATACAGCAGCCCCAGTGGTATACAGCAGCCCCAGCGGTATACAGCAGCCCCAGCAGTATATACAGCAGCCCCAGTGGTATACAGCAGCCCCAGCAGTATATACAGCAGCCCCAGTGGTATATACAGCAGCCCCAGTGGTACACAGCAGCCCCAGTAGTACACAGCAGCCCCAGCGGTACACAGCCCCCCCATTAGTGGTATACAGCGCATACAGGGCCCCCCCTTGCTGTCGCACACCTGTAAAGCAATAGATCATTATAATTATCCCTTTCGCTGTCGCCGCCGCTGCCGCTCTCTGACACCGCGCTCCTCCGGGTCTTCATGCTTCCTCCTCCGGCGCACAGGAAATGATGTAATTTCCTGTGCGCTGGAGGAGGAAGCATGAAGACCAGGAGGGGTGCGGTGTCAGAGAGTGGCAGCGGCGGCAACAGGGATAAGTATAATGATCTATTGCTTTTCAGGTGTGTGGCAGTATACCACTGATGGGGGGGTGCTGTATACCGTATATGACTTGTGTATAAGCCGAGGGGGGACTTTTCAGCACATTTTTTGTGCTGAAAAACGCGGCTTATACACGAGTATATACGGTACTCCAAAAGAAACATAAAAAAGCCATATTAACTTATGTGAATGCACACAGGAACAAAGACATTCTAGTGCATCTCAATAAATTAGAATATCATCAAAAAGTTCAATTATTTCAGTAATTCAATAAATAAAGCGAAGTGCATATACAGAGTGGGCCATTTATATGGATGCACCTAAATTAAATGGGAATGGTTGGTGATATCAACTTCCTGTTTGTGGCACATTAGTATATGGGAGGGGGACAACTTTTCCAGATAGGTGGTGACCATGTCGTTTATTTTGAAGTCAGCCATTTTGGATCCAACTTTATTTTTTTCAATGGGAAGAGGGTCATGTGACACATGAAGCTTATTGAGAACTTCATAAGAAAAACAATTGTGTGCTTGATTTTAATGTGACTTTATTCTTTTGAGTTATTTACAAGTTTATGACTACTTTTAATATGTGTTCAAAGTGCTGATCATTGTGTTGGATTGTCAGTGCAACCCTCTCTCCCACTCTTGACACACAGCAACACCGCAGAAGAAATATTAGTACAAGCTTCCAGTATCCGTTGTTTCAGATGCTGCACATCTTGTATCTTCACAGCATAGACCATTACCTTCAGATGAGTGATGGGGCAAACTTTTTTGTGAATGGTAAAGTTAACAAACAAAACCACCTCTATAGGTCTGACACTAACTCACAGTGAATAGATCCCTCCAAGACTGTTGGAACACAAAAATTGATGGTATGGTTTAGTATATGGGGTACAAACATAGTGGGGCCTTTCTTCATCAATGAAAACCTTAAAGCCACTGGATATCTAAAATTGTTACATGATTCAGATATCAAGTAGAATTGAGGTTTCCATTGATGAAGAATGGCCCCACTATCTTTGTATCCCATATACTACACCATACCATTAATTTTTGTGTTCCAACAGTCTTGGAGGGATCTATCCACTGAGGGTTAGTGTCAGACTAATAGCGGTGGTTTTGTTTGTTAACTTCAACATTCACAAAAAAGTTTGCACATCACTACTCTGAAGACAATTGTCTATGCTGTAAAGATACGAGATGTGCAGCATCTGAAAAAACGGATACTGGAAGCCTGTGCTAGCATTTCTTCTGCGGTGTTGCTATCAGTGTGTCAAGAGTGGGAGAAGAGGGTTGCATTGACAATCCAACACAATGGGCAGCACTTTGAACACATTTTATAAGTGGTCATAAACTTGTAAATAACTCATGAAAGAGTAAAGTTATGTTAAAACCAAGCACACCATAGTTTTTCTTATGAAACTTTCAATAAGTTTGATGTGTCACATGACCCTCTTCCTATTGAAAAAAATAAAGTTAGATCCAAAGTGGCTGACTTCAAAATGGCCGCCATGATCACCACCTATCTGGAAAAGCTTTCCCCCCTCACATATTCTAATTTGCCACAAGCAGGAAGTTGATATCACCAACCATTCCCATTTTATTTAGATGCATCCATATAAATGGCCCATCCTGTATTATATGGAGTCATTGTCATTACACTGTGATCTTTTTCAATTGTTTATTTGTGTTAATATTGACACTATTGATTTGAATGGGATTCAGTATTATTGTTGAATTTAAGTTGGGTTTCTGTCATCTGGGGGATCTGATTACAACAAATTGTGGAGAAATCCTGTCCTTGAATTTAATTCATGTAAGTCTGTATGCATTTTCTGTGGAGAGGCATGTGCGCCTATCAGTGATGATTACAGCCAATAAAGATCCAAAATTCATTATCTCAGAAATTAGTCTGTTATATAAGACCAACTGAAATAATGACTTGTAAATCATAAATGTTGATCTGTTTAAAAGTATGTACAGTAAATGCACTCAATACTTGGTCAGGGCTCCTTTTGCCTGCTTGGGATCTTTTAACAAGTCGTAATCTGCAGCAGCCACCACTTCACCCTGGAGGGAATCAAGAAAACGGAAGCAGAAAATACAATGCATTTTTTTAAGGGCACAAGATGAGAGCAAGCCAGGGTAGATGTTTATTCAGCAATCTTCTGTATTAATAATATGGCTTCACAACGTGTTTCTCAGATTACTATCATCATCAGGTAATGAAGAAGGAGATTATCGTCGAAACACATTGTGAAGCCATATGCTTGATAAAGAAAATTGCTGAATAAGCATCTACACTGACTTGCTGTCATCTTTTGCCCCCCCTAAAAACGCATTGTATTTGCTTCTTCCATAATGACTGCCATCTGGACAGCTGTCAAGTCAGCAGCTTCCCCATGATTGTGTGGGTTACTGAACCAGACTAAGGGACCATTTTGCATACTTAGTAAGCATTTGCAGGTGTTTTGTGTGAACTATTCTAATTTTCTGAGGTAATAAATTTTAGGGGTTTCATTGGTTGTAAAGTGATATTTTCTTCTTTCATAATGACTGTCTTCGGGACATCTGTAAAATTAGCAGTCTTCCCCATGATTGTTAGGCAGCTGAATCAGACTAAAGGATCATTTTGAATGCTTTGTAAGTCTTTGCAGCTTTTTTGTGTTAATTATTCTAATTTTCTGAGATAATACTTCTTGAATTTTCATTGCTAGTAAGCTATAATCATCAACATTAACATAAACACTTGAAAAAGATCACTCTTTTGTAATGACTCTATATAGTATATAAGTTTAACTTTATGTATTGAATTACTGAAATAAATTAACTTTTTGATTATATTCTAGTTTATTAAGATGAACTTGTACATTTTTGGAGACATGCCCTGTGGTCTCATGAAACTAAAGTTGAACTGTTTGGCCATAATGTCTATCATTACATTTGGAAGAAAAAGGGAAAAGATTGTAAGCCTAAGAACACCATCCCTGCTGTGAAACACAAGTGAGGATGCATCATGTTTTGAGGTTATTTTGCTGCAGGAGGGACTTTTGCACTTCAAAATATAGATGGCAGCATGAGAAAAGAAGATAATACTGAAGCAGCATCTCAAGACATTAGCCAGGAAGTTGAAGCTTGGGCAAAATTGTGTCTTCCAAATGGACAATGAACAAAAGCATAATGCCAAACTGGTTACAACGTGACTTTAGGATAACAAAGTCAATGTTTTGGATTGCCTATCATAAAGCCCTGATCTCAGTTCTATTGAAAAGCTGAAAAGGCAGATGAGAGCAAGTTGACCTACAAACATGGCACAGTTTCACCAGCAGGAGGAATCAGCCAAATTTCCACTAACTATTGTAAGAAGCTTGTGGAAAGATATCCATAATGTTTGACCCAAGTTATACATTTTAAGGGCAATAATTGCAAATACTTATGAAATGTATGTAAACTTTTGACTCCACAGACAGTAATAAAAATGCCTTAAAACATTGTCTCTCTCATTATTCTGTCATTTGGCAAATATTAATAATTATGGTAATGCTAATTGATCTAAAACAGAAAAGGTTTTACATGCATATGTAGTTTTTTATTTAGTGTAAGTAAACTTCTGGTTTCAACTGTATCTGCTATTCTGGCACCACAGAAGTTCTGCCAATGTGACACTGCATCCCCAAACCATTTAAAGAAAATATGAACTCCAATATGGCACTCCTTCCCTTGTGAGCTTTTCACTCTACCTTGAAAGTAGATTGTAGGATCACTTTTGGGGTATTGGTCTATTCAGGAGAAATTGCACAAATTGTATAGTGCAATTTTTCCTTTTATCTGAATAAAAAAATTGGAGTTAACGGACATTTTTATGGGAAAACTTTGACTTACTTCTTTTCAAATCTAAAAATTATAAAATTCTATGATGCACCTTGGGGTTCAAAGTGGTCACCACATATCTAGATATATTTCTTACAGGGTCTAGATTCCAAAAATGGTGTTACTTGAGAAAGAAGTTTCACTGTTTAGGCATATCCCTCCTATTTAAGGCTCCCATAGTGCAATACCTGTTATCACATGATGAAGGCATCATACCGCCGCTGAAACGCATTGTGATTTACTACAAATAAAAAATGCTTATTATACAAAATATTTCATCCTCCTCTTTCTCCCTCAGCCTAGCATCCTAAAACACTGCATTATCCTTCTCTTAATTATAACATAAGAGACATACCCATTGGCGGAGGTATGTGAATAGCTAGACAAGCACATCTCTACAGCTATCTCTAACTCAGGCTCTGAACACCTTGAAAGGTCTTAGGGTACCTTGTCACGCCACAACCGCGGGAGACATTTTAGACGGCGATATGTCGCCCTGGAATTATCGCCGTCAAATTGCCTCCCAATTGCGGCATGTAATGTGAGAATTTGGTGACGATATGTCGCCTCGCTCCGGTCGCCTGATTTCAGAGTACTGCTCCAAAAATTCCCACATTACACACCGCAATTTCGAGGCAATTTGACGGCAATAATTCCAGGGCGACATATTGCCATCAAAAATGTCTCCCGCGGTTGTGGCATGACAAGGTACCCTTAGGGCACTGCAGGTACAAGAACAGACTTCCAGATTTACATTTCATTGTCTAGTTTCCAGTAATGCCATGCAACAAATGGAGAAACTCTTCATATCATAACCAACTGGAATTGAATTGAAATTGCTATGAAGGCACCTAAATTCTTCTATGCTTGCTTTGGATGAATCAATTGAAGAACCTTCAATCCTCTGGATTATGATTTATCTTTAGAGCTTTCATTCAACTGTTGATGTGGTTGCATGCCACAAGACCAACTCCATGAAGAAATATTAAACAAGATCTTTATCACAATTGCATAACAAAAAAATTTGAACATTGCTCCCTAGGAGTTTCCACTGCTGAAGCATAGAGCATGAACTCTCCAGTTCATGAAACCATGACGCCCACAACTCTTGCACTGATCTCCTTTTTTACAGTTAGAATAGGGATTGTAGGTTTTTCCTTAACATGGTAGCCAAGTTTCCTTTTGGTGATAAAGAAGTAACTTCTTCACATATGTGCCAAAAACTATTAATCTTAGCTAACCATCATCTTGAAGAGAGAAAGTCCAGATCACCTGTTCCTTTAATGCCCAGACAAGGTCCAGTGAATGTATCCAAAAATAAGCAGAGAATCCAGCACTTAAAAGGTAAACCATTCCTACCTAATTTCAGCAATTAAAAGCAGTATTACAGTAGAAACAGTGCAAAAAGACAGAATGTTGTAGATATACAGTTAGGGCCAGAAATATTTGGACAGTGACACAATTTTCGCGAGTTGGGCTCTGCATGCCACCACATTGGATTTGAAATGAAACCTCTACAACAGAATTCAAGTGCAGATTGTAACGTTTAATTTGAAGGGTTGAACAAAAATATCTGATAGAAAATGTAGGAATTGTACACATTTCTTTACAAACACTCCACATTTTAGGAGGTCAAAAGTAATTGGACAAATAAACATAACCCAAACAAATATTTTTATTTTCAATATTTTGTTGCGAATCCTTTGGAGGCAATCACTGCCTTAAGTCTGGAACCCATGGACATCACCAAACGCTTGGTTTCCTCCTTCTTAATGCTTTGCCAGGCCTTTACAGCCGCAGCCTTCAGGTCTTGCTTGTTTGTGGGTCTTTCTGTCTTAAGTCTGGATTTGAGCAAGTGAAATGCATGCTCAATTGAGTTTAGATCTGGTGATTGACTTGTCCATTGCAGAATGTTCCACTTTTTTGCACTCATGAACTCCTGGGTAGCTTTGGCTGTATGCTTGGGGTCATTGTCCATCTGTACTGTGAAGCGCCGTCCAATCAACTTTGCAGCATTTGGCTGAATCTGGGCTGAAAGTATATCCCGGTACACTTCAGAATTCATCCGGCTACTCTTGTCTGCTGTTATGTCATCAATAAACACAAGTGACCCAGTGCCATTGAAAGCCATGCATGCCCATGCCATCACGTTGCCTCCACCATGTTTCACAGAGGATGTGGTGTGCCTTGGATCATGTGCCGTTCCCTTTCTTCTCCAAACTTTTTTCTTCCCATCATTCTGGTACAGGTTGATCTTTGTCTCATCTGTCCATAGAATACTTTTCCAGAACTGAGCTGGCTTCTTGAGGTATTTTTCAGCAAATTTAACTCTGGCCTGTCTATTTTTGTAATTGATGAATGGTTTGCATCTAGATGTGAACCCTTTGTATTTACTGTCATGGAGTCTTCTCTTTACTGTTGACTTAGAGACAGATACACCTACTTCACTGAGAGTGTTCTGGACTTCAGTTGATGTTGTGAACGGGTTCTTCTTCACCAAATAAAGTATGCGGCGATCATCCACCACTGTTGTCATCCTTGGACGCCCAGGCCTTTTAGAGTTCCCAAGCTCACCAGTCAATTCCTTTTTTTTCAGAATGTACCCTACTGTTGATTTTGCTACTCCAAGCATGTCTGCTATCTCTCTGATGGATTTTTTTTTTTTTTTCAGCCTCAGGATGTTCTGCTTCACCTCAATTGAGAGTTCCTTTGACCGCATGTTGTCTGGTCACAGCAACAGCTTCCAAATGCAAAACCACACACCTGGAATCCACCCCTGACCTTTTAACTACTTCATTGATTATAGGCTAACGAGGGAGACGCCTTCAGAGTTAATTGCAGCCCTTAGAGTCCATTGTCCAATTACTTTTGGTCCCTTGAAAAAGAGGACGCTATGCATTACAGAGCTATAATTCCTAAACCCTTTCTCCGATTTGGATGTGGAAACTCTCATATTGCAGCTGGGAGTGTGCACTTTCAGCCCATATTATATATATAATTGTATTTCTGAACATGTTTTTGTAAACAGCTAAAATAACAAAACTTGTGTCACTGTCCAAATATTTCTGGCCCTAACTGTATTTCCAAATTGTTTCAAAGAAGAGTAATGAAATTTATATAAACTTTTGACTTTGCAGAAAGTAATAAAAATGCCTTAAACATTCTCTCTCACTTATTATTCTGGCATTTGACAAATATAAATAACTAGCTGTAGTACCCAGCTATGCCCGGGTTAATAAATAACTGATGTTAGCTATAACAATATAGAATTTGAATATGTCATATTAATGACCTGTGGGAAAATAGAAGCTGAGCTGTGATTGATTGCTATAGGCAGCCTAATAAATCTCCAGCCAACAGTAAGCCCTCCCCCTGGCCAGTCAGTAAATGTTACCTCACACATACACATAATAGACATCTCATGTGACTGCCATCTGCCTTAATTCCCTATATGGCACATGTGTTGCACATTGGCACATTTTTAATCAGATGTTTATGTTTGGAAATTAAAGTTAGCACACATATGAGGCGAGTTGTGTGAGGTGATTTGTGCACATCTGTGTCTGTCTGTGTGGTGTGTGTGTCCCTGGGGTGTGTGTATGTGTGTGTCCCTGTGGGGTGAGGGCATGTGTCCCTATAGGGTGTGTATGTGTGTGTGTCCCTGGGGGGGGTCTGTGTGGTGTGTGTTTCTGTTGTGTGTGTCTCTTTGTGCTGTGTGTGTGTCCCTGTGGGGTGAGTGCATGTGTCCCTATAGGGTGTGTATGTGTGTGTGTCCCTGTGGGGGGGTCTGTGTGGCGTGTGTGTATCTGTGTTGTGGGTGTCTCTTTGTGGTGTGTGTGTGTGTCCCTGTGGGGTGAGTGCATATGTCCCTATAGGGTGTGTATGTGTGTGTGTCCCTGTGGGGGGTGTCTGTGTGGGGTGTGTGTGCCTCTGTGTTGTGTGTGTCTCTTTGTGGTGTGTGTGTCCCTGTGGGGTGAGTGCATGTGTCCCTATAGGGTGTGTATGTGTGTGTGTCCCTGTGGGGGGGGTGTCTGTGTGGTGTGTGTGTGTCTCTTTGTGGTGTGTGTGTGTGTCCCTGTGGGGTGAGTGCATGTGTCCCTATAGGGTGGCTATGTGTGTGTGTCCCTGTGGGGGAGTCTGTGTGGTGTGTGTGTCTGTGTTGTGTGTGTCTCTTTGTTGTGTGTGTGTGTCCCTGTGGGTTGAGTGCATGTGTCGCTATAGGGTGTGTGTGTGTGTCCATGGGTGTGTATGTGTGTGTGTGTCTCTTTGTGGTGTGTGTTTGTTCGGGTGCGTGGTGAGTATCCAATATTGGGGCTGCACCTTAGCAACTATACACTTGCTGTTACTCTTTGTGTTCGTGTGGTGTGTATACATGTCCCCATGCGTGGTGAATATCTCATGTTGGGGTCCCACCTTAGTGACTATATGCTCGTATGTGCTGTTAGTCTTTGGCGCTATCATTAAGCCCCTCTCATTCACAACTGTCAACTGGTAACTGTCCCTTTTTCCCCATTATGCAGATAGGCGCAAAATTGTTTGGTGAATTGGAATGCGCAGGGTTAAATTTTTGCCTCACAACATAGCCTATGATGCTCCCGGGGTCCAGACGTGTGACTGTGCAAACTTTTGTGGCTATAGCTGACAGCTGTTGATTTTCCTCAAAAAACTTTTCCATTCACTTTTTCCCCATTATGTAGATAGGGGCAAAATTGTTTGGTGAACTGGAACGCGCAGGGTTAAAATTTCGCCTCACAACATAGCCTATGACGCTGTCGGGGTCCAGACGTGTGATTGCAAAATTTTGTGGCTGTAGTTGCGATGGTGTAGGTGCCAATCCCGGATATACAGACATACATACATACATACATACACACACACACACATTCAGCTTTATATATTAGATTATGGTAATTCTTATTGTCCTAAAAAGGGAAAGGTTTATTCTGATTTCATGTCAGATAGTGAGAAAAAACATGCATATATGTCTTTTTATATAGTATATGTAAACCTCTGGTTTCAACTACATATATATTTAGAGAACTGCTAAACCTAAGGATTCTTTCTATTACAAATGGTCTGTTTCCTAAGTAGAATTGTAAACTAATATTAGCAAGACATCTCTATAAAACCCACAACATTTATTCTTTTGATTCCACACTAGTGGTAAAGATTATTATCTCAATTTAAAGACGATTGTATACCCTTTGCAGAAAATATACAACACATAGTTGTGAAAATCATAAGAGATAAAAATGATATTTTTTTTAACATAAATCAAAGCATTGCCTAAGGCAGAGATTTATACAATGGCAAAATGTGATCCAAAATGGCTGCTCAAAGTCAAAATCTAATCTGTACAATTCTCTGGATGTATTTTATCACAATAATAGGTCCCTTAGTAGTTTTCAGGTTGGCAGTGAGGAGGAAGGGGAAGAGATAACATAATGTATAAAACAGAAACATTTATCAAATTCTATTCTAAAGTTTTCTTGGCAGGTTATGGTGACCTTCAATGAAGCTTTGCACCTACTGAATGCAAAAAAGAGGACAGAGACTTCATAAATAGATGATTAGAACAGTAGAACAAAGCCCTAAGGAGGTCTTTCAATTGAGTTTGTCACTCATCTTGAATAATCTCTAGAACATATACATTCTTGACTATATAAAGAGATTTAAAAATATATTTTTCTCCCAAATAGATCCTCATTACATATTCCTGCATAGCTTTCATTCTATGATGATTTCATGCATATCTTTAATGTCATCAATGTCCTTTTATGTCTTAACAGTTTTAAATAAGTACCTTCCATATTCACCAGGGAATGAAACACCATCATACCCTTCAATACATTACTGAAACATAGCAACAATTAGCGGTTATATGATTTAAGGTTACACATCTATAATAATCCTACTATATATTTGTAACATTTTTACATTTTATTTCTTCATATTTTCTATCTACATTTAATTTAATTTAATGTAATATTTACGTTTCAGTAACCTGCAAACTAATAAGCATATAATAGGAATTTATAACTCAAGCTACACAAGGGTGTATAGTTAACGTGAATATACAACATAAAGGTAAAATAAATGAAAAAGCTCATACAACATAGCAATATAGTAAAGTTATTAGAAAACTAACAACATCCTCTTTTAATTCTATGATTTTATGAACCAAGACGTATTAACAAAAATTTGCTTCTTAGAAGATGTTCAAGAATACCTATCGCTGGGCTGGGCAGGTCCTTTTTTCTTGAAAGCCAGACCCACTTCAGAGGGCATTAGTGTTACGTATAGGCGTTTTTCACAATAAGTTTTATTTAATAAAATAACTATTCTAGAATTGCCAACTATTTTAAAAAATAAGAATAGGTACATTTTAAAATGGTTAAAAAAGCTCAAAAGAAATGTTTGCAGCCTGTCTATGTGACTGCTATATCATGACAGTTTGCATTGTTCAATCTGTCAGGATTCTCCTATAAACAATGTGATAAGCAGGAGGGGAAGAGGAAGATAATCTAGTCCACCCAGAACTCAAGAATGAAAATCAAATACTATATGAACATCCTCTCAATCAGCAATATTCCGTCACATAGAGTAAATACAGAAATTTCTCTTAAAGGGAACCAACCAGCAGGTTTTAATGCTTTGAAGTGTAGCCAGTTCCTTACAGACACTGGGATACTGAGTGCAATCATACATTTACTTCAATGATTACATGTATGATTGCTGAGATAAATGTTATCAAACATTGGGAAAACTGTGCATCAAATTAGCATATGTGCAGCACAGGGGGTTGATTTTCTTTGTATTACTCCCTTAACCCTCCCCCCTCCCCTCTCTCCCTCCCTCTTTTCCTCCCATCTACCTCCCTTCCTTTCACTATATAGCAGGCACATTACGTCTGATAGTGTGCATGATGATACCATAATGTCTGCCATCCTATGTGGCCCAGATCATCATTCCCTTCCTCCACTCACCGTGGCTTCTCTGGCTTCTGCTTCTTCTCTTGCTTCCCATATGAACTGCGTGTGAACAAGCAACACTCTGTTGGGGTACAGGTGGTTCATATAGCCTGGAATAGAACAGCCACATTGTTGCAGAAGCACAGTCCATATTTATGGCTGAAGAAGCTGTAAAAATCTGTAAAACGTTGTAAGGATCATGGTGACACTTCCTCTGAAACTCGCCTTAGGTCTTCTAATAATATGCACAAGCTGGGAGCAGTGAACTTCCCAAGATGGAGAAGGGGCAGCGCTGGTAAATCATGCAAATAGACCATCCACTTACAGCCTTTTAATTAAAGGGAGAAGCTGCTGGCACAATTGCTAACTAATGATGCTGCTATAGAACGTCTATGCCACAGAAAAACTGTAAAACAAACGTATGGATGTACACTGCTGTAAGAAAAATAATAATAAGCAAGTGCAAGTGAAAAAATACTAAAAACAGGGTACTTAGTTTATACGTTTTATAAAAAACGTACGTAAGCCGTTCGCCAATTTAAAACCTGATTTTTGTATAAGTATACCTCTAGATGCAGGGTGAAGACAGGCCCAGGTCTGACATGGTGGTGTGAGCAGTCATATAGATCTGTTCACATTGAGTCTTGGCTTAGATGCAGTTTTTTCATGTTTATTCTTGAGTTAGCAAGATTGAGAGTGCCCGACCCCTCTCTTTCTGAGTCAGGCTCATAAACCTTTTGCTGACAATGTGTCCACGTCAACATGTGACATGAAACTGTGTTCTCAAATTAAAATTTACAAGCCTCTAATGCAAGCTATTTATGTAACAACTAGCTGTGAGCCCGATTCTAAAGAATCGGGAGTCTAGAATCCGTACCAATGAGAGTGGAGATTATGGGTATGGAGCTCAGCGGGGAAAGCGCTGAGTTCCATGTCCGGCGCCTGGTTATGTTTTAGGGCACGACGGTCGGCGGCACCGTGGTCGGCGCTTTGAGCGCCGAAGTCTGTAGTTGGGCGAAGACCTTCGGTGTTCGCCCAGCTACTGGCGGGGGCACCGGCGGATGTCGGGCTCCTTGTGGGGAGCAGTGGTGGAGATCGGGCTCCAGGCGGGGGAGACCGCTGCAGCTCGGGCTCCTGCCGGGGAGCAACGCCGGAGATCGGGCTTGTAGCGAAGGGCACCGCTGGAGCTCGGGCTTGTGGCTGTGGGCACCGCCAGAGCTCAGGCTCCTGCCGGGGACCACCGCCGGAGGTCGGGCTTGTTGGCGGGGGGGCACCGCAGGAGCTGGGGCTCGTGGCACCGCCGGAGCTCGGGCTCTTGGTGGGGGGCACCGCTGGAGCTCGGGCTTGTTGCGGGGGTCCCCGGCGGAGCTCGGGCTCCTGCCGGGGACCACCGCCGGAGGTTGGGCTTGTTGTGGGGGGCCCCGCAGGAGCTCGGGCTCCTGCCGGGGACCACCGCCGGAGGCAATGTGGAAGACATGGAGGCTATATGGTTTTTCAAAATGGCGCTGAATGTAAGGCGCTGTGCTCATTGGTTGTTGTGTGCTGGCGCCGACCAATGAGCATAGCGCCTCCCTTCTCATAGAGATACATGGAGGAATGAGGCGCTATTCTCATTGGTCGCTGTATATTTTTAAACATGGCGCCGTGATTCTGATTGGCGGCTGACTTCCCATAGAGATACATGGAGGAATGAGGCGCGAATCTCATTGGTCAGTGTATATTTTTAAACATGGGGCCGTGATTCTGATTGGCGCCTGACTTCCCATAGAGATACATGGAGGAATGAGGCGCTATTCTCATTGGTCGCTGTATATTTTTAAACATGGCGCCGTGATTCTGATTGGTGCCTGACTTTCTATAGAGATAGATGGAGGAATGAGGCTCGAATCTCTTTGGCCGCGATGTATTTTTTAACCTGGCGCCGTGAATCTGATTGGTCGGCGCTCAGCGGGGAGACTGGGGAGTTGGATGCCCGGGGCCTGGTTATGTTTTGGGCCATGGTGTTCGGCGGCACTGCGGTCGGCGGTTTGAGCGCGGAAGTCTGTAGCTGGGCTTGTTGCGGGGGGCACCGCAGGAGCTCGGGCTCCTGGCGGAGAGCCCCACCGGAGTTCGGGCTTGTTGCGGGTGAGCTCTGGCGGGGTCGGCGGGGTGTAGGTGTGCAATGGCCGCTTGGCGGCATTGCTCGGCTGGGGCATGCGCCGGTGCCAATGCTTTGCGGCCAATGCTTCGTGGGTCGCGTGGCTGCTGGGAAGTATCGCCGAAACTTTTTGTATTTTCTTGTTGACCAAGGGGGGAAGGAGCTGTTGAAAAAAAAAAATTCCTTTTTGCTGAACACTTTCAAAAATCGCAAGTAGGGCTGAAAAACGCATGCGAGTTTGTCTTTCCGAGTTTGCTACTGCGAGTTTGTAATTGCGAGTTTGCCGTTGCGAGTTTGCCTTTCCAAGTTTGCTATTGCGAGTTTGTGATAGGGAGTTTGCCTTTGTGAGGCAGTCACGCACACGACGACGGAAACAGTGCCGAAACTTACGGAAGTGAGTTAGGGTAATTATATATTAGATTAAGCATTATAGTTCAATCTACATTGGAAAAGTATGTTTTTTATGACCTATTTGGCCTATTTCGGTAATTATAGACCTGACAATAGAAATGATGCTTTTTTAAGGCAAAAGGTTTGTTATGTGTGTTATACGTTTTCTCCATGAACAGCAATTAAACCAAAAAAAAAATATGTTTGTGTGAATGTAACCCTAAAAGCAAGTACTATGATTAATGCAAAACACTACTGTATTTTATACTGTTAAAACCATATCTGTCTGTGAAATATAGCTTACATTTTAGAATTCCATATTTTTTCCATTTATTGTGGTGCTCAACAAAAATGCTAAAGTAATATGTAATGCAATACAATTATTCAAATATTTGCAAAAAAATAAGAAATGAAGTGTAAATCTTTAAAAAATAGTGAGATAGTTACAGAATTTCTCAGAATAAAAGATGAACCAAACCATAAGAGGCATCGAGGTTTTAGAAGAAAATAAAAAAAAAACATTGAAGCTAAAATGTGGTCATGACGTATTGTTATGTGAGGGATATGCTGCTGATACTGTTATGAAAATATACGAAATTAATATGCGGCACTCAATCCTGTCAGGGTAGGTGCCTGCTTAAACACAAATTACATTTAAAAAGCTGTGAGCGCCACTCTGCAAAGACTTATACAGATATTGAAATTTAGAAAAAATTGAGATACTTAGCATTATGGAAATGGCTATGTCAATAATCCACCCAGTTGCCACATTGAGGAGTATCTCGTAACTGAGTCTTCAGCATTGTTTTCTGCCTATATCTAAATATAATCTTCCTTTGTAGGCAACTGATACCAGAGAGTAATAGAAGCTGTGAGTATTATGGACAAGGGACAGTTAATTTCAATGTATTATCTCAGCCTTTGGAACAAGATACGCCTCAACGTGGTAATTTGGTGGATTATTGATATGGCCCTTTCCATAATGCTATCTCAATTTTTTTCTAATGTCTCTATAAATTATTGGAGAGTGCCACTTACAGCATTTTAAATGTAATTCATGTTTAACCAGACACCTACACTGACAGGATTGAGTGCCGCATATTCATTTTGGATATTATGGTATGGGTTCACACCCTTGTGCAGGCACCTTCCCTATTTCATATATAAATATACAA
The DNA here is from genome assembly GCA_033576535.1 of Allobates femoralis. NCBI lineage: Eukaryota > Metazoa > Chordata > Amphibia > Anura > Aromobatidae > Allobates > Allobates femoralis. Next base: position 207,811,183 of record JARQOC010000003.1, on the reverse strand, counting down.
AATCACTATACACCTTATATCTATAAAGATATTCATGCTTATGGATACATCTCTTCAATAAGGTGTAACAGTAATTGGAATTAAGTAACACTCCTTTTTGAATGATCAATAAAGTGGGCACCACTATGGAGTTTAGGTTACATAAAATATAACTTTTATTGATAATATAAAAGCGGACACATGAACGTTATGAAAACGAAGGTACAGGGAAGTTCCAAAACAACTGCAGTAGGGTAGTAACCCCCTGGGTGTTAACCGTACACACTGAGGTGCAATTCACAATAGTATTAAGTTACACAAACAAGGCAAGTGTTAACAGACAGATTAAGGAGTAGTACCATTTGCATCAATCACTCACCCATTGTGTACTTGTGGTGATAAGCCCGACGGTTCCCCAGGGGGCCCTGTCCTGCAGCACGCCCCTAGGGGCGTGCTGCAGGACAGGGCCCCCTGGGGAACCGTCGGGCTTATCACCACAAGTACACAATGGGTGAGTGATTGATGCAAATGGTACTACTCCTTAATCTGTCTGTTAACACTTGCCTTGTTTTGTGTAACTTAATACTATTGTGAATTGCACCTCAGTGTGTACGGTTAACACCCAGGGGTTACTACCCTACTGCAGTTGTTTTGGAACTTCCCTGTACCTTCGTTTTCATAACGTTCATGTGTCCGCTTTTATATTATCAATAAAAGTTATATTTTATGTAACCTAAACTCCATAGTGGTGCCCACTTTATTGATCATTCAAAAAGGAGTGTTACTTAATTCCAATTACTGTTACACCTTATTGAAGAGATGTATCCATAAGCATGAATATCTTTATAGATATAAGGTGTATAGTGATTTTGTATATTTATATAGTAAATCCTTCTGTGTTTTTCACAGCCTTTTCAAAATCAATGGATTATAGAGCCCGTGAATCCACTTGGCTCAGTCAAATCAACGAAGTGTTTGGGGGAGATCCCAAAACTGTTCCTGACACTGGCAAAGGGACGTACACAGCACATGTTGACAAGTTGAAACAGCTTATGCACAGGAGAACTCGGCTCTGGTGGAATAAGGCCTTTCTGGAGAACTATATCCAGAGAGGACTTATCCCACGGGGATTGCGAATCCAGGTTTTCCCTTCTTTTGAAATCCAGGATGAGTGGTTTAAGAAGAGTTGGGAGGAGCTTTCCAACAATTGTTCATGGGGGTTTATGGAGTTATTGTGTAAACTCAATGGCCAAACCATCTCTGAGATTGAAAAAGAAATTGAAGTAATCCAAACAGCTCTAAGGACAGATTCCACTCCTGAACTTATGGAAAAATTGAATAAGGATTTGGACCAAGAGATGACTAAGTGGGAGAAAGAAATAAGATCAACAAAAACAAAAAAATTCAAGAGAGATCAGACTGATCTTACAAATAATGTGGTCTATAAGTGGAGAAAAGGGAAACCACAAAAGGAAAAACCCAGAGCTGATTCTATAGTCTCAGTACCATCTACAGATGGCTCGGAAATTGGAATTAATAAAGGAGAACAATCTGCACCAAAACTTCCCAATACCAATAAAAATTCCAACAAAAGGAAAAATAATTCCCCGGCTGACAAGTTGGATAGTAAGAGAAGACCCAACCAATTGGAGGTGATTAACCTGTCTTCTCACCCTCTAACTGAGGCCCAAATTGAGGTCCTGAGCTTGGGTCTTAATTTTGTTCCTAAAAATTGCTTTGATTTTTTCACAGCTGTGAAGGACCTTAATCTGTTTGCACGGAAAATCATTTTGAAAAAGTTATATGATAAAAGTGCGGATAACGAGGTTGACCTGATGAGACTGGAATCAACTGCTAAACTTGACCTTGAAGACTTGGGGAGTGATGTTCCTACACCGCCAGGTATGTTCCCTCCTAATTTGGTATCTAAGTCAACCACATTCCCCTCTTTGGCCTTGTGCCCGCAGGTTGAAATCTTCACTAAATTAGTTACAGAGGATTTCAAGAAATTGTCGAAATTTGGAGGTAAAGACAATTTGACTCCTGCACATAGACAGGCATTAAAAGAGCTAAAAAATCTAGATGATATCATCATCAGAAATTCTGACAAAGGGGGGAATGTGGTTGTATGGCCAAAAACACTCTATGAGAAAGAGGCCTACAAACAATTAAATAATAAAGATACTTATCAAAAAATAACACATGACCCCACTTCGGTGTTCATTGCTGAATTGTTTGTGATCCTACAACGTGCCCGGGACGATGGGGTGATCTCTAAAAAAGTATTTGAGGGTTTGTTGGTCGAAAATCCTAAGACACCAACTTTTTATTTAATTCCAAAAGTACACAAAGATCTCAACAGCCCTCCTGGACGCCCCATCGTTTCGGGTAACGGGGGTTTATGTGAACCTTCGTGCAAATTTGTTGAGTTTTATTTAAAAAAACTGGTTGTCACACTTCCGTCCTACGTGCGCGATACAACCGATTTATTAACTAAAATAGAGGGCTTAATTATGACCGATGACATGTGGCTAGTTACGGCCGATGTCGAGTCCTTATATACTTGTATCGCGCACGAGGATGGGATGCGTGCAGTACGCCTCTTCTTGAATATGACCGGCTGGGATACAAGTCTGTGCTGCCTGATTGAGGAATTGCTTGAGTACATTCTGACCCACAACGTCTTCGTTTTCAATGACCGCTTCTATGTGCAACAACGAGGTACAGCGATGGGGGCGGCTTGTGCCCCATCGTATGCAAATTTATTTTTAGGAAGCTGGGAGCGGTCATTGACACAATACGAAGACGTTGTGGGTAATGGGAGCATCGTGTACTGGTTTAGGTACATTGATGATCTGCTAATCATTTGGCAAGGATCTAAACCAAGTTTGGATCAATTCATGGATGCTCTCAATAAGAATGATCTCAATATTAGGTTAACCTATCAGGCCAGCAGACGGTGTATATCTTTTTTGGATGTGCTCTTAGAGGTGGGTAAGGATGGTACTATACAAACCGATGTATATCGAAAAAGTACTGCTGTAAACTCCCTCCTCCACGCCTCATCAGCACATGATAGTAGCACTATTAAATCTATCCCAGCCGGTCAATTTTTACGAATGAGGCGTATATGCTCAAGTGACGCCGTTTTTGAAAAACAAGCAATTGATTTGCGCGAACGTTTTGTATCCAGAGGATTCAGCAACCGTAGTATAAAACAAGGGTATGTGAAGGCCAAAAGAACAAGGAGGGAACAATTGTTATTTCAACCCAAGGTCAAGCCAGCTGAGTATGGTCCCATCAGATTCATCTCGACTTTCAATTCCCAGTGGTCCAACATTAGAACTATCTTGAGCAAACATTGGTCTGTGTTATCTACGGATGTAGTATTGGCCAAACATTTACCAACACGACCTCTGTTGACGTCACGAAGGGGTAGAAATTTAAGGGATATCCTGAGTGCAAGCCATTATGTTCCTAAAAAGAACAATTTCTTTGGAGAAAGAACGATAGGACCACTAATAGGATGTTATCCATGTGGCGATTGTTTAGCTTGCACTCAGGGTAACATTAAACGTGCAAAAGAATTTCTCTCCTCCAATAATCAATCATACAAGATAAACAAATATATCAATTGCAGCACTACTCACGTAGTCTATCATGCAACTTGTCCTTGTGGCAGGATCTATATAGGTCTTACCACGAGACAATTGCGGATAAGAGTGCGTGAGCATGTCAGGGATATAGAGGGAGCCGCTAAAATCATTGACCCAAACACATTGAAAACCCTGCCTAAGCATTTTAGGATTTTCCATGGCTGTAATCCTAAAGGATTGATTATTAAGGGAATAGACCGAATTCAGGGAGGCATCAGAGGAGGAGATTTGGCTAAAACACTAGCTCAGGAGGAGTGCAGGTGGATAGTCAAACTAGAAACACTTGCCCCAAAGGGACTTAATGAAGTTATAAGTTATGCCCCTTTTCTATAGTGAGCCCACCTCCTGTGCTGGATCTTTATAGCTGTGTAAACTTGCTACTAGTGCTTGTGTGCGTCCTGGAGCCTATATGTGATTTTAACTCATGTTTTGTATATTTTAGTTTTTCACAACTGATAACGGAGATGAACGGAGCAGTGTTAAATCACTGTCCTTTGATCATGTCGGACTTTCATTTTATATTGAAATGAACCTATGGGATATCCAACATCCTAGAAGATTCCTTAATGAGATATATGGAGATGTAAAAATCGGTGGTGGATAACTTGTCTTCAAGAAAGGGTTTTAAATAATGTATTGAATACATGTTCTTAAATTGTTGCATATTTATATGATGTAATAATAATTGGTAGAAAAATCTAGATGTGCTTATTTACCACGTTATTCACAGCTAGTTCTGTGTCGTATTTTTTATATAGAATTCTTTATTCACTCACTTTTTCTAAATTGTTATACAATAATATTGTTAAATGTATGTATACACCCTTTTAAAAAACACTTGTTATGCAAAAGTATGTTTTGATATGTTTGTTTGTATGAATGTTACCCCTTACTCTCTGATGGCAAGCCCAGTATATATAAATTCTCCCTTATATGTCCAAAAGGATGGTTACAGGGTTATTGGAGTTTCCAGGTTAATGAGTCCAGCTAGGTCTTCAACAAAATGGCCGCCGCGAGTATTTTTCTATGATGTGCACATCGCTCTACCTTTAAAAGCACCGACGGGTGCATTGCGCATGCGCGCCGATGACGTCATGACGTCCGGCGCCTGCCTAATCGCTTGTTTGCTTTATGATAAGTGGGAGTGACGCTCTGCAGGGCGGGCGGCGGCAATTAGTGATAGTGTATTTAACAGCCCAAAATCACAATGAGAACTAGCCCCTGCGACCAAGCAGCGGCGAAACAGCTGTTTAGGGCGTGCTGCAGGACAGGGCCCCCTGGGGAACCGTCGGGCTTATCACCACAAGTACACAATGGGTGAGTGATTGATGCAAATGGTACTACTCCTTAATCTGTCTGTTAACACTTGCCTTGTTTTGTGTAACTTAATACTATTGTGAATTGCACCTCAGTGTGTACGGTTAACACCCAGGGGGTTACTACCCTACTGCAGTTGTTTTGGAACTTCCCTGTACCTTCGTTTTCATAACGTTCATGTGTCCGCTTTTATATTATCAATAAAAGTTATATTTTATGTAACCTAAACTCCATAGTGGTGCCCACTTTATTGACCTTCCCTATTTCAGTTGACTGATGTTGCTATTGCTCTTTGGTGTCAACTTCTAATTTAAAGCCTAATGGCCACTTTACACGCGGCAACAGGAAGATAGAAAACGGCAGGTGTCGGAGACAATTGTACCTTTTAACTTCATAACACCTTGCAGATACCTGAATTACACTCAGCCACTTCAAGGTGTTTTGAAGGTAAAAGGTACAATTGTCTCCGACACCTGCCGTTTTCTATCTTCCTGTTGCCGCGTGTAAAGTGGCCATAATAGGTAAATTTTTTCCAAAGGCAGAGATTATCATTGAAAACACCTGTTGTTTGTCCAAAAGACTTACAGCTTCCATTACTCTCAGGTTTCAGTTGCCTACAGAGGAACATTTTATTAAGATATAGGCTGAAACATACAAGGACCCAGTTACGAGATACGCCTCAACGTGGCAACTGTGTGGATTATTGATATGGCCATTTCCCTAATGCTAAAAATATCTAAATTTTTCTAAATTCCAATATCTCTACAAGTCATTGTAGATGCGGCTTACAGCTTTTTAAATGTACTTCTTGTTTAAGCAGGCACCTACACTGACAGGATTGAGTGCCGCATATATATTTTGTATATTATGATATGGGTTCACACCCTTGTGCAGGCACATTCCCCATTCCAGTTGACTGACGTTGCTATTACTCTCTGCTGTGAACTTCTAACTTAAAGCCTAAGGGTAAGTGCTCATGGTCTGGAGGAGCTGCGTGTTGGATGCATACCGTACATATGTAAAAAATGAATACCTAAAAAAAAGCCTAATTTACCAGATACAAGCAGACCTGTCATGTCCCCAAACACTGTTAAATTACAGATATGGGCTTAATGTGAAGGTTACTTGCCTTTTAATTATGTACGTCTGCTGCACTGAAAGCCCAGCCACCAGAAGAAAATTACCTTTATTCCTACTGGCAGCCTTTAAAAAGAAAAAGAGCGAAGGGGCGTTCCTAGTGAAACCCTGATAGATGCAGGAGCAAGCTGGGGTAAATGCGCTCACCTCTGAGGGTTATGCAACAGGCGTAACACCGTGGAGAAGCGCTGTATGAATGGCGTGCAGGCGCCGGGGATCCGACCAGTGTGGAGATTGCGGTCACGTGTTGCGGTCACATGGGGTGACGTCACCACAGGTCCTCAAGCTCTCCAGCGTTCAGGAAATTAGATGTCTTCTCTATGTGCAGCATCCACCACTCACCAAAGGGCTGAGGAATAATGTAAAAAAAAGATATCGGCGGTTTTGGGGCACTCAAGGAGGAGACAATGGATGGGTAGTGATACTTTCCTTTATTTGGCATAAACAGGGGGTCTTCACAACGCGTTTCGGCTGTAACTCCACCTTCATCAGGTTATGACCTCACATAGCATACCAGGCCTTTATAGGGCACAATTACAATGACATCGTCATTAACTAAAACACATCCAGTGAAGTCTTTTAAAGGGAAATACACACAAAGTAGTGTTAACACCACAAAGGAGAGGAGAGTACCTCAATAGGGACCTAAAAATCAGTAATCCAACTTTATTAAAAGAATTAAAATAATTAAAATATAAAATACCAATAAATATATAAAAAAACTACCAATAATTGTGTAGAAAAAAGGAGGGGGGGTCCTTGTGAGATAATCTCTAATCCATCACATAGGAAACAAATCGCAATAATATCACAACATTTAAAACAATGAAAACATTAAAAGACATTTTCAAGCTTTAAATTGAGGCCTTCAGGGTGCAAACAACCTATTTTAAAACTCCAATAGTTCTCTCTGTTTACAAGCCGTTTTAATCTGTCGCTGTAAGTCTCAGGAATATGATCTATAATGGTTAATTTAAACTGCCGGTAATCCTTCTGATGCTCTATTAAAAAGTGATTGGATACACTATGCTTAATAAAACCGTTTTTTATATTTTGCCTATGTTTATTGAGGCGTAGGTGCATAGCCTGTATGGTCCGGCCTACATACTGTAGTCCACAGCTGCACTCCAGAATGTACACCACATAGGATGACTGACAAGTAAGATTAAAGTTTATTGGGAATTCCTCCCCAGTAGCTTTAGATTTAAAAGATACGATGAGCTAGAGACTCACAGCAAAGGCACTTTTTATTGTCACATCTGAAACAACCAATCATGTTCTCATTTATTTGCGACAGTGGTTGGTGTTTTATCCCAAAAGAGGTCTGGCTGGGTGCTACCAGATTTTTAATTGAATGGTTCCTACGGTAAATAATGGTTGGTTTGTCCGGTAATTGTTTTGATAAAATTGGATTGGTTTTAAGGATGAACCAATATTTACACATTCATTTATTGAGAGCCCTTGTAGACCTGTTGTAGGTGGTGATTAAACTCAGTTCAGCCTTCTTTGCACCATCACCTTTAGATCTAGACTTCATTTTCTCAAGGCCTGGTATGCTATGTGAGGTCATCACCTGATGAAGGCGGAGCTACCGCCGAACGCGTTGTGAAGACGCCCTGTTTATGCCAAATAAAGGAAAGTATCACTATCCCTCCATTGTCTACTCCTTGAGCGCCCCAAAACCGCCGATATCTTTTTTACATTATTCTACTGGCAGCCTTTGGCTTTCAGTCATAGAATCATGACTATCATGGTTCGGTCACCGCTGATAACATAATGAGTGTCAGCCAGCTCAGCAATTATACACTGTTGAGTCAGCTTATAGTTAATGCCAGGGTTACAGCTAAAGATCACTGAACTTTTCCAAACAAGGTTCACCAATTTTAAATTCAGCACAAACACCGACGACTCAATTTGTGATTGGAAATCCAAGCAATTTAGTAAAAAAAAATTGGAGAACACAGATTTGCTTAGGGAAAAATTTGCTATTTTAAAATGGCCCTAAGACTTTCCTTTGAGGTTTGGGGACAAACCACCATAAGCACTGGTGGCTGAGAAATCCACAGACCTAAGGTTACCACAGTTAAAAGCCATCGGGTCAACCAGTTTCTTTCAACATGGTGAATTTAAGGGAGATTTAAAATATTTTTTTTAAGTTTTCTTGAGCTTGCAGGTTTTGGGACACTTGCAAGCTGTGAATCTTTGGAAGAGTGCCAGATATGATAGCTGCTGTGAAATACAGAAATGTTAAAATCTCCTTCAAATATCCCTTTAGTAGAGCTTTTACATTTTTTTTAAATTGTTTCATTTTTTTTTCTTTTCTTTAAAAGAAAAATCTTTATTAATGCAGAAGGTCAGCAGCATGTGAGGCAATCTCTTCTACACTTATCTTCTAACGATTCTGATAAACATAGCATATGTCGATTATATCCTTAACATATATGGTCTTATAGACCTGCTCACACTCATAAAACACTATAATATGGATATTGCATCTTGAAAATGTGCAATCCCTTTGTTTACCTTCTTTCTATTCATTCAGAATACAGATTTCTATCATTTGCAAAAATGTGTTACCGTATATACTCGTGTATAAGCCGACCTGTGTATAAGCCGACCCCCTACTTTTGCCCCAAAACGTGGGAAAACCTATTGACTTGTGTATAAGCCGAGGGTGGATCCCAGCACAAGTATACAGCCCCCAGCAGTGTGGTATACAGCAGCCTCCCCAGTGGTAGTATACAGCAGCAGCCCCAGTGGTATATACAGCAGCAGCCCCAGTGGTAGTATACAGCAGCCCCAGAGGTATATACAGCAGCCCCAGTGGTAGTATACAGCAGCCCCAGTGGTATATACAGCAGCAGCCCCAGTGGTAGTATACAGAAGCCCCAGAGGTATATACAGCAGCCCCAGTGGTAGTATACAGCAGCAACCCCAGTGGTAGTATACAGCAGCCCCAGAGGTATATACAGCAGCCCCAGTGGTAGTATACAGCAGCAGCCCCATTGGTAGTATACAGCAGCAGCCCCAGTGGTATTTACAGGCCCCCCATCAGTATACAGGCCCCCTCCCTTACTGCCACAATCCTGTAAAGGAATAGATTATTATACATATGCCTGCCGCTGTCCCGCTGCCGCTGTCCCGCCGCCGCTATCGAGCTCCTCCGTCTTCATCCAGCGTCTTCCGGCTTCCTCCTCTGGCGCGCAGACAATGACGTCATTGCCTGCGCCCACCGGAGGAGGAAGCCGGAAGAAGCCGGATTAAGACGGAGGAGCGCGATGGCGGCAGCGGGACAGCGGCAGGGATAAGTATAATAATCTATTCCTTTACAGGATTGCGGCAGTAAGGGGGGGCCTGAATACTGATGGGGGGGCCTGTATACTGTGTACACTGTGTACAGTGTATACAGTATACAGTGACTCGCGTATAAGCCGAGGGGGCTGAAAAACTGGGCTTATACACGAGTATATACGGTATATCATTAATCTTGGACCTGTCTGTGTATTGCTTACTAGAATTATTCAACATTCAAGATTAATTGATGAGCTGAAAAAACTATTTTCTTTTTCTTATTTTGCTTCCCATTATGTCCTACTTCAATAATCAATACCCCGAGCCACAAGTCCAAGTGTTACCTGCTGCATGGAGAATGAGATTTAGAAGTCAGGTGCCTTCTGCAGCCCATACCATGAAAGGATTAATGAGTTATTAGGCAACAAGATTGGGCAAAAAATAATATCCTGTAAGTGATTGGATCCTGGCACTGGAAGAGACGGGACTCTAGGCAAAGGAAAGATGCAGAGGCCGGCGCAATCTTTGGAACATTCAAGAACTGTAAAGGACTCACTCATATGCTGATTCTCCCTGTGTTGTGCTACTGCCAATACCAATGCCTATGCACATTTTTGTGGATTTTGTGCTCCTGCTGGCCTACTGGCCTGTTGTAGGGAAAAATGGACTTGGACTCCATAGTTCAGGTGTTATCAACCCTGTGAGACTGGGGTCATGATTACCCAAACAATAAAAAAAAGACTATTTATAATATTTTTTCTGTGTTTTATGTGTGATTATATGCATCATGTCTTCCACTTGTCCACTATGGTTGAGGATGACCATGGTTACAGAGGAGAGGCATGTGGGGGTTGTACAGTGTCTCATGAAGTCTTTGCCTCCCAGAAGATATCACTGTTAAATAGTATATTTAAACATGTATCTTTTAGACATATTATGAATAGTCTATGCTAAGTGGCTATTTGAAAATGATCAGTGTTTGTGTAACATAAATCTGAAAAATTAGATCATGTACCAATATGTGATTTTTTTTAAAATTCTTCAACAATAACAATTTATAACTTCACTCCTTGTTTGCTGGACTGTTTTTGCAAAGCAAGAGGTGTTTTAATACTCCCCTATTAATGCTGGAGGACAAGCCACAGGCCTTTGGCCTGAAGGTTTGAGGTATGGAAATGAAAGACACTATTCACACTCCTGTAGGACAGGATTAGGCAACTCCAGTCTTCAAGGTATGAAAACATTATGGAATCCCTGCTGTATGATACCTGTTGTGTAACCTGAGATAACCTCAGTAAAGTCACATTGCCGGGAGCCTTTGCAGTACCTGCTGTCCACCATATGGGGGATGCAGTCAATGATCTCGTTCCCCATATGCTGAAAATACTTCAGGATTTATTTGAGTTTTGTTTTTGTTTCTTTTTTTAATTGTAAATGTTTTACATTTTTTTTGCTGTTGGGTGCAATCAGAGACTTTTAGAAAAATGGAAGTTGATGTAAAAAAAATAGTGAAAGAGGAATTTATTGAGTTTATTTTTAAATCAAATACTTATTCGTGTGGTTATTTGTATCCTTACTGGCTTGATTAGTAATCTTAGGTAGCTGATTGATGCCTCAAATAATACAAGCCTCTGGGGTTGATATCAGCTAACATTACCCAGCTGGCATCAACTTCTAAATACCATTACCATGTAAGGCAAAGCACCATAGCATCAAGGGAGCCAGGGTAAAGTGCCAAGAGTGGAACATCTAACGGAGGCACCACTGTTGGGGTGGTTGCAGTCTGCAATTTTTTTAAATATTTAAAAATGTTTTAAAGATTTTAAAGATTACTTGAGTGTATATCTGTTGAAGTGGATGAATGGATGGATTGATAGTTGGATAGATACATAGATGGCAAAAATAGATGAATGGATGGAAAGCATAGATAAAAAAAAATAGATGTTTACATAGATGTCAAATAGCTATAAAACTTCCCACCCCTTATATATTTTAACCCTTCATGACCCAGCCTACTTTGACCCTAATGACATGGCCATTTTTGCAATTATGACCAGTGTCCCTTTATGAGGTAATAACTCTGGAACGTTTCAACGGATCCTAGCGATTCTGAGAATGTTTTATAGTGACATATTGGGCTTCATGTTAGTGGTAAATTTAGGTTGATCATTTTTGCATTTATTTGTGAACAAATCAAAAATTTGGTGAAAATTTAGAAAATATTGCAATTTTCAAATTTTGAATTTTTATTCTGTTAAACCAGAGAGTTGTGTGACACAAAACAGTTAATAAATAACATTTTCCATATGTCTACTTTACATCAGCACAGTTTTGGAAAAAAAAAAATTATTAGGAAGCTTTAAGGGTTCAAAGTTCATCTGCAATTTCTCATTTTTCCAGCAAAATTTACAAAACTATTTTTTTAGTGACCACATCACATTTGAAGTCCCTTTGAGGGGCGTAAATTACGAACTAAATGAATGTTTAGTGAATCACTGTGCCTAAGCTGTCAGATCGCTTCTCTGCAGCCCGATCCCTCTGCAGGGGGATCGGGCTGAAGTGAAGTGAGCTGACAGCCCATGCACTGTGATCACATAGAGGATCACTGTGCCTCGGCTGTTTGATCGCTTCACTGCAGCTCTATCTTCATGCAGGGAGATCGGGCTGCAGAGAAGCTATCTGACAGCCGGGTACAGTGATCACATAGTGGATCACTGTGCCTGGGCTGTCAGATCACTTCTTCAGCCTAATCCCTCTGCATAGGGATCGGGCTGCAGAGAAGCAATCTGACAGCCCAGGCACAGGGATCACATGGTGTATCAAAGTGCCGAGGCTGTCAGATCACTTCACTGCAGCCCAATTCCCATGCAGAGGGATCAGACTGTAGAGAAGCTATCTGACAGACGGGTACAGTGATCACATAGTGGATCACTGTGCTCGGGCTGTCAGATTGCTTTACTGCAGCCTGATCCCCCTGCAGGAGAATCGGGCAGCAGAGAAACAGCAGTGGCAGAAGAAGCCGATGGCGGAGGGCAGAAGGTGGCGGCGGGCAGAAGGTGGTGATGGTGGCGGCCAGAAGACGGGCAGAAGATGGCTGTGGGCACAAGTGCCTGAACTGCCACCATGCTGAAGCTGATGGGGAGTAATTAGATTAGCATGGATGGGATGATATCTGCCAGCGCTCCAGCCAAGGGCGGACTGGCCCAGGTGGCAGGGGGGCAATTGCCCCCTGGGCTGGTGGTATAGCCCTCATCTAGGGACGCCCCCACAGAAATGGGCCGGCATCACTTTGCGGCTGGAGCTATGTAAGGGCAGGAGATGTGACTGACAGCTATGTGAGTGAGCTCCAATACCCAGTGAAACCCCCTGCTCCTCCAAACCTCTGACAGCCCCCCCCCCCCGCTCCTCAGAAACTCCAATAGCACCCCCCCGCTCCTCACCTAGGGCTCGCAGGAAAAACTGCCTCTCGGCATTAGAAGCACCAGTCCGCCCCTGGCTCCAGGCTATAGAAGGGTCTATGACCACTCTTTCTATAGGTCGAGAGAGGATCACTGTGATTGACTGTTTAAACAGCCAATCACAGTGATCCTGGGGAGGGGTGGGAAATCCATTCCCCCAATGTCAAGCATTGGTGTTTAGTGATAAGAATCACAAAACACCAGGGCCCGATGGTGGTTACCGCGGCCGCGGTATCTGCTGTGACGTTGCACATTGTCATGGGTTAGGAAGGCACTGACTTTCATGACGTTACACAACGTCAAAGATCGGGAAGGCGTTCAGCTTGCATCCTTTAGTGCCTTTCATGTTGCACTAATGGATGTTTTAGAATTGTATTTAACTAAAAATAAATAATTAATTTAAAAAAAGAAATACTTGGGGTCCCCCTATGTTTGATCTCCAGCTAGGGTACAGCAGATCACTGCAGCCTCCAGACTACAGTTTACATTTGTAGGTAATCCAAAACAGAGGTCACTACAAGCTATTTTTTCTAATTATTTAATCATATATTATTAAATTATGCTTAAAAAATGGTATAGGATCCTCCCTATTTTGGATTGCCCACCAAGGTAAGGCTGACAACAGACACCTCAGAATGGTGCCTCTATAAGTTGACCCATGACTGGCGCTTTGCGTAGGCTCTTTCTGTTGCCCTGGTGCAGTGGCTGTGGCAGCCAAACATCTAAAAAAGTAGGCTGAAGTCCCACAAAATGCGTTAGATAAATAAAGGTGCTACCACTATAACCACCGTGAGTCCCTGGAGGATTTTTTAACGGCTGTGCACACGAACCACTCTTTCTTCTCTCACAATTTCTGTATTTGTTGGGTGGAGTGCAGCAAGCCTATATGCACTTGTTAGTTGTTGTGACTCTCACAACAACACAAGGTTAGTAAAACAACCTGATTGTGTTCTCCCATATTACCCAGATAATACTCTATGTGCGCTTTCTCTCTTATATCTTTAGCACATGGATGGTGAAGCAGTGAATATGTCTGGGTTTTGTGAGCAGGCCTGGAGCAGAGTGATAGCAGCGAGGAAGTATGGTAAGTAATAGTCTAGTAAGGTAATGGCTGTGATAAAATAGTAGGACTACACTGTAAAACGGCTTGAGCTGTATTTGGTTGCTTTTAGACTCCTTTAAAGGTGTTTTCTATCATTTAATTTTGCCTCCCATTAATTTGAATATGGTTTGGAAGTTCAGCAAACTGTTCACTTACCCATTCGTTGAACATCTGCCAGTTTGACGAACAGAATCAAACCCAAATTCAAAAAAGTTCATTTATCTCTAGATACACCAACCTCTCAGAATGTACTGAGCAGTGACTGAAGCCACACATCTATGACTGAAATCCATGATAAGCTATTTAGTCAGCTGTCAGTCACTGCGGAGGTGTGGTTACAGCTGACATCTACTATGTACAGATATGTACTATGAGAGGTGGCTGAAAATGCGCTTGTCATGGATCTATGACTGAAATTCAGAGGCTGCCAAAAGAAATAAATTTAATTTCCTCCTGATAGCAGGACTACTTAGTGTGGTGGCCACACAGCCTTCTAATCGATTAACCTGCAATTTAATCTCATATCTGCATGTAAACAGCATCAGGGTCACGTTTCCTTTAATTGTTCTAGCAACGGACAGTGATATTTTTTCATTCTTGGAAATTGTATACATTAAAACATGAAGCTTATTCTCTCATCTTAGCATAAAACATATTGTTCTATTTTTATCCCCCAGATTGCTGAACCACAACTTCCAAATGCCAAATGAATTATCTAATTGAAATATTCAAATTAGCTACACTTGATGCACAAGCTTTTCTTAATGAGTTTAGAAATACTTCTTCCATATCCTGAGCAGGTCTATGAGGAATCAAACCTGTCTTTACTATCATATTAGAATAATACAAATTTCTTTAATACATTTTACCTTTGTTGTCTTCATTATTTGTACATTTTCAGAATTTGTATAACTTAATGTAAATTTGAACTACATATCAATATTCCCATTTGTTTTCCTACAGATATACTTAAAATATGTTATATAAGTTAAAGTAAAGGTACATGACATCAAATCAATCTACTCTGGATTTTCTTTAAAAATGTGCACAATTTGTGCTTCAATCCGTTAAAACTGCAAAAAAAAATTGCCCAATGCCATTTCACACATTGCCACATTGCTAAAGATTGCATCAGAGAGAGTGATGGATCACATGATATAAGATGATGCCATGTGGACTTCCCCCCAATTCCTTATATCTTTTACATCCAATGTTCTGGAGCAGCCAAACCGGGGACATTACGACAGCCAGAATAAAAATAATAATGCAGGGAAAGCAGTGGGCATTATAGGGTTTTAGGGTAGGTGCACAACTTGCAAATTCCTTACAGATTTGCTCAATTTTTTTTCTGCACAAATTTCTTAAATAAACTAGTGTTTCCTGATGCCATCAAAGTGAAAGGGAATCCTGAATTCTCATACACACATTGCTTATTTTTAAATAGTAGGCTTGGTGAAGATTTAAATCTGCAGTAATTTTGCTCTAGATTTTACTCATAACAATGTGAGGAAAAATCTGCAGCAACAATGCATCCACAAAATGCATTAATGTGACAAGGCAAAAACGCACCTTTTTTAAGTAGAGGTGCGTGAATTTTGCTCGAACATGTTCATCAATTTCAAATTCGGCAACAACATGGCTGATTCGGTTTGGTGATCAGAAACCCGAACACTATCCCCAAACTTCAGTGAACGCAGCTACGTTTGGGAAAAGTTTTAAATTTAAAATGTCCTCAAATCTTTACCTCTTTTTTTGGGGCCAAAACGCGCAATGACCCGTTGACTTCTGACCTACAGTTAGGAGTCTCCCCAGCCATCGGGTTTACAGCTGTAGAATTTTGGGAATTTGGGGGAATTTTTTTAATGCTTCCTGAAGTTTGCAGGTGTTTTGATACCTGCAGGGTCTGAATTTTTGAAACAGTGCCAGATGTATCGACAGCTGGGTAGTCCGGAAAGCTTACAATATTCTTAAAATATCAGTTTAAAAGAGATTTATACCTATAAAGGAATGTTTTGTGAATGTTTTTGTTATTATTATTTATTTAGTTGTTTTTGTTGGAGATCAACTTTTTATTATTGCAAAGGGTCGACAGCATGCAAGATCATCTGTTCTACTCTACACTTATGTGAAAGCAATATATAAAAAAAATACCATATGCACAATATATGCTTTGCATCCATGATCTTATAAGTCTGTTTACACTTATCAAAACCCAAAGTATTGTTATTGCTTATTAAAAATGTGCAACCACTATTTAATGTCATAATAATCATCATACTACTACTATGCAAATTTGCACTTCAGAAAGGCAGTGGATGAACTCCAGCGCCACCTGTCTTCTTATGGTTGCAGGAAAACTCCTCTCCATAAGGTAGATAGCAAGTTCCCATACTACTACTAATAATATGCAGAGTGGGTCATTTATATGGATGCACCTAAATAAAATGGGAATGGTTGATGATATCAACTTCTTGTTTGTGGCACATTAGTATATGGGAGGAGGAAAACTTTTCCAGGTGGATTGTGACCATGGTGGTCACTTTGAAGTCTGCCTTTTTGGATCCAACTTTATTTTTTTCAATGGGCAGAGGGTCATCTGGCATATCAAACTTCTTGAGAATTTCATAAGAAAAACAATGGTGTGCTTGGTTTTAACGTAACTTTATTCTTTCATGAGTTATTTACAAATTTAGGACCACTTGTAAAATGTGTTCAAAGTGCTGTCCATTGTGTTGGATTGTCAATGCAACCCTCTTCTACCACTCTTGACACACTGATAGCAACACCGCAGAAGAAATATTAGCACAAGCTTCCAGTATCCGTTGTTTCAGATGCTGCACATCTTGTATCTTCACAGCATAGACAATTGCCTTCAGATGAATGATTAGGCAAACTTTTTTGTGAATAGTGAAGTTAACAAACAAAACCACGGCTATTGGTCTGACACTAACCCACAGTGGACAGATCCCCTCCAAGACTGTTGGAACACAAAAATGATGGTATGGTCTTTGTTGTCTATGTTGGCTCCCTGAGGAAGGAGTTGGGTACAACTCCGAAACGTGTTGTAAGAATTGCAATAAAAGCCGTCATTGCACACTCATTATGTACTCCAATCTATCTCATCATGTGAGCAGCGCGAGAAGCACAGTCCGCTTTTTTTTTTTTTGAAGAGTCGGATTTGGACAGAGGCGTTCATGACATCTGGGATAGTTACTTGAACAGGGAAGGGGTCCCCAAATGGCATTTTCCCAGATGAAAGCTTCTGGTCTCATCATCTTCTGGCGATGTGGTCTGAGGGAGATCGGGAGTCTTTGGAAATGTCACAGTGGCATGACCCAGTCCATGGCCCTGGAGTGGTCAATAAAAAGGGGGAAAGGGCATTATGGAATAGTTGATTTTGTATTGTATTAGTGTTGTATTAGTAGCCACCACTGCAGACCTCTAGGGATGATGGGATGGCAGCTATGATGGTGTCGCTCCCCACGGGAGGAACGGGTCCTCAGGGCATCCAGAGCAGGGATTGTTAGGGTAATGGTGGGCCAGCAGGGCTGATATGGTAGCAGGGAAGGAATGGAGCATCTCCCAGGCAGGCCCTGCTGCTTGCGCGGCATTTCAGTCTACCACTTCTCAGGCGGAAAATGAACAGTCTCAGACAAAGGCCTTAGTTCCAAACCCGGTTTACTTGGTGTTTCTCTGCTCGCACCACAGGTTACAGTTCAAGTACATTTGGAGTCTGGGTCATCCTTAGCAACCAGGATGGCTTTTCCAGTGCACCCCTTTTGCATTCCTTCCCTCTCGGGTCTTTCCTCCTCCGCACTGCCTGCTTGCCTCTCACCTGCATGTCCCTCCACACAAAGTGCCCAATGTTGCAGCCAAAGGCATTGTCGGGCGTCCCGGCTGTGTCCCCTGACCCTAGTACGGCTGCCTTCTCAGGGGATGTGTCGGGAGTATGCCACAGCTCCTTTAGGTTGTAAGAGTTACAACCACTTGGATGAACGTGAAGAAAATAAGAAGGTTGCTGCAGACTCCTGTGGAAACCAGTGTCATGAATGAATAAAGTAATCGGGATTTTGATATGTCCGCGCTGACTGAAACATAGACAGGAGTATTCTGGAAAGCTTTAGTGTGCTGACACTTTTCGTAGCAAATCTGCCACTTCCTCAGGGCCAGTGTATCTGTCTACAGTAGGGATGAGCGAGTATACTCGCTACTATTCGGTATTCATCGAGCAGTAGCGGTATTCGGGCTACTCGCTACTCTCCGAGTACTTATGAGTACTCGGGAGTAGCGAGTAGTCCTAATACTTTCGCAGTGTATCTACAGATACACTGCGAAAATAGCCTCAAGGTTAATAAAAGTTGTTAAAAAATAATAAACTTACATACTCACCTTCCGACGCCTGCACCGTGACCGCCAGAGAAGCAATACGATTGCTGGAAAAGGACCTGTCACTACCAGCCATTCAGATGACTGGTAGCAATCTGGCCAATCAGATGGCGCCACGTCACACCACGTGATCGCTAGCGGCCACCTGATTGGCCAATTTGCAAGGTCCTAGATGTACTATCAGGACCTTGCAAACTGGCCAATCACGTGGCCGCTAGCGATGACGTAGTTGTGACATGGCGCCATCTGATTGGCTGGTAGTGACAGGTTCTTTTCCAGCAATCAGATGGCTTCTCTGGCAGTCCCGGTGCAGGCGTCGGAAGGTGAGTATGTAAGTTTATTATTTTTTAACAACTTTTATTAACTTTTAGGCTACTTTCGCAGTGTATCTATAGATACACTGCGAAAGTATTCGTACTCGCTATACTCGCAACGAGTAGCGAGTATCGCTGCCTACTCGTTGCGAGTATAGTGAGCACGAATAATGCGATACTCGCTCATCCCTGGTCTACAGCCATGGTTTTAAACTTAACCTTGATGACATCACAATTACAAGCAAACAAACGTCACTTCGGGTGGAAACGCCTATTCACATAACTGAATGTCATTCGTCAGTCACTACAAACTTTATATTAAATAATAAAACACATTAAAATCCTAAATGTTAAGTCTTTAACATATACAAGTATTAAAACCTATAAGCGGTATGTAATAAAAATGTATAAAATGATTAAACTAATCGGTGTCGATCCCACAAGGGTAGAGGTTTCATTACCATTACCATACCTCTCCACTCATCATAATGATTGTGTTTCTTTCTTATGGACCTTGTTTGTGTCATCCACTTCGATGTTTCATTTAGAATTTACCAATGATTACAATGGCAGTTAATTCTTATGTGTCAAAAATGTTCTACATCTTGAGATCCTCCCAGTTTTAAAACAAAGAACTGATATCATTTGGATGCGCGGCGTTTCAGTCTACCACTACTCAGGTAGGAGTTCTGAGTTTCATACCCAGTTTACTTGGCTTATCTCTGCTCGCTACTCAAAAAGGCAGCATCAGAAAAATGTACCATCCATGCCACATCCAAAAACCAACACTGCACTTGCAGGATGCAGTCATACCCCACTATGTGAAACAAGCACCAGGTGCAGGCTGATAAAATTCACCTCTACCTACAACAAAGTGTGGGAGGCGACCTGCTAAGCACATAATGGGCCTGCTTAGGACACCATTCACATTGATACAAAATGATGCAGAGTGTCTGAAAGCTACCCACTGGCTCTGCCACCTGTCCAATGGGCCGCCCAGTATGATGCTTCTGCACCAGTAGATTGAACAGCGCCCCATGGGGCCCAGCTGCACCCTGAAAATGATAAGTTTATGTGATAAACAAAAAACTTTATAGATGAGGTATTGGTTCATGCATTGGCCAAGACACTTAAGCTCATGATCCACGTCACGGATCCTCGTGCTCATGAGTCCTAACAAAAATATATACAAAAACTACTCAAAAAGGCAGCGTCAGAAAAACTTACCATTCATGCCACATCCAAAAACCAACACTGCACTTGCAGGATGCAGTCAGACCCCACTATGTGAAGCAAGCACCAGGTGCAGGCTGATAAAAATCAACTCTACCTACAACATATCTCTGCTCATATCTCTCTTATCTCTGCTTGCACCACAGGTTAAAGTTCAAGTACATTTGCAGTCCGGGTAGTCCATAGCAACCAGGATGGCTTGTCCAGTGCACCACTTTCATGTTTCATCCCTCTCAGATCTTTCTTCCTCAGAGCGCTGCCTGCTCGCCTCTCTCCTGCACAAGCCTCCGACACAGTGCCCCAATCTATCAGCCACGGGCCTTGACGGGTGACCAGCCGTGTCCCCTGACCCTAGTACGGCTGCCTTCTCAGTGGATGTGTTGGGAGTAGGACAAATCTCCTCTAAATCTCCAGTTCTGTGGTTGGAGCTTGGAGTCTCCTCGCCACCTTGAGGGATGGGGGTCCCTGGTGCTCGCCCTGCCCCTCCGCTTTACTTCAGATTCAGGCACACAGGTAAATTGCTCAGTGCCTGTGCCCATAGGGCTCCCTCTTTCTCTCTGCAGTCTGTTGTTCCGGGACCCGGGACGATCCTCATCTCTGCTCAAGTCCTCTGGGTCCTTCTCTCCTGCTTACTCCGCCAGCTTTCTCTCCTACTGAGCTCCCACTTCCTGTGGTGTTTCCCTTTTGTTCTTTCCCACTTCCTAACTGCTTTTCCTAACTTCTCACCCACCACCTTTCTCTCCCCACCATACCACTGACTGCCTGAGACATCCTACTGACTGGGTTCACGTGCTGTCCCTGGGACCGGGTGTGTTGGGTGTGTTTGTGGGTGACTGGGCTTACCAACCTGGTTACTGCAGACAGGAATACCACACCCATGGATTGGGTGCAGTACACCTCTGTAGCATCCAGACCGCAGGGATGCCACAGAGATAATACACATGTCTGGAAAACTGAGTTTTCTGTCACTTCTACCTCAGCCTCCTCTTCGGGCTCTGCGTCATACTCCTTGTCATGGTGGTATTGGTGATCCAGTAGCTGTGGCACTGGCTACAGGCTGAATACAGCCAGATATGCTGCAAGGTCTTCTGCAGTGTGACATCTGAGGCTCCTGGATGTCATGGGGAAAGGGTCACCTCCACACTGTGAGCTCAGCTCCTCCTCTAGCATCAGAGTCCAGCACTGTATGCACACCTTGCTGCACAGCAGGCCCAATGTGGGTAGCACAGTGGTGCTCCAGGTCACATTACCTATGTGTCAATGTTGTTGTCCTCTGGTGGATTCTGCTCCAGCTCTGATTCAGATGCATTCTCTGCCCCTGGGATGGTGATTATGACCTCTTCCTGCACATCAGGCATTTCTTACGGGGAGCCAGAGCCAAATGTGTAATGCTGGCGCACGGTAGCAGATGAATTACGCTGTAGCCCACAGAGTAGCACACGGGTTTGTGCTCAGTAATATGGTGCTCAGATGTTGAACTCCGCGTGAGTGACACCTTTTAGCTTTTTCCTAAGTGTACGAGCCTTACACTGCCAGGCCTGTGTCATACACAATTAATCACAGGTAGATCTTACTGTTTGCACAACCTTATTGCCTAACTGCCCTTATTAACCCTTCAATACATTGGGCTGCAGAAATAACGTGACTCACACAACAATTCCCCTTACCATAAGGTAAAAACTGGCTTGTGTGGGCACAAGGCGCAGTGATTACTGAAGACTGACATATTTGTAGGAGACATAATGATAAAAACAAATAGCTTTATTCAGCTAAGCAATTTACCAATTCATCTGAATTGCTGATGAATAAATCTAGTGGGCACTGCACTGCAGCAATACAATGACGAGTTCAATATGAATGGTACATATAATAACACAGCTGTGCACCTGCCAAAAATTTGTATAGTAAATGTATGGAATGACATGAAATAATGATTGCACATTTTCAAGAAGCAATATCCATGGTATGGTTTTTCTTAAGAATCAACATCAACAGACCTATAAGAACATGTGTGTGAAGCATATAATGGCCTTATGCTATTTTTATGTGAATTGCTATCATATAGGTGTATAAAAGTTGGTCTGCATGCAGCTGACCTTCTGCAAAAATAAATGTTTGCTCTTCCCCCAATAAAAAAATAAATAAATAGAAAGAAAGAAAAATAATGATAAAAAATAATAATAAAAAAAATTGAAAAAAATTCCCTAAAAAATTTTAAGCTCTTAAACAGATGTTTTAAGGACATTGTAAGCTTCCTGGACTTTTCAGCTGGTTCCACATTTGACACTGTTTCCAAAATTCACACCCTTCAGGTGTCAAAACACCTACAAACTCTAGGAATCTTAAAAAAATTAATTGAAAGCTCAAAAAAATTCTTCATCTTGATTCAAGCTGGTAAACCCATGTTGTCCCCAGCCAGAAGATCTTATGTCAAGCGTTTTTCCCAAACAAATAGAGAAAGTTTTAGGACGATATTAATTTTCAAACCTATTTTCTGAACATAGCCGGGCTGGTCAATATTTGTGGAAATTGTTCGGATATCCAATCCCCAATTCGAATCAGCCATATATGGGCCAAATTTGAAATTGGCGAAGATGTTCAGGAAGGTTCGCTCATCTCAAGACCTCATTGAGTTAATCGCATGTCAGGCTCCTTGTGGAGCAGAGTAGTCTCTTCTCTGCCACTCTTTAGCCATTTTCCAGTAAGAAGACCCAAGGCTCACAAAGGAAAAGGACCACGTGGGACAAATCGGTGGGCCATGTGATCAGATGTACTAGAGGGGATGGTGCTGGAGGGGGATGAGAGTGGACACCAGTGGGACAGGACATGACAGGACAAGACAAGACACAAAAGAACAGGATACGGACAGAACAGGAGAGGAAGTATATTTTTTCAGCACTCAAACCATTTGGATTGTTTGGAAGGGGGGGGAAGGCGGGGTGACTTTGATGGTACTGGAGGATAGCAGGAGCGATGGGAGGCCATTTCTCTTCCATCTGACATGTTTTATCATGTCAGATAACAGAGAAATCATTTTTTACCTTTGATATCAGTTTGAATCATGTGATCACGTGATCTGGAATGAGAAAAAACAGCCCAATTTATAATATCCAGGGTTTCAGCTGTAAATGAAACCCTGGAGATTTTCCAATGCAGGGATCGCTACAGGCTTTTCCCTTTCAGACAATTTAAAATGGTGATTTCGTAGGGTCAAACCATTTCAATCCTTACTTAAAACAATTGGAGCAGGCTCTGTGGTGCTGGGATTAGTGGCCTGTGTCTCCCCTCTTAATTAGCATAAAACATCCAATTGCGATTAAAGAAGATAAAGAAAAAAGGATTTCTTCACCAATGGTATCAATTTAATCAGTATTACATTATTATTACAGCTATGTTTTTACTATATATTACAAAATGTTGCTGACAGGTTCACTTTAAATATACTGTGGAGTCTACTTATATTAGAATGTCTGGTTATTATAAGCAGGGATGGACTGATCATTTGGTAATAAAGAGAAATTCAAAGGCCATAATGAATTGTCTAGTTAAGGCACATCTTAATGGGAACCTAACACAACATTTTTGCCTTTTTAAAATAGCTCGCAAATGTAGATACAGTGACTCTGAATGAAGTAATGTGTCACTTACTGAACTGCTTGCTTTAGTTTTGTAAAATCATTGTTTTATATGTTGTAAATCTGAACAGAAAATCTGCAGAACATCCATCACATGTAAACCTACACTCAGTTGCTCTTGACTATTCATCTGACATAGAAAAATCCCAAAAGCTTATAAAATACCGTATTTTTCGCTTTATAAGATGCACCGGATTAAAAGACGCACCCAGATTTTGGAAAATGGAAAAAAAATATTTAAAGCAAAAAATGACTTTGATATGACATCAGGCCCTGCGACTAGTCAGCGCTGGCGTCTGTCTCCTTTGGATGCAGGAGCAGCATGTGAGCAACACCAATGACTTCATGCTCCAGTGTCTGATGGCGGGGAGACAGACGCTAGCACCTACTGGTCGGAGGCCTGAGTCTCATATCAATGTCACATGGGACATGACTATGCAAGTCTGACAGTGCTGGAACTGCTGCAGCATTGGGGGAAGTATTGTCTTTTTTAGGCTGGCTTCACACTTGCTCCCCCTTGCAGCGTCCTGCGGAGGGGGACCGCAAGCTGAGCGCAAGGCCCCGCAAGTCCCTATGTTTAACATGGGGACGTGGGTGCCTGTGCTCAGGTGTAGATTGGCGTGCTCACCCATTCACTGCCATGTATGATTTGTATGCATGCGCACAAATCACACACTCTCGTCCGCACCCTGAACGCAACATGTCATATTCCTGGTGCAGACGAGAATGTATGATTTGTACCAAGCATCCGCATGCGTACAAATAATACATGGCAGTGAATGGGTGCGCACGGGTGCGCACGCCAATCTGCACCCGAGTGCAGGCACCTGCCTCCCCATGTTAAACATAGGGACTTGTGGTGCCTGAGCTCTTCTTGCGGTCCCCCTCTGAAGGACGCTGCGGAAGGGGACGCAAGTGTGAAGGCAGCCTTACTTTTACAAGGCCAACAAGGTGAATGAAATGGGATTTGTTCATGTAGTAGCAACCCCTTTAAGAACTAAACTCCCAGCATGTACTGTAGATCGTATAGCATACTTGGAGTTCTAGTTAAGCACGTATTGGTAGTGTTAACTTTACTTATTAGTGGTTATGTTACATATACATGTGTACTCACTTTAATGTGTCCTGCTTTGCCATCACCCTGCTGAAATCAAGGAAGTGGCCATAGTCTGCAGATCAAGTTCTGATGTGATGTACTGTAAGAGGGAGGTCCAGGGAGGGGGTCTGTACACTGTGCAGAAATACGATGCTCCAGCCCTATCTCCTAATTACAATTCACCACTACAGAGCTTGACCTGTAGATGCAGGGGCAGGGGAGCTGTACACTCCGTTATGCTACCTCCAGCCCTGCTCTCCATAGACTGAAGCTCCTGAACTGCAGACCGACCTTCCTGGATTTCTGCATGTGTCAGGGCTCAGCAGGAGGAGACATTACAGTGAGCAGGGGAGTGAGGCATGACACCGTGACAAGGTACCGATCTCCCAGCTTTTGCCCCTGTCTTCATGGCAGTGAATCAGCACAAAGCTCAGTGCTGATTCACTTACCTGCAGCTGCACCCGGCTCCTCCGTTCTCATTAGCACCAGCACACAATCTCCCCAGCACCTGCCGGCTAAGAAGTTTCTTCTGCTCTCACCTCTCTGTGCTGTCTTCAGTGCAGAGAGAAGTGGGTGGGGAACAAGTGAAGCAGTGAAGTGAATATTCATGTCGGTAATGAGCTGGAGACACGTGGTGCTCCTGCCACCTGATTCTTTAGCAGGGACCATTCCCTGCCACTTCTTTCCCCACTTCACTGCTGTCTCCCCCTCCCAAGCAACTGAGGATGATAGAATGTTATATTCCGATTATAAGACGCACCCTCCACTTTCCTCCAAAACTTGGAGAAAAAAGTGTGTCTTATAAAAGAAAAAATACAGTATGCATTTAGTTTTTTACTCTTCACCCTACTTCCAAAACTCAAACTCCCTGTAAAATAATGCTAAAATCCACCTTGGTAAGTGAGGTATCATATCACAAGTGCCTAGGACCAGTATGAAAAAATGAAAAGGAGTATAGGAGAGAAGAGCAGAATAAAAGGAAGGAAGGAAAAGAGACACACAAACAGTAAAAATACTTTCTAAGATGTGTTTTACTGAAATTAAGAAAAGATTAATTAATTTACAGCTTAATATAGACTTCTTAAAAAAAATGCTGATAGAAATAGTGAGCAGAATTTCCCCATGTGGATTGTGTATGGGAATCATCACAATGACTACTTTCTACCCAATGAATAACAAGTAAAAATTATAAATGCAGCATGTTAGGCTGGCTTCACACCACGGCGATATCCGATCCGGGGCTGTCAGGGATGAACCTATGAGCATATTATCCCTCGGTTCTGTGTGCTGATCCGGTCCGGTGTGCAGTCGGACGCAGCTGCAGCTGCTGACGATTCAGGACCGAGGCTCGCGGGGAGCCAGCGCAGTCCAGAAACAACAGCGGTGTGCAGCTGCAGGTGTCCGATTCCTGATCCTCCCGGACCGGGGCAATCTGGCCCTGTAGGTTCCCATGTTAGGGAGCGCCGGAATGCACCGGATCCGAGAGGATCCGGGGAATACGGGACAATCAGGGAGACGGCAATTTGGGGAGATTTTTCTCCCCGGACACAAAAACGTTGCAAGCATCGTTTTTTTTTGCCCGGGAGAAAAATCTGAATTCTCCCGGATTCTTCCAGAGAGATAGAAACCGGATGGCAGAGAGCTGCCATCTGTCTCCATCTGGCCCCATAGGATATTATGGGGCCAAATCCGGTCCTGGTTTACACCGGACAGCCCCAGATCGGACGCTGCCGTGGTGTGAAGCCACCCTTACAGGGAATACAGGTGAAAGTTGCCAGATACAAATAATATACTGGTACATTACATTGGAAACTATTTGTACATCTTGAACATTTGCACATTTTTGCACATTACGCTCAAAAATGTAAATGTGTTTTATTGGGATTTTATGTGATAAATACCAACACAAAGGAGAAAATATTCATGATGTATGATACATGGTTTTGTGAATATTGTTAACATATAAATCCAAAAGTTGTGATGTGCATTTTATTTAATCGCAGTTTATTCTGATATCCCTAATAAAGTCCTGGGTGATCAAATTGCCTACTTGAATGACCTAATGGAATGGTTTAGATAAAAGTATTCTCCGTGACAATATATGAAAATTGCTGTTCGCAGGCACCCTCCATCCAATCTCATTTAGCTAGAGCTAGTTTGCAAAGAAGAATGGGCAGAAATTATACCCTCTAGGTGTGTAAAGCTGCTGGAGAAATACCCAAAAGACTTGCAGAGTAATTGCAGTAAAAGGTGATCCAAAAAATATTGACTCAAGGATCTGAATGTAAACTTACATCACAATGTTCAGATTTATATTTTTTTTAAATATTTAGACATTTTTTTCTTCTGAATACTTTTTCAAAAGCACTGCATTTGTTCAGAAATCATGTTATTTGTGGTGGAAGCACATGACAAAATATTTAGCAGGGTAACCTTAAATTTTAAGTAAAAAATTAGAACCTAAAAAATTTGAATGTATGAAATGAAATGTATTAGGAAACAGGTAAAGAACAAAGTATCTTTACTTCTTATATATTTTGTAACTAAAATGCAGCTCATACTCTTCTTCTGGGTTATTCATCTGTACAGTATAATTATGAGCTATTACTTTTTAAAAATATCTTTGTGTAAATTTACAGGCAATTGTCATTTTCTATTATTTAATAATACAATAACATGTCATGCTCAAAATTATTGTCTTTTACATTTGAGAAGAAAAAGACTAGTGGCATGTAAATAGAGTGGAATACAAGACTTCTAATATAGTTATGCTGAACTAATGATGTGCATTCACATTTATGTAAAATACATTCAAGTGGTGATTAGAGCTTTCTTTTATCAAAGATTCTGGTCAATACTTTATAGCTCCTCTGAGCCTTAGCATTCTGATCAAACTATGGAATATAAAAGATTAAAATTCCTTAGCTAATTACATGCCTGAAGGCACATTAACAATGCAAGTGTCAATGCACCGTTAAAAATCCATTTTGCATTTTTAACACAAAACTGATAGGAATGCTTCCAAAGCACAAATGTGTAAAGAGTTATATGTGCTCCAACAGTTTTCTAAAATATTGTTAGTATCTAAAATATTCCCATATTAAATAAGTCTTGATAGTTTTATTCTGCGAAATTGAAAAATAAGTGTGTTCAGTAATTCATTTTTCTCCCAAAAGACCATTGTCTATGATTAAAGGTGTCAGCAAAATTTGTACATTGATGAGCCAAAACATTAAAACCTCCTTTATACTATTGTGTAGGTTACTTTGTGATGCAGTTCAGACTCTTTAAAATATGGACTCCACCTCTGAAAATGTACTGGAGAAAGAAGTGTCCTGCTCAAAGAAGCCAATTTTTCATAAAGGGATGCCATAATAAAATATATGTCAAATTAGGCTAGGGTCACACTTTAAAAGACAATTGTATTCACCGCATCCAGATCCAGATGCGGTGAACGTAATTAGCTTCAACACATTTTTCATGACAAATGTGTTGCTGAAGCCGCAATCCGGTAACCGTACAGTTTGCTCATCCCTGCTGCCACAGGGATGAGCAAACTGTAACATCTTTAAAAAAAGCTTTAATATATTAATAATTGTGCCCATCATGTCTCTAGGGGGTGCCCACTCCCCTAGAGACATGCTGCCTACTCAGGTGGGCATGTAATGTGTTCATTACTCATGTACAGTAAGTTGGCTGTGTACAATTTTGTGAATGAAGCCGCTGCTCCCCTGTCAGCTGCCCACATACTATACGTAATGTACATATAGTATGTGTGCTGTCCGTGGTCCTGTAGGCTTTTACATTAGATCTATGGGCTGCGCTGCGTCATAGATCTACTGTAAAGCCTTCAAGACTCGGACAGCGCACTACATAAGTACATTAGCATAGTATGTGCGCAGCTGCAGGGAGCAGTGGCTTCATTCACAAAATTGTACAGAGCCGACAGGAGCTGGCTTACTGTACATGAGTAATGAAAACATTACATGCCCACCTGAGTAGGCAGCATGTCTCTAGGGGGGGTGGGAACCCCCTAGAGACTGATGGGCACAATTATTAATAATATTAAAGCTTTTTTTAACACATTAAACACTTTGCTTATTGCCGGGATATGCAAAGTATACGGGAACTGCATTGCTCAGGATTACACATCCTGAGCAATGCGGTTACCACATTGCGGATGTTCAACCGCTCCGAAAACTGCAGCCTGCATGATTTTTCAGCAGGCTGCAGAGCCAAATGCGGAAACCGGATTGCATGTAATGCCTTCCGGTTTTTATAATGGGATCCTATGAGGTGGGCACAGCAAGGGTTAAATGGCATTAATTCTCATTTTGCGGCTATACGTCTTTATTAAAGTAAATTTCGCCGGCGGCTATTAGCATTAAAGGAGATACAGTATGCAGTTACGTACTATATCTGCTTCAATGCTAATAGCCGCCGCCGAACATTTAGTTTTAATAAAAGCTGGAAATAGCCGCAAATTGAGAATTAATGCCGTTTATCCCTTGCTGTGCCCACCTAATGGGACAACATGTCTGTAGGGAGGGTGGGTACTCCCTACAGACATGTTGCCCACATGTTTTAACTACATTAACCCTTTGCTAATTACTGCAGCATCAGGGATGAGCAAAGGGTTAAATATTAATTTACAATGTGGGCAACATGTCTTTGGGGGGTGCCCACCCCCCCTAGAGACATGCTGTCCACACAGGACAGCATGTCAGGGATTAACGTGACTGTTAACCCATCGCCGCTATTGTCAGCTTTCAATTATTCTTTCTATTACAAGCTGCCGATTCCAGCTCAAGACCACTATGCTGCGCAATTTGTGTAAGCATTTTACAGTACAGCAATCCTCAATGAGGAGCTGTCTGTGGTGCTTACGCAATTTGCGTAGGATACTGGCTGCTCTCCAGGGTCCTAATCACTAATACAGTAGTTCTATGGGCACCGCACACCATAGAACAACTGTATATTAGATCAGGACCCTGGAGAGCAGCCAGTATCCTAAGCAAATTGCGTAAGCACCACAGACAGCTCCTCATTGAGGATGCTGTACTGTAAAATGCCTTACACAAATTGCGTAGCATAGTGGTCCTGATGCTGGAGCCGGCGCTTGTAATAGAAAGAATAAATGAAAGCCGACAATAGCGGCGATGGGGTTAACAGCTAAGTTAACCCCTGACATGCCATCCTGTGTGGACAACATGTCTCTAGGGGGGTGGACACCCCCTAGAGACATGTTGCCCAATTCAATATTATTATTTAACCCTTTGTACATCCCTGCGGCAACAGGGATGAACAAAGCCACCGGCTGCTGCAGGCATTCACATATGCCTTGCGGCAGCCGCATGGGCTCCCATAGGAGCTCATTATAACAAATCTGCTGCAACTGGTATACCGCTGCAAAAACTGCAGCATGCAGGATTTTTACCGCAGGCTGCAGATCCGCCTGCGTAACCGGATTGCATGTAGTGCAATCCTGGTTAGCATAAAGGTACCTTCACACACAGCAATATTGCTAGGCAATTTCACTGGCCATTTGCTGGTTGCAGTGAAATCATGGACACATTGTTCTATTTTGTTGCTGTGTATGAATGGAACAATGTGTCCATGATTTTACTGCAACCAGCAAATTGCCAGTGAAATTGCCTAGCAATATTGCTGTCTGTGAAGGTACCTTAATGGGCTCCTATGGGGAGCGGTTCCTGATCCGGTTTTGAGCTTTTTGACAGCTCAAAACCGGATCAGGATTTCAAAATTGTGCCGCAAGTGTGACCCCAGCCTTACAGTTGCATGTCAATGATTTAGAATATCATCAAAAACTTAATTTTTTTAGAATTTTTATTCAGTAATTGAATACAAAAGTGAAATGCATATAGTTTAATAGATACCATGTCAATATACATATTACAGTTAATACTTTCATTTTGCACCCTCCCCCCAGTCCCTTTTCCTTCCCTCTCCCATCCCTATTCCCTGTATTTTTATCCTTTCTTTGTAATTAGCTGATTAATTTGATATGACAGATTGAAAACATTTTCTATAAATTTGTAAATTGTAAATTGAATGCTACTTGTCTATTTTATCTATTAGGAAAATTCTTTCATTCACAGCATCAATCCCATATAAACGCACAATCTGTGCAGGACAAACATGCACAAAGCAGGGCAGGGGGCACTGCACAGGCAACTTGCTTCGGACTTAAACGTCCTTTGTCAGCCTGTTAATGTGCACCAAAGCTGGCTCTTTATGGCAATGGGTGATGTTGAATTCGGCAAAAACCTTTGTTTCATCGAATGTATGATACGGCCCAAGAACCTTGTGTGGAGCCCACTGGGATGGGGTACTCGGTACCGGACCAGGGTATCATGGGGGTCTTGGTCCGGACCGTGTCCTGAGCCCACAAAAAATGAGGGGTATTTACAGGGGAGAAAGTCGTGATGCCACACATGGTATGTGGTCAGGGTGACCACCACTGCTGCAGAACCTCCTGGGATGATATTTGGCAGCCGATGATGTAATGCTCTCATCGGGTAGAGCCTGGTTCGCAGGGGCAGTGGTGATGATAGTCTATGGATGATGCAGGGTAGGGGTAGTGGTAGAGATGATAGCAGTTTGTGAGGGATGTAGGGCTTGAGCGCAAGGATTACACAAACTCATGGTTTTTGTAGTTTTCCAGATCTTTACTGTAGGTGTTAATCAGCAGAGTACTGTCATCGGATTTTGTACCGGGGCCGGGTTACTCCCACCCTGGCCGGGTTCCTTGGCTTCCCACTCCTGCGCTTGTGTGTGGCCCTGCTGCCACTTTAGCTAGGCTGCCGGCCCTGTCTCCTCTCACGGGTACCCACTTGCTAGGCAACTTGTATCCTATCATTGTGTTTATGTCCCCTCCGTGTTGCTTCGCTGTGGTACAGTGAAGATATATAATCTTCTCTAATCAGGTGATTCTGACTCACCGTTGCCGGATGCTCACGTCTCAGGCGATGCAGCACTTTTTACGCTTCCACGCCTGAGGCTGTGGGGCCCGGTGGTCAGATTAAAAGGGATGATAAGATGGGGATGATTCTTGTTTGTCGTGACGCCACCTGTGGAAGTCCGGTGATGGCACTGGCGCTGCGTGGGCCTCCGGGAGATGTGCGGCAGCTAGATGGGATGCTCCCCACAGGATGAGCAGGAGTCCCCGGGGCCAGGAGCTGCACTGGGTGGAATACGGCAGCTCGGGTAGTTCTGGGTGTTAATCCAGGAATGATAAACGGACACAAAAAGTCTTTTCTGTACCTTTTACTGGTGACAACAGGTACACTCGACCAGGTGATGAAGTCGACACTCCTGGAGGTTCCACAGCAAGCAGTGGTGTAGGCTTCCTTGTATACACAGTTCTGACAGGGCCTGGTGGATGTAAAATCCTGCCGGACCGGGGTTGCACGTTCTGGTGGACGTGTTTCACCTGAGTTCGCTGCACTGAGAGCACTATAAAGGGTTGTGGGGTTGTACTTGCCTCCCCCGGGCTCTCATCTGGTGGTGCTTCTGGTGTCCAGGGAGCTAAACTCCCTTGGTGGGGTTGCTGGTTTCTCTGCAGCCTGCGCTATGGCTCCTGCTGCTCGGACCCAGTGATCGGATTGTTAGGGTGAGTTGTGGTAACTCCTCTATCCCTGTGAGGTATTTTCCTGCTGTTCCTATGACTCTTGTTGCGAGAGTCTCTCACTTTCTGGGTGTGCTGGTATGGGCCTAGTGTGGCTCCAGTACCAGGTCAGCTTTTCTAGCTGTTCACAGTTCTAAAGTGACTGCACACTCCACAGTTTCTCCATTCAGGACCCATATTTATAGGGGGAACTGGCTTAAGTAACCAGTAGGACTTCCCTAGAGGCCTGGGGTGAAAAGGGGTGTAAAAAGGTGTGTTAGTTAGTGAGGTCTGCTTGCTGTGTACATTCCATTTGTGTACTAAGAGTTCTGTGGTGCACCAACCAGGGTGCCAGGGTGCCACATTTTCTGTGCTGCTTGTGTCAGGCACAATTTCGGATCCGGTATCCAGTCTTTGTGCTTCTCCAGGGTGAGTTTAGGGTAACTCCATGTCCCGGGTGTGTTCCTCTGCTTCTCCTATTCCTCAAACCCTGGCTGGCCTGGATATGGGCAGTGGACCGTGAGATGAGCCTAACTAAGCTCTTTGACACCCAGGTCCTTTCCTCAGTTCTCCCAGGAACTCAACTAACTGCCACTTCCTCTCCATCCAGAATATTTAGGGAAGCAGTTTTAGCTCCCCCTTCTGGCCTGAAGGCGCTAGTGTAGTGTTTTGGGTTGTGTGGGGAGTTAACCCTCTGTGGTCTTACTGTGGCACATGAACCCTGGGGTACCACATTCCCCATTAGTAAAGAACAGTACTCCGGGACTGTAGGAAAACAAGCAAACAAATAACATAACAAACAATTATTTTATACAGAATCTTAAAAATAAAAATATACAAAAACCACTGAAGCTCAAACAGAGTCCAAAAAGTTTAAAAACAATCTTTCTGGGGGTTTAGTCTAATGCTTCCGGGGCTGGTAAGTATATACAGCTAGTCTTTACCACAACCAGTTCCGTGGTAAGTATGGTCCATAGATAATAAAAAGGAAGAAATATTTAAGAATATGCAAATAGTTCATACAGGATAGTCTCTTTAGGTACTGGGCTTTTAACGTTGCAAACTAATATCAATAAGTTTCTACGGGTGTCTCTGGTTTAAGTGCAATAGGCTCCTAAGCCCTCGGGTCACCTTATAAGAGGCCAAGTTACTACTCTCCGTGGCTGCCACCTAACACCATGCTACTCTCACCCTTTCTGTACACCTTCACTTTAATGGGTTCTATTTAACTATACAACAAACATATACAGTTGTGGCCAAAAGTATTGACACTTCTGCAATTCTGTCAGATGATACTCAGTTTCTTCCTGAAAATGATTGCAATCACAAATTCTATGGTATTATTATCTTCATTTAATTTGTCTTCAATAAAAAAACACAAAAAGAATTGTTCTAAAGCCAAATTGGATATAATTCCACACCAAACATAAAAAAGGAGGTGGACAAAAGTGTTGGCACTGTTAGAAAAATCATGTGATGCTTCTCTAATTTGCGTAATTAACAGCACCTGTAACTTACCTGTGGCACCTAACTAGTGTTGGCAATAACTAAATCACACTTGCAGCCAGTTGACATGGATTAAAGTTGACTCAACCTCTGTCCTGTGTCCTTGTGTGTACCACATTGAGCATGGAGAAAAGAAAGTAGATCAAAGAACTGTCTGAGGACTTGAGAAACCAAATTGTGAGAAAGCATGAGCAATCTCAAGACTACAAGTCCATCTCCAAAGACCTGAATGTTCCTGTGTCTACCGTGCGCAGTGTCATCAAGAAGTTTAAAGCGCATGGCACTGTGGCTAACCTCCCTAGATGTGGACAGAAAAGAAAAATTGGCAAGAGATTTCAACGCAAGATTGTGCGGATGGTGGATAAAAAACCTCGACTAACATCCAAACAAGTTCAAACTGCCCTGCAGTCCGAGGGTACAACAGTGTCAACCCGTACTATCCGTCGGCGTTTGAATGAAATGGACTGTATGGTAGGATAACTAGGAAGACCCCACTTCTTACCCCGAGACATAAAAAAAGCCAGGGTGGAGTTTGCCAAAACTTACCTGAGAAAGCCTAAAACGTTTTAGAAGAATGTTCTCTGGTCAGATGAGACAAAAGTAGAGCTTTTTGGGCAAAGATATCAACATAGAGTTTACAGGAGAAAAAAAGAGGCATTCAAAGAAAAGAACACAGTCCCTACAGTCAAACATGGCGGAGGTTCTCTGATGTTTTGGGGTTGCTTTGCTGCCTCTGGCACTGGACTGCTTGACCGTGTGCATGGCATTATGAAGTCTGAAGACTACCAACAAATTTTGCAGCATAATGTGAGGCCCAGTGTGAGAAAGCTGGGTCTCCCTCAGAGGTCATGGGTCTTCCAGCAGGACAATGACCCAAAACTCACTTCAAAAAGCACTAGAAAATGGTTTGAGAGAAACCACTGGAGACTTCTAAGGTGGCCAGCAATGAGTCCAGACCTGAATCCCATAGAACACTGTGGACAGATCTAAAAATGGCAGTTTGGAGAAGGCACCCTTCAAATATCAGGGACCTGGAGCAGTTTGCCAAAGAAGAATGGTCTAAAATTCCAGCAGAGCATTGAAAGAAACTCATTAATGGTTACCCGAAGCGGTTGATCGCAGTTATTTTGGCTAAAGGTTGTGCAACCAAGTGTTAGGCTGAAGGTGCAAATAGTTTTGTCTGGCCCATTTTTGGAGTTTTGTGTGAAATGATCAATGTTTTGCTTTTTGCTTCATTCTCTTTTGTATTTTTTCATTGAAAACAAATCAAATGAACATAATAATGCCAAAGAATTTGTGATTGCAATCATTTTCAGGAAGAAACTGAGTATTATCTGACAGAATTGCAGGGGTGTCAATACTTTTGGCCACAAATGTATACATTTCACATTTAATTTCACATTTTAATCTCTGTACCTAGCCGGTAACTGACCCTTGGTACTACGCTGTGATATGCGTAAGACTGGTATACTGGATGTACTTAACATATTGGTGCTGGTGTACCTGTTTGGAGTATTTGCTACTACTGAGG
Source organism: Allobates femoralis (assembly GCA_033576535.1). NCBI lineage: Eukaryota > Metazoa > Chordata > Amphibia > Anura > Aromobatidae > Allobates > Allobates femoralis. The sequence goes on along the minus strand of JARQOC010000003.1, from coordinate 207,775,915 downwards.
ATGGAGATCTGACAGTAGGACTGGCAAGCTCACTGGGACCAGGAATTGGTTCTTCCTCTAAAGGCTCAACTTCCAGTTCTTCATCTCTTGGAACTTCTTTTGGTACCGGTTCTGGTGTTGGTTCTACCATTGGAGGGAAAGCAATCATGGGGACTACAACTGCTCCGTAGTAATTTGGCCATGTTTTGGGGAAATCTCCTAAAACGGTATTGAACACCTCCTCTTCTTTCCTAACTGGTTGGACCTGCACGGGTAAGGTTACTTCTGGTGTCTTCAGGGTTTCAGGACACGATTTGAGATGGTCTCTTGACACAACTGCTGACGTCCTTCCTTCGTACTTGCTGATTACACACACCTTGGCATTGTCTAAATTTGATGGTAAGACAGTATTTGGGGTGGTTTCCAACTAATTACCCAATTTGTTGGTGCGTCTCTTTCTCTTGAGAACTTGCTAGAGACTTTTCTCTACGCACTCTTGTACTTGGCGATACTGCTGTTGACGTAGGGTATCCCAATTGGATTCTTCAACTTCTGCATCTGGGTTCAGAACTTCCATATCTAAATCAATTGGCAGCTTACTAGGCCTTGCTCGCATAAGGTAGGCTGGGGTGCAGTTTGTGGAACTCACAGGGACATGGTTGTACAAGTCTACCAAGTCGGGTAATTTCTCTGGCCATTGATTTCTCTCTGACTCTGGTAAGGTTTTTAACAGGTCAATCACAATATGGTTCATCTTTTCGCATAAGCCATTGGTTTGGGGATGATAGGCTGTCGTGCGAATCTTCTTACAGCCGTACATGTTGCCGAATTCCTGGAAAATCTCTGACTCGAGAGCTGGACCTTGATCTGCAAGGACTTGTTCCGGGTAGCCATGCTGTCTACAGAAATGTGTCTGGAATACTCTTGCAGCTTTCTTCGCTGTCAGGTCCTTGACGGGTACCACCACTAAGAAGCGAGAGTAATGATCCACGATTGTTAATGCATAGACGTAGCCTGACTGGCTTGGTGACAACTTGACATGGTCTAACGCAACTAACTCGAGTGGTTGCTTGGTTACTATGGACTGGAGTGGGGCTCTCTGACTCTGTTTATCCTTTCTTCTGAGGTTGCACGGGCCACATTTTCTACACCAATCCTCGATTGATTTTCTCATGCCAACCCAGTAGAATCTCTCTCTTAAGAGCACTTCCAACTTTTTCCATCCAAAATGACCTGCACCATCGTGGTAGGCTTCTAAGACCATTTTGACGTCTCTTTTGGGTACGATAACCTGCCAGACTAACTCATGTGTTTTAGGGTTGGTGTACCTTCTGCAGAGCTTCCTTTGATATAGGAACAACTTGCTTCTCTCTTTTCAGAGTTGTTGGGTCTCAGCTGGAGCATTCTGATTACACTTGTTGTGTAAGCAGTTCTTTCACTAGCTTCACAGCTGGGTCGCTATCTTGGTGTCAGCCCATCCATGGTGCACTAACGGGTTGAAATTTGCCTTCTGTTGTTTTTGGTAGATGCCGGGTTGATACTGTTCTACCTTAGAATGGTGAAAGGCCGGTAGTTCAATTTCTTCCAACTCCTCCGGTTCCTCTTCCACGTCTTTCAGGTGTAGCATCCGGGATAAGACATCTGCATTCCCGTTCTTACAGCCTTCCCTATATTTGATGACAAAATTGTAGTTATACAGCCAGGCTATTCATCGCTGCTCCAACGCACCTAATATTGCTGAATTCAGGTGGGTCAATGGGTTGTTATCAGTGTAGATGGCAAATTCTGCAGCTGTCAGGTAGTGCTTGAAATGCTCGGATACAGCCCAAACTACTGCCAGTAGTCCTAACTTGAAGGAACTGTAATTCTCAGGGTTTCTTTCCGTAGGCCGGAGTTTCCTGCTTGCAAAGGCAATAACTTTCTTTTTGCCTCCTTGCTTCTGTGACAGTACTACTCCCAGTCCCACGTTACTGGCATCCGTGTACAGAATGAAGGGTTGATGGTAATCCGGATACGCCAGGATCTCTTCTTCTGTCAGTGCACACTTTAGCTTTTTGAAGGACTCTTCCTACTCATCACTCCACTGGAAAGGGGGTTACGGGTTGAAGACCTTTTTGGCTGTCCTACCAGGATCTCTTGTAGGGGAGCTGCTAACTTCGTGAACCCTCTGATAAATCTTCTATAATAGCCTACCAGGCCCAGGAATTGCCTCACTTCTTTCAAATTAGTGGTTCTTTGCCAATCCCTTATCACTGTGACTTTATCAGGATCCGGTGCTACTCCCTCTAAACTCACGACATGTCCTAGGTACTACACCTTTGGCTTGAGAAGGTGGCACTTGGATGGTCTGATCTTCTTGCCGTATCCGGACAAGGCTTCAAACACTTCTGCCAGATCTTGTACATGTTGTTCATATGTCTTGGAGTAGACTATGATGTCATCCAGGTACAGGAGGACAGTTTCAAAGTTCTTATGTCCTAGGCAGCTCTCCATCAGGCGTTGGAAGGTACCGGGTGTGATGCAGAGTCCAAACGGCATACAATTGAACTCACAGAGGCCCATCGACGTAGTAAACGCTGTCTTCTCCTTGTCAGCCTCGGCCACAGGAACTTGCCAATGCCCACTAGTCAGATCTAGGGTTGAAAAGTAGTTAGCAGATTTTAATGCTGCTAATGACTCCTCAATCCTAGGTAACGGGTATGCATCCTTGTGTGTAATGCGGTTGATCTGTCGGTAGTCTACGCACATTCTCATTGTCCCATCCTTCTTTCTAGCTAGTGTGACGAAATGGACCCTTTAATATATAATGTAGGAGGATTTCTTATTCATCCAGACATATCATATTGCATTTTGGTTTGTAAACTTGTAATGGTCAAAGAGAATTTCTTACAGTATTGTCATAGATTTCTGTGGTTAAAGTTTAGCTTGGTAATGTAATTATCTAACCTGTTTGTCATTGAAGGCCAGAGAACTTAATGATGCTAATCGTCCATTGTCTATTACCCTGTGAATGTGGATTGAGGCCCAGCCACTATTGTGTTAATGTCATGGTTTGCAGACTCAATGTCTAATATTACCCTTCCATTGTATCACTGCTAGTTGCTATATCAATCAGCATTTGGATTGCAATAGGACTAAACTATGTAAAATGAGGATTGGAGATCAGCCAATGAAAAGACTATTTTATTGCACCAATCATGACGTCCCCAATATCCTACAATGAGGGCTGAGGGTATATAAGGAGGACTCTTCACTTTGACCATTAGTTTTGGAGATTGAATATTGGAGACAGGCAGCGAATCTAGGGTCTTCGGATCCGATTAGCTAGCCATAACCCCCAGGCCTAGGCATTTCGGTGCCGACCAAGGGGCTCAGAACACAGACTAAAGGAACCACAAGGACTTCAGTATCGGATTATCGGATTCGGCTGTGATAGACTGCTTAAGGACAAGAAAGCAACCCAGGTTGGGACGATACAGTCACCTGGCTACAGACTTTGCCGTGCTGCATTTTAAACCTGGTGAGCCAGCGGAAGGGTGAGACTCTGTTGCCTGTTACATGTTGTGTTTTGCTTGGTTATGCGTTATATGCTGTTAACTGTTTGGGGATCCAATAAAGCCTTGTTATTGTGATTCCCTCACCCTGTGTTGTCTGAGTAGTGTTCCGCCCACGGTTAAGGAGCTCGGGCGTTCAGCTGGGGATGAGCCCTGGTCCACGCTGTCTTTGTAAAGGCGGCTGGGCCTGCGGACGAGAGCGCCCCCTGACCCCCGGGTCTCCACAGCTAGCACTAAAGGCGCTGCCCAGGGGCTACAACTGTCTATTACACCTGCAGTTTTCATCTCTTTGAGCAGGTCTTTGGTGGTTTGATAATGAGCGGGTGGTAATGATCTATACCTCTCTTTTATAAAATTTAAAAAAAAAATAAGGCTGATGGTTACCTGTGAGTATAGTGTGCTCTACCCCTTTAATTTGCCCAAAGTCTAACGGGTGTTTGCTGAATATCTGCTCATATTCTTTTACTACCCTGTATACTCCATGCTTTTGATGGGGAGGTGTAGAACTGGTACCCACGTGTAGTTTTTGGCACCAATCCTCCAGCTTTTCCCCTGAGCCATTGTCATCCACCTGACTTGATGGGTTTAAGGGCTCGACGGTTGTGATGGTATTGTTATCAACCGTAAATAATTTAGCCATGGTAGCATACTTCGGTACGGTGACCTCATCTTCCCAGCAATTAAAAAGGCGTAATTGCACTCTTTCCCGGTGTACCTCAACTACTCCTCTGGCTGTCAGTATAGTGGGTCTCCTGTCTGAGTACACGGGTTCTATCAGGACTTGATAGTCTCGCCCTTTAATGCCTATTGCGGCTCTACAACAGACCAACATTTCAGTTTTTGGAGGTATTACAATGGGTATCGGGTCACTTACCCTTATACTGCAAATTTCACCTCCTGATATTTCTACCTGTTTCAGCATCAGGGCTTTTATTTCCTTTTGCAGGAGTCTCTGTTGCCTGGTTTTGGCAGTCTCAGTGATCTGCTGTAAGACAGTAATTACCTCAGAAAAACAATTTTCAATTACATTCATTCCTAGTAACATTAATGGTTCACGTTCTTGCCGGTCAACATCTACAATTATAATACCCTGGTTCTTGAATTCTACCTTCCCAATCTTAACGGTCATTTCTCTGAACCCATCTTGTGGTATTAGTTCACCACTGCTAGCCCATTCACTGCAAGGTTAGATGGACCACTACTAATGTCTGAATCAGCCTAGTACCTTTTGTAGAGGACATATGGAATTGATGTTATCTGGGACCCGGTATCCAACAAGGTGCTGAAGGGAATGCCATCCAACACAATAGAGATGACTGGACATCCTCCCACGAACTTGTCATACCAGGCTGAAGGACCTTTAGAGTTTATTCCTGAGGAGTGGCCCGCCTTCCCAGGGGATCCTCATTTAAAGCACATTTCTGGGCAAAGTGACTTGGCTCCTTGCAACGGTGGCAAATGGGCTGTCCATTTGGCTGGTAGTGGTCGCTAGGTTGTCCTCTCGTCACTTGGTACTTCCTGGCCCTCATCCATAGGACATCCTCCTTGCTGGTTGCCAACTTGAACTTGGGTGCAGGCTTGGACCCACGCAGCTCCTTGATGACTTTAGCTATGGAAACAACAGTGTCCTTCAGGGCATCTAGCTTTTGGTTGAGGGCCTCATTGGAGATAGACTCTCTGTGTTCAGCAGCAGTCGCTAACATGGCAGATGTCGCTGATGCTCCTGGCTGCTGAGGTGCTGCTGTGGTGCTGCTGTAGGGCCTTGAGTAAAGTTTATATCCCAGGGCTCCTCTATCTGCTGGAGATGGATGGCTCTATCTTTTAACTCGGCAAAAGTAATTCCGGGATTTTGGATGATCATCATACTCAACTGTCGTCTCTGAGAAGGGGATAGGAGTCCATCTATGAACTGATCGATCAGCATTTTGTCAGCTCCCGGGGCTTAGGCAGGTTCTGCTAATTAAGTGCTTTGAGCGCTTCCTGCAAGTTTAAAGCATAGTCTCTTACGCTCTCTTTAGGCTTTTGTTGACATCCAAAGAACCTCATTTTAGCCGTGTATCAGAACTGGACTTAAATGCTGCTTTCAGTCCAGCCACAAGATGCTCTACAGTATCTTTATCTATGTCCGGCCAGACGTAACTTCCCACTGTGCATTGCCGGTTAACTGTCCCATAATCATACCGACACGCTGAGCTTCAGTTAAGGGGTACATAATGTAGTACACTTTTATTTTGGTAACAAAGTCATTGAGGGTATTTGGCTCACCTGAGTATTGTGGTAGCCACATTGCTCCCAGAGGGTATGGCATCAGGAGCGGCATGATGGGTGCTGCTCCTTGCGCCGCAGCACCGCCAGGTGCTCCGCTGCTGCTTGGTGCCGCAGCATCTCCTTGTTGTGACATACTGTGCCCCATTAGTTAAGGTCAACCCTCCTGCCTTCTGCTTCCTTCCAGATGTCTACTAAAGGTTCCGCTGTGTGACAGGGATTCTCTTCCCCTCCGGATGACGTCAGAGCACTTTGCAGAGTGCTGCCCACAATGACACCCCCCTTTTCTTCCCGCGCTTCGTGCACTTTGTAATGGTGGCAATTCAAAAATACTGTCCTCTTGGCGCAGTTTAAATTCTGTTTGTCGCGCACTCTGTAATGGCGGCAGTTTCAAAACAGTTTTTCACACAAATCACAGTACACAATGCCCGGTTTACCGGGTACAGTAGATCCTGTTCGTATCGTTCACAATTATCTACAAATCTGTATTTGCCGGTTAAAGATTTTACCCAAAAGTTAAGAATTTTGAAAATGATTGTTCATTCCTACTAGAGATTTTAGCAAATTTCCATGGTATGATATATTACAATTTTTTGTACATTTTAAATGCACTGTTGAATCAAGAAATATAAATTAAACTGTTACTTATTAAATGTATTGTAGTTCTTAAAACTAAAGGATTTTGTATATTTAGGTTAGGTAAAAATGTTAGTATCATGTTAGCCAGTAGATAGAAAAATATTAGAATTTGATAGTCCTCAGTGATTGATACCTTTTATTGACTAACTGAAAAGATGATAAGAAAAAGCAAAGCAAGCTTTTGAGACACTATGACCGCTTCATTAGACTTAATAAAGATACAACTTCTGGAGAAACACACATATATATATATATACAAATGCAGGGTGGGATAATGCAATACATAATAGAGGTGATGTGAAACACTAAGTAGTCAGTATTGGGAGGGGTGAAGTAAAATCAGAGTGCAGCGATAAGAGGCATAGACAGTTTTATTGTCCTTTTGATTAGTGGTTGGTCAAAGAACAGGAATGAGACGGGGGGGAAATGTTGGGGGGGGGGAAGTTATGGTACTAAATATCGGAACAGTTCCTGAAAAAAGTTTCAAAGGTTTGTTGTTCTCTAATCACGGTCTGTTCAAAGATATGATACCCCAAATGCCCTTTCAATTGATATAAAAAGATATGAATCCATGTGAAATATTCATTCCTGCATTAAATGTGTCAAAGGTTGTTATCAATTTGTATTCCTAAAGTCTTCTTTTATGTCTTTTATGTCTTTCTTTTATTGTGTGGCAATGAGAATTCATTCTTGTTCTAAATTTTTGTCTCCTCTCACCTACATACATAAACCCCTGTTTTACATTTGGCACATAGTAATACATAATTAAACACACCACATTGCTTGTGGTGCAACTGAAGTTACCTGGGATCTTGTAGTCCTGATCTGTGCTGAGAATCTTTTTCTTATCTGTTGTCATAAATGGGCAGCTTTGGCACCTGTTCTGGTTGCAGGGAAAGGTTCCTATTGCTGCTGGAGAGGACAAGGAGCTTCTAACAATGATGTGTTTTGATTCGAAGGTTGTCTAAACTCAGAAGTGGGGCGTCCAGAAATACTGATTTTAGTTAGGCATCTTTTTGTAGGAGTGGTTGCAGTTTCTGTGACGGTACTATTAAGACCTCCAGATTTAGATTGTAGGTGACTACAGGAGGAACCGAGTTGTTTTCTTCTCTAGTTTTGTAATGTAGATGATTCCTTGATATTCTGGTGGCTAATTTAATCTGGTTTTCAATTGCTCTTGGTTGGTAGCCCTGATTCAAAAAGGTCTTTCTGAGGCCTTCAAGGTGATTGTCTCTATCTATAAAGTTGGAACATATCCTATTGTATCTGATGGCCTGGATGTAAACAATAGTGTTTTTGTATGTGTTTTGCATGAAAACTGTCCCATTGAAGATATGTTGGATTGTCAATTGGCCTGCGGTACAGGGATGTCTTTACTTCATTGTTCCATAGCTTAATGATGGTGTCCGGAAAGCTGACTTCTGTGCAGGAGTAGTTGAGTGTTAAATTGATGGTGGGGTGTAACTGATTAAGCTGTTGCTCAGACTCCATCCAGATGATTAAAATATCATCGATATAACGGTAATAGCCCAGAGGCCTGATAGGATAGGAGGATAAAAAGTCACCTTGAACCTTGGCCATGAAAGATTTGCATATTGTGGTGCCATTTTGCTTCCTATTGCTGTGACAGTCTCCTGTAAATATATGTGGTTGTCAAATGTAAAATAGTTGCGTGAAGATGAATTATGCAAGTTTCACCACAGAATCAGCATCAATCCCTGTGTTTTCCAGGAAGATTTTGCAGGGATTTAATCCATTGTGGTGTGGGATATTGGAGTACAGAGATTCCACATCCATAACGACAAGGATAGTTCCTTCTGGTAGAGGACCTATTGCTGATAGTTTATTCAATAAGACAATTGTATCCTGAATGTAGCTGGGTGTCTCTTTTTACCAGTTTAAGAACACCCTCTACCTATCCAGAAATTTTTTGGGTTTGTTTCTCCAGAGGTTGTATCATTATTATGCCTAATGAAAAGGCCATAGTGTCTCGAAAGCTTGCTTTTTTTTCTTACCATCTTTTAAGTTAGCTATTAAAGGGACACTGTTACCAGTTTTTTGCCATCTGTGAGCAGCGTAATATAGAGACAGAGACCCTGATTCCAGCAATATGTCACATACTGGGCTGCTCAGTATAGTTTTCATAAAACTATTTAATCATTTGGAGATTAACATTATTGGACTAATCAAATAGTCCAGCACATTCATTTACTGCTAAATATGAAGCAGAGAAAACAGTAATTCAACAAGCAGCTCAGTAAGTGACACATCACTGGAATCAGGGTCTCTATTTCTACATTATGCTGATGTCAGATGGGTTGACAAAAACCTGTGTCCCGTTAAAAGGTATCAACCACTAAGGACTTTCAGATTCTAGCAGCTTAGGTTGTAATATTAGAGTTCATATAAGTATATAAGCTAAGTCCAACTAATTCTGGGAATGCATCTCTGTAAGTGGACATCCACTCCTTCCCTCTGTGTCTGATTACATGTACAGAATAGCTAAACACAGCACATATTCATCTTCACTGCGTTCAGATGGGGATCTGACCAGCCCTATTTTTTTGGATTAGTGATTGGTGAAACTTTAAGCAGTGAGACCACCTTTGATATATAATTTATCTCCTAGTATATCAATAGGAGAGTACACTTGATACAATCTCTTCAATTATAGTCACTTCTTTAATCACAGCAATTTTTTGTGATCTATTTGATTTTAAACATTAAGAATCTTTTTTTCTGTATGAATTTCAAACACATTTACATTTTTGCTTTTGAAGTCTCATTATCTTTTACCTTTTTATCAGATCATTTTTATTAACCACATACAATCCAAAAACATACAAACACAGTTAACCCTTTCACAACCTTTTGGCATACCTATACTTCACAGATTCGTGGTGCTTACTAACCTTTGATGTTCTGGTAAGTCATCGAGATCACGGGACTATAATTATAAGAGACAAAAAGGCGCATAGGGTCTTATCTCATGATAAGGAGGGTGCAAGCCCGTTGAAAAGTGCTCACCTGAAAAGGTTGTGTGACCCACAACCAGTATCTGCGCTTATACAGCTACCGCTGGATCCACACCTCCATGTACAACGTGGCATGTAACTGGAACAAGAGGACGAAGTGCTGGTGATCCGCGCTGCTGTAGAAAAAAGACTGGACCCACAAGGTCTGATGCAATGAATGATGTTCCTTTATTCCAAAGAGTTTCGGAGCACACTCTGCTCCTTCTTCAGGATTACAAAAAGGTTTGTAAAGGGTTGTAAAGGTTTGTAAAGGTGGACTGATCCAAAATGTTCTGCACCCAAATCACAACCAAATAACATTTAACTTAAGCAACAAAAACACTAGTCCCCACTCAGTTCCATTATTTGTTAACAGAAATATAGGGGGTTTCCACATTACTAGTAGCACAAAGGATTTGGAAAACCACTATTGCTCCTCAACGCCCAATTCAATTATGGGATGAGTCTCTCCAGAAGCACAAGCTGGGCACACTGTTGGAGCTCTACAGTGTATTGGGCATTACTAGGGCTTATTTGCAATTTTTAATTCTGCAATATTCACTGTGTTTGACACCATGGGTGTTTTCTAGAGATAAAATTCTCACTACACGCATAGATGAACTTCTAGAGGGATCTTATTTAAAATATTTGCTCACTTGAGGGGCTTAAGGGAATCTTCAAATGGAGTCTGGAAGCTCCAAAAATCAAATATTTCTCCTTCCGTCCGAGCCCTGGCATGTGGCCCAGCCGTACTGTATAGTCACATGTGGACTATTGCTATGTTCAAGAGAAATTGTGCAATACATTATGTGGTGTTTTAACTCTTCTCCTTGTGAAATTTGGAAATCTGGGGTAAAAAAACATTTTAGTAATAGTATAAAATTTGTAGCACACCTGTAGTTTCAGTATGCTCACTGCAGTTGTAGATGAATTCATTGAGGGGTGCAGTGTGCAAAATGGGGTCACTTTTTATGGCACTCCAGGAGCTGTGCCAATGTGAAATGGCATCCGAAATCTATTCCAACTACACCTGAACTCAAATATGGTGCCCCTTCTCTTCTTCACTTTGTAGTCTGCCTCAAAAGTTGTGTTCAACTAAATATGGGGTATTCGTGTACTCAGGAGTTGTACATTAAATTGTATGGTCCATTATTTCCTGTATTACTCTGGTGAATTTGAAAAATTTGGGGTTAAAGAAACAATTTTTAAAATGTGTTATTTCATGTTCACGGCTTAACGTTATAAAATTCTGAAAAGCACCTTCGGGTTCAAGGTGCTTAAAAAAACATTTAGTTAAATTTCTTGATGGGTCTACTCTCCAAAATGTCGTCAACTGGGGAGAGCTTCACAGTTTAGGCACATCAGGTTCTTTCAGGTTCAGAAGAAATCGCACAACAGACTTTATGGTGCATTTTTTTCCTTTTACCCTATTGTAAATTAAATATTTGGGGTTAAAGCAATATTTTCATGGTAAAAATGTATTTATTTATTTTCCCGGCTCAAAATATAAAAATTCTATGAAGCACCTGGGGGTTCAAAGTGCTCACCAAACATCTAATTTCTATAATAGGGTCAATTTTGAGGGAGCTCCACTGTTTAGGCATATTAGAGGCTCTCCAAATGCAACATGGAGTCCGCTAAGGATTCCAACCAATTTTCAATTCAAAAAGTCAAATGGCGCTCCTTGTCTTCTGAGCCCTGCAGTGCGCCCAAGCCATAAGTCACTTATGGGATATCAGCATACTCTGGAGAAATTCCAAAACAAATTATTTTTGTATCCATTTTTACCTTTTGCCCTTGTGAAAATAAGAAAATGGGGCTAAATTTTAATTTTTACTTGAAAAAATCCACTTTCTCATTTTCTTGGCTCAATGCTGTGAAATTTTGTGAAGCACCAGGGGGTTCAAAGTGCTCACTCCACATCTAGATAAAATCATTTACAGGTATAATTTCAGGTAACTTGTAGGGGAGCTATACTGTTTAAGCCCATCAGGAGCTCTCCAAACGTGAGATAGAATCTGCTAATGATTCCAGAAAATGTTTAATTTAAAAAGTCAAATGATGCTCCTTCCCTTCCAAGTCTTGCCATGCACCAAACAGTGGTTTTCCATTACATATGGGATATATGTGAACCCAGAAAATTTACACAACCAATTTTGTGGTCCATTTTCTCCTGTTGCTCTAGTAAAAATGAAAAAATTGGGAAAAAACAACCTTTTTATGGAAAAAAAAAATACTTTTTCATTTTCATGATTCAATAATACATTTTTGTGAACCACCTAGGGTTTCACAGTGACCAGAAAAAATGTCAATACAATCTTTGGAGGGATCTTGTTACCAAAAGGGGGTCACTTGTGGGGAAGGTCCACTGTTTAGGCACATCTGATGCCCTCCAAACATGACATGGTATAAGCTAAAGATTCCAGTCAATTTTATGGTTGATAAGTGAAATGGGACTCGTTCCCTTCCAAGCCCTGACTTGGACCCAAACTGTACTATGGATTTTCTGTTTTTTCTCTTTTTACTCTTGTGAACATGAAATATTGGGAAAAATAACATTTTTGTTGGAAAAAGTTAAATTTTTATTTTTTCCTTCCACATTGCTTAAGTTCCTGTGAAACACCAGAAGGGTTAATAAACTTCTTAAATGTTGTTTTGAGAAGACTGAGAGTGCAGGTTTTAGAAAGATGTCACCTTTAGGTATTTTCTGTCATTTAGGCCCCTCAAAGTCACTGTAATACGGTTCATAAAAAATGGTTTTGTAATTTTTTTTTTTTATAAAAGTGAGAAATTGATGGTAATCTTTCCTTCTAACTTCCTAACAACAAAAAATTGTTTAAAAAACGGTGCTGATATACAGTAGATATGTGGGAAATGTTATGTATTAACTATTTTGTCTAACATATCTCTCTGGTTTAAGGTTGAAAATTGTGAAATTTACAAAATTGTTACCAAGTTTGATTTTTTTTTTACAAATAAATGCAAAAATTATTGACCTACGTTTACCACTACCATGAAGTATAGTTTCAAAAAAGAATCTTGGAATCATTAAGATCTGTTGAAGTGTTCCAGAGTTATAAGCTCATACATGGACACTGGTCAGAATTGAAAAAACAATGGCCTAGTCATTAAGGTGAAAACAGACTAAAAGGGTTAAACCCATAATCAACCCAACTATCTCAGGAAGGAACTTCATAGAAGTTCTTTCAGATGCCTTCATACTCTTTTTACTTGATGAAACCAAGCATGTGCCATGTAGCCTTTTGTTCCACTTCTCAACCACTGTGAGTCCTTCCAAGAAAATCTCCCTTTCTTTTTAACTCCTTCAAAATGTGACTCCAATATGTTACTTATTAAATTAAGATTGTTATTCATTTTATAACACACCATTGTATTTGTACTTGTCTCTTTGAGGAACTTAGTTTGACATTTATCACAAGTGTTAGAAATGGATGAGAAATTTCAAACTATTTATTGAAATAGTAATCTGGGTGAAAAAATTAATTTTAAGTGAACTAGGCAACTTGTCAAATCCTATTTCATAAGTAATTTAGCAGTAAATATTAATTTGAATGAGAACATATTGCAATTTTAAAACAAACATTTAGCTTTTTTTTTTTACAAATTTGTTTACTAATCTTCAAAAGTATTATTTAAAATGTACATATAACTTTGTGTTGGGATAAACTGACAGATTAAAATGAGAATGTGGGCACCAATATATACATAATAATAATAATAATTAGAGTATTATATAAAATGAGAATTTTTTTCTGTCGGAGGAGTAAGAAAGAAATGATTCAAACGTATTCTGGCTGCTGGAGAACACTTCTGATAATTCATTTACTCCTCTGTCTAAAATCTTGCAGGACAATTTATGGTGAAATCTATGTTCGTTTTACTTCCGGATTGTGGCCCCAACAGTGCTCACTGGAACCTCATTCCTTAGGTAACCAAAGCCATCAGTATGTTTTGTAACAATATGAATGCAAAGGGGTTTAAACAGCTCACTGGTTGTAAAAATCATGACATGTTTCTTGTGTGGTACCTTGGTAATGAGACGCCTTTCTATAAACCATCAGTGTTTGTAACCAGCTGATATAATTTTTTACTAAGTGGCAGGTTTGTTTTCTAATTACTGAGAGATTTCAGCTGGTGTCATGACTTTCCATGCTTTTTGCACCTGTCTTCCTTCATGTGTTGAATACTTTATCCTGTGTCATTTCTCATTATTATGCATATCTTATTTTATGACAACTATGGTTTAATATATTTGACAGTGTAGATTAGAAGGGTTGTTACTGACTTTAGTGAAAAATTCACATTAACAACCCCTTTAGAAATATATTTACTTAGAAAATGGTGTCCAATACTTATTTCACCTGCTGTGTACATTGTGCTAGAGCCTTGTCATAATCTGACTATTCTTCATTGGAAACTGTTTTCACCTGTAACACAAAACTAGAATCTGCTGCAGTTGCTCTTAACAGACATTTAGAGTCCGTTACACTTGGCGACGTTCCAGCGATCCCGACAATGATACGACCTGGTAAGTTTCACTGGAACGTCACTATCGTGGTCACTGGTTAGATGTCAAATAATCAGATCTACAAACGACGCAGCAACAATACGGGGACCCGTATAACTACCTTGGTGGTCGTTGGGACCCTGTCACGCAGCAGCTAGTCTGACGACTCAGACCTACGTGGCTGAGTTCTGAGTCGCCAATGAGGTCGTTATTAAAGCGTCTAACACACCGATGCATGCTGGCCAGCGGGAGCCCGACAACACACTGTGATGAAAACAGCGATCTCTCACTTAGCGATCTCACTAGATGTGACGGGGCTTAACTATGTTCCTTACGGTTTACTCCCTAGATGTTGTAGTTTTATCTTAGCAATTAAGTGGTTTAATAGGGAGATGAGTTGCTTTTTTCACCCTGTATTCAAGCTAGGATAGCATAGTCTACTTAGCAATTACTAAATCTCAAAAATAATCAAATAAAAAGGATTGAAGTTAAAATAATAAGTAAAAAAAATGAATTCCATTTTGAGGTAAATTTTTATCATATTATAGAAAAATATAAAACATACACTTTTGGTAGAAAAGTATTGGAATCTGAGAGTCCTCAGTGGTTGACACCTTTTAATGGCTAACTGAAAAGATGGTAAACATAGCAAGCTTTCGAGACACTATGGCCCATTCGTCAGGCTGATAATGACACAGATTCTGAAGACATATACATATATACATAAACAGTGTTAGTGTAGTAAATACGACACGTGACATAAAGTAGAATCAGGCTAGGGAGGAGTAGAGGAGCTGGGAAAATAAAGTAAAAATTCTAACATAAGAGGAACAGATTGTATTATTGTTCTATGATTAGTGGCCTGTGGAGACCTGAAGATTCCTCAGTTGTAGAAGGCAATATATCGAAGCAAGACAGTTCACATAAGAAGTGTCAAAAGTTCATTGTCTTGTAACTTGAGTCTCTTGCAAGATCTGATATCCCCACTTTCATTTTATATAAAAACACATGAATCTGTGATGTCCACAACTGCCCTTTCATTTGGTATTAATACAATCAAATTTGTAACATTTCTAGCGATATATCACAAAAGTAAAAATGTTCTTTTTTATGTATGGTGAGTGTCATAAAGAATTTTCTAAACAATTACAGAATTCCTAATATTTTCTATGTATAAATATCATTAAATGTAATCCAAAATGTTATGCGTTATGCAAAGAAGGACATTGAGAAATAAAACTTTGAGCAAAAATATTGTTGAAAATATAAGCTAAATATTTTGTAGCTCTGATTTTTTTTCCATTAAAAAAAAATCTATTTTGAAAATGTAGTAAAACGTACCAAAATAAAATATACCGGTAAGCTTGAAGATGCAAATATTAGGCACAATTCATTTCTTCACGCTGTCTACCATCTGCCATCTCTAATTCATATTTAATGTTCCAAAAGTATTAAAAACAGTGGGTTCATCCTACATTTTTAAGTGCTAACCTTCTTCAATCTCAATATGCTACACGGATATGTAAAATAAAGTCTAAATCTCCGTTACTAGTAATGACACATTAGAACTTTATACAAAACCATTTTGAGGAATAGTAAATATATGCTAAAATAAATATGTTCTAATAAAAGAAGTGAGGAAAAAAAGAAACAAATGACAGTATGTCAACACTAAAAAGCTTAGGGCAAACTATTTTCTCAGTACCTATGTAATTGAATTGATATTCACTTTTTCATGAATATTAGAAAGCTAGACTTTATTAAAAATGGCAAGGGAAAGTGAGTGTATGACTGTTTAGAGTAACAAGCAGCACAAATTTATTCATTCAATACATCTCTGAATTATTTAAAACTCAGCTTAAGCACAAGGTCACAGAATAATTTTGGCAAGTACGCACTTTTACATGATGCATTTCCATAATTCCCCTGCATCCATAAAGTTAATCACAGCATTGGCATGCAAAACTTCTTCATGTACCTAATGGAGTCAGACAAAGACTTTCAGTGAATAATAGTTCTATGAAACAAACAAAAAAATATAGGGATATACTATATATACAATTGTGTTTTTGTTTTTCCTCACATTGCACTTTTTATGTGAGAGTTACAAATTAGCATTTTTTTATCAATTTTTAGAAGGATTTCTTATTTTTTACTTGGAACTCTAAAGCATAGAAATTAAACATATCTGAATTACAGAATTACACTGTAGAAAGGGACTTCTAAAGAAACATCTCTATTGTGTTTACCAGGAATTTTATATTTTTAATTTGTTTTAGTATAATTTAACTGGTTATACATATTGCAGTGAAAATTATGAAAAAAAGTTACCATAAAGGTATTGAAGGTTTTTGTGTGTATATTAGATGATGTTGGCAATTTACTATTCGAATGCATGTTTAATAGGGATGGGCAGTACTTGGTGCTCGCCCGAGCATCTCAGTACTCGAGATGCTCGGCGCATGCCGAGTACTGGTGAGATGCTCGGGCACATGCTTGGCTCCCCTTCCCTGCATGTTGGCGCTCTTTACAGATCCGGCTCTGCTACATCTGATGGCAGGCTGGAGAGTTGCTGGAAGCAACCATTCAGCCTGCCATCCAGCAGAATCACTGAAGAGCGCATGCCTGCACACATCAGTGACATGCTGTGGCGTCATAAAGATGACCTGAGTTCATGTAAATGAACTCAGTTCACCTCTGTGTCATCACGAGGAGCATGGGAAAATTCTCAAGCACGCAGCGCCGGCAAATGATGTCTGCGCCTACATGCTGCGGAATTTTCCCATGCTCCCAGTGATGGCACAGAGGTGAACTGAGTTCATTTACATGAACTCAGATCATCTTTATGATGCCACAGCGAGTCACGGATGAATGCAGGCATGCACTCTTCAGTGATTATGGGGCTGATATTAATAGCCTCGGAATCTCCATGAGTATTACTTCCTTCCCAGGATTCTAACATCGGCCCCAGCTGTCTGCTTAGCCTTTGCTAGACTTGAAATTTACAAGAACCCCACGCCATTTTTTTTTTTAAATCATTAATGTAATAAAAAAAAAAAAATACACCAACATTGTCTGGCAAGTGAGTATGAGCCCTTAACATTTTCCCCAGGAAAATCCATTTTGGCTTTGTTTTTGTACGTTTTATTGTGAGTCCATAAAAGTGGTGTAATACTCAGACAACATTGTTCACAGCAGTGACCTCGGAGTCTGAAATGCTTACAGGGGTGTTCCCCATGCTGTTTTTATGTCATTTGAGGCTTTCTACAGACCACTGTGGGTGCCGCCAAAAAAATGCTCGAGTTTCCGATAGGTTAACATTGGGCTAGGTGCTCGGGTCGAGCACCCAAGTATTTCGATATTCTCAGTCCAATCATCGCTCTCCCATCACCAATGTTCAATAAAGCTTTAAAACCACACATACTAAGCATTGTAAATTAATATTTCATAAAAAGCCGTTGATCCAAAAATTAAAAAATTTACAAAGTTATAATATCACAATGTAGATGTAATTTTCTGAGAAATTCTGGAAGGATTTTATAGAAGATGACAAGAAAAATGGAATTCAGGAATGACATAGGACCATTGGCATCAAGTATTAATTTTTCAGTGTCATGGCGCTCAGCAGTCTTTAGCGCAGCCACACAGGAAGTCAATGCCCTGTTACCTCATATGCACCCTATCAGCACAAGCAGGATGCCATGACACTCAGAAATTCATGCGCAAATTGCCTCTTCAGAAAGGATTTGAACTCAAGCACCACCTATTGGAAGTGTCAATCCATGAAGTCAATATTGACCCTTTAACGAGCCTTATTATGACCAAGCACTTAAGCCAAATCAAAATCTTTTGGAGGGTGTGCTCCTCATCAGTGCAATGTATGAGATATGATTTGGTTAGATGAGAGGTTAAGACTGGGGATCTAAGCTATAATTAGGGATGGGCGAGTCTACTCGCTAGGACTCATTACTCTGCGAGTAGTAAGGGACTCGCAGGACTTGGTACTCTGCGAGTTTCCCAGCGATTACTCGCACAGTAATGAGTCCAATGCAAATCAATGGCAATCCTAGTTTTGTCAGAGACTCTGACAAAACTAGGGTTGCCATTGACTTGCATTGGTCTCGTTACTGTGCAAGTAATCGCAGGGAAACTCGCACAGTAACGAGTCCGGCTGTCTGCTCTGTTCTGGGCTCGGGTCCTGCGGGCTGCCGCAGCTCCAGGGTCCTAGAGCCCGCCTGCTCTCCCTGTGTACAGACATGACTGGGTAATAATGAGGTTAAGGCCAGCTTTGTATTATCAGCTGGCCCTAAGCCCGAAATTTATGGCGGTCACGCCAATATTAGACATGACCGCCATGAATTTCTATTAAATTGTTTTAAAAAAAACACAACACAGAGAAAAATGTTTTTATTAGAAATAAAAAAAATATGCCATTAGGGACTCCATCTTTAATTTTAAAAATCCTCTTCCGTCCGACGTAGTCCAAAACACAATCTCAGCTCTGCTACTTCCCTGTCTGTGCTTAGACAGACAGGGATGTAGCAGAGCTGAGAACTGACTAAACAGTCAGGGTTCAGCTCAGTTCATTATGACCTGAGCTGAACTCTGCTGTCAGCCAGACTCGCTCTGCTGCTGGCGATTCCCGAGCAGTGACGGAAGTTAATTTATTCACTGCTTCTGTCAGTGCTCGGGAATCTCCGGAAAAAGCAGCAGAGACTCGGGGAGCGAGTCTGAAGCCGGCGCCGGCGGAGGCAGCGGTAAGTAGCCGGCCGGTCCGGTGCACCCCCCACCCTCTACACCCTCGACCCCCCCTTTCACCCCTTTACCCCTCTCCCAGTTCAATCCTTTTTTTTTTTTACTATTTTTACTATTCTTTAAAAGCCAGCGGCTTTTTGCCGCTGGCTTTAAAAGAATAACATGGGGATTTGCAGGTTTTTCCTCTGCTGCCAGACCCCTTATAGGGTCCGGCAGCAGAGGAATCGCTGCAATACTCGTTCCCCATTCATTAACATTGGAATCGCTAGACTCGCAACGAGTAGCGAGTCCTGGACTCAGACTCGTCGGAGTCTAGCGATTCCGAGTAGTTTAGGATTCGCCCATCACTAGCTATAATGTTTTTCCTTATGGAGAGATGACATGTCATATCTGACATGTCAGTATATGAGTACACTTAAACAACTTGCATTCACCTCAGGAAATGTAATATGCAAATTGCTTCTTCAAAGAGGACTTTAGCAGCATCTATTGGAGTAGCAATTGTAAAAGTCAATATTGACCATTTAACGAGCCTTATCATATGGCTAAGGACATAAGTCAAATCATATTTTGAATTTGCAGACATGGTGTTACAGTGTATTTTCTCTTCATCAGAACTCAGAAATCCAGGAGAGTGCTAAAGGCATGGCAATTCTATCATGAGGAGCAAATGATCAGAAGATTTAGTTGTATACAGATGACAATGTGGGGTAACATTTATTTTTCTATCCTTGTAATGTTGTATAGGTCACATTGATACCTTACATTTCTAATGAAAATTGCAATGTTGTTCACATT